>CM040423.1:66829408-67306852 GCA_022702705.1 Papilionanthe hookeriana x Papilionanthe teres
GGGTTAAGAAAAACTATGCCTTTTATTCACATTATAAATATAATAAGCAGATTCAAACTGAATTAAATATATTATAATATGAGCTCATATCTTATTAATTGGTGTTTTAATGCTTATGTATTTGTTTTAAAAAAATCTCTTACTGTACTTTCTTCTTTTAAGAAATTTAAAAATTTTGTTTTATATTAATTGGACTTTATATGTAATGAAAGAATTAATTTATTTGTTGTGGACAGCTTTTTGAGCTTATCATCCTCTCTCTTAGAAGATTGTGCTATTTCCAATTAATTTTGAGCACTTTTATTTGAAATTCTGTTCATAACCGTAGCTCGTTTAGTAGATGATATTTTTCTTATAAGAAAGCCAACTTTTATATTACGTCACAATATGCCAAAGGTGGATTAAGAAAATAATATTCATTTGGTATTAAGGGATGTACCATTAATTCTTTTTTTTTTTATTTAAAAAAAACAATTTCATAGCCTTAAAATTAAAGAGGTTTAAGCTTAAAATATGAAGGTTACTTAGTTTTTAAAAATGAAATAAATATGTTCACTCTTTACTTTATGACACAAAAATAGCATAAATGTAAATGTGTTGAACTTAAATTTGTCCTCAAGATTATGCTCAAGACATAGCTAGAGCATAGGGATCGAGAGAGGTGAAAATAACAAGAGAGAGAGAAAGAATGAGTAACATAACGATTGCCGCCAGCGAGGCAAAATGGGTGCAATCCCCAGACTCTTAGATCCATTTTATATACTGGAAAAAGTTGTTACATTAAAATGGTTAAACGACTGAAAATCCCAAATGACCTCGTCCCCTTTACATGAGAAAGTTCCTTTTATTTATAGATCTTAGGAGCTATCTAAAATTTATATTATTGCCCCTGGGAGTTACATGTTTTATGCCCATAGAAATTACCCGTTATTATTGTCCCTCGGAGTTACCAGTTATTATTGTCCATGAGAGTTACCAGTTTTATTATTCCTGTGAGTTATCAGTTATTATTATCTTCATGGGCACACATTCATATATTTAGCACATTGTCGTATGTTAAGGCCATTTTTTGTTTATGGGTTCTTCTGGCGATGTGGCTAGTTGATTAGCTGGGATGGCAGACTGAATGTAGTGGCCGTGCTGGTCTCAGTCACCATCGGTATTTTTCAAATTTACAATACGAAATACATGATCTTAGATTCGTAAATACGTAGGAACCATGTGATATGTATGTTAATGTCCCTAAAAATATAAAAATTTTTATGCGCAATCAAACCTTTGTAAGCAAAATGCCACGGCAGCAAGAATTTTGTAGACAAACGTAATAATCAGAACCAACCCATTACTTCTCTTTCTTCAATTTACTTTTAATTCAAAACAATAAAATTTGCTAAAAGAAAATTGGACTTAAGTAGGTCTCATCCAGTTTCAGTTATTAAATTTCCATCAATTTACAACTAGCAATAGCAAATTAAAAAAAATAGCAATTTTATAGATAACACTAGAAATTTTATTATTTGCAAAAATAACATCTTCTCACACCTGTTTTTTCAAATTCTCACTAAATTTTACACTTCTATCAAATTTTTAAAGGTTTAATCTTGGCAGCATAAATGGACTATTTTAATAAATAAAAAAATTTCCAATGCTTTGCATGCAAAAGATGGCAATGGCGAATGTATTTTTGCTGTTCTCCTCACATTCATCCCACAAACGCTAGCGGCCAACTTGTCATCCATCAACTAGAACAATCTAGGTGAAGGCATGAAGTTTTAATAGAAATATTTTTATAAATATGTAAATTATTTTAAATATGTGTAATAAATTAAGAATTTTAAAGCACGCCCGAATATTAATGAGAATATCGCCTCTCTCTCTCTCTCTCTCTCTCTCTCTCTCTCGTTCTCTTGATTTTAATACAATTATTAAAAATAAAATGAAAATATTTTAATTCATATCATCGATTATAACGTTCAGAAAGTTTAAAAAAAATTATCTTTTTTTTAAAAAATAAGAATTATCCGTCCTTTAACGTGACTTCCCATTATAATTATTACGATTTATTGACATGTAGTAGGCTTTAAATGGCCCACTAAGAATTTTATGGACTCGTACCGTGAAGTCGTAGAGGCCTGTCTCGAAGCCCATTGAGGTCAACAATATGTGATATATATATATATATATATATATATATATATATATATATATATATATATATATATAGTTAAATACATTATATCGACAACACAAATCTCAAAGTAATCAAACAGCTAAAGAAGATGGCTCAACGATCGAGGCGTTTTCAAGAGATATGATCTTGACCTATCATCTGAAAGACCGATAGACAAACTAAATTCAACACCAATGAATACACTCGAGGGACCAATCTACTGCCCCAACTACCAAAGCTCTCTAAAACCCGGCTAAACGCAACTAGCTGACCAACCACCATATGTCGACACAAATGCCCACCACTTGAACCATTATTTAGTTGATCGAACCAAAGCACGTTGACCGGCTGATCACCGACGAATTGTAATATGAATTTAGTATTAAATTGACATTGATTATATTAAGGTTTTCATAATTGCTCTCACTAAATTAAATGTGGATTTCATAACTATTCCCCTTTCTTGTAATTGTACAAATATACCGTTATAAATATGAGGCACTGAATAAAGGGAGAACACAAGTCTATGAACTTCTTCTCGACTTCTTTACTCTGGACTTCTCAATCACCCTTCTATTTCTCTCTCTTCCTCCTCCTGTCTCTAACTCGTTAGGCATGTATTCACAAAAGAGAACTTAGGATTCAACATCTTAAAAGGTGGTATGGTGAGCGCGGATATGCCCTATACTAGAAGAGGAGTCAGCTACAAAGGAGAATCATTTCAGAGAGAAATAACGCCCATGGAATTCAATAGTGAAATAGTGTGTTTAGATATACAAAAAGGGGTTCAAGCCTTGTGAGTGCAAATAATGGACCAATTCGAGTCTCTTATGGAGGCCATGATCCAACAGAACGCTCGACCTCTGCCCGTGGATGGAGAGTCTTAGGGTACCCTCCCTCAGAAGGCTCCACTTGATAATCTGCCAGCATCCCACTATTGATCTGATGATTGGCCAGCCGAATAACCAAGGGATTCGCTGTGACGGATAGTGCTGCATTTACATCAGCAACCAGACATCACACGAACCAAGTATAAACGCTTGCTCAGCTGGCTATAGGTAGCTCCTTCTCCCAAAGAATTCTAGAAACCATACCACTGACATAGCTCAAGATTCCTCACTTCGATCCTTATAAAGAGAAGGGTGGCCCGACCGATCACCTGACTTCTTTCGAATCAATGGTTGGAGTCCTGCAGATCGATGACACAATGAAGTGTCGGGTGTTCTTGACCACGCTGAAAGAGGCCATGCCCTAATGGTTTAACAATCTACTAGATGGGATCATCCAGTCCTTTTTTTAATTTCAGAATCTCTTCCTAAAATGCTTTGCTAATGTGCAAAAATTGAGGAAAGATTCAGAGACCTTACTTAAGATCAGGCGGGGGAGAATTCAAGCCTTCTGGCTTACATCACCCGTTTCCAGAAGAAAATGTTGGAGGTGAAGAAATAGAGCCTCTAATCACTCGGACTGACCTGTAGCAAGGGATCCACAGCAAGCGATTTAGGCAAGACCTAAGCCCACTAAAACTAAGAACCTTCGAAAAGATATTGGAGTTGGCTAATGACTACATCGCCGCTGAGGAGGATCTTATGGACTCCTCGAATATTAAACAAGTTATCCACCCACTGAGGGTAGAAGATAAAGTAAAGGGACGATAGTGGAAATCAAAAGAATGATTGAGCCCCTAACCATTGACCGAACGATGACTCTAGGTCCCGTAACAACCGAAGGAGCAACCGAGAAATGGGAGTGAGAGTTAGAGATACTGTTCCAACCAACGGTCAGCCAGTACTATGAACGACCACATGTGCATCGGGAGATGCAAAGTTCGACACCCATAAACGTATCGATGGTCGTGTTAGTCCAAACTATTCAAAATAAGGACTACTTCAATAAAGCCCCTCTGCTAAAGACTGCACTGGCACTGTTCAATCCTAACAAATATTACACCTATCATCGGGATCACATGAACAATACTAAGGAGTGTCGCCATCTCATAAATCTGGTAGAGGAGATCTTTAGAGCCAAAAAGTTGAATGAGTTCGTTGTTATTGGAGCACAAACACAGAGGAAGTGGAAGGCCCTGACAAAGGAGCCCACATGGACCAGTGCAAGAAAACGAAATCTACTTGGTTGGAATCATTTTGACTATCTTTGAATGAGGTAGAGGGTTACCTCGACTGACTAGCCTCAAGAAGCACAGATCGGGGGAGGTATGTTTCATCACCTCTTACACTCGTACTCACCCTCCAATTACTTTTACAGATGTAGATCTCCTCTCAAAACGAAACCCATATAACGAGGCAATCATTGCCTTGGCCCTAATAAACAACTATCAGGTGGGCAACATCTTGATCGACACTCGAAGTTCCGTAAATATTTTGCTCAAAATAGCTTTCGACAAAATGGGACTCAAAACTGGCCAATTAGCGACACCAGCTGGCCCATTGTTTGACTTTTCATGAGAAAGGAAGGAAGCCCAGAGAGAGATCATATTTTATGTCTTGTGGAGAGAATAAGAAAAACAGTTCACCAACACGGAGAACATTTTGATGGTGGAATCCCCACTGACTCACAATGCAATATTCGGTAGGCCATTGCTTAAAAGCTACCGGGCGGTAACTTCGACATACCTTAAGGTCATAAAATTTCCTGGGGATGGAGAATAATTATGGTCTAGGGAAACTTAGATGGTCCAGGAGTTGCTATATTCCGGTGATTACTAGTGTCAACCAAGAACCACTCGACATTCAAATTTAGAAGGAAGGAGGTATCGAGACTAGCGAGACCGTCCTCTGGGTGATCACATCTAGCAACAACGAGCCCAGTAAGAGTTTGCTAATCAGTGAGACTTTTGATGCAGTACATAAGCACTTGTTGATCGAAACTCTTTGCGTGCATCATAACGTCTTTGCATGGACAACCACGGAGATGACCGGAGTCCCGTTCGACATCGCATGCCATCGACTCAATATCAACCCCATCATACATCACATTCAGTAGAAGCTTCGAATGACCGCAAGGACCTTGGCTGAGCCGATAGCGGCGGAGGACCAAAAGTTGAAGGTAGCTGGCTGCATCTAAGAGGTGCAGCACCTTACGTGGCTCTCGAAAGCGGTGATACTTCAGAAGCCCAATGACAATGGAGGATGTGCGTCGACTTCACTAACCTCAACGATACAAGTGCAAAGGACACCTACCATCTACCGAGGATTGACATAATGGTTGATGTGACGATCGACTACTCCATGATACTCTTCCTTGATACCTTCTTGTACTATCACCAGATAAAGATTTATCCAGATGATGCAGAAAAAAATAGCTTTTATTACGGTGCAAGGAGTTTTGGTTTCGTTGCAATGCTTTTCAGACTAAAAAAAGTCCCAATGAAACATATGAACGCTTCATGGATGTAATATTTTCAAAACATAAGGGAAAGAATTTTGTGGTGTATATCAATGATATCTTAGTAAAAAGTAAATCGGCTAAGCAACATATAGAGGACCTAGAAGAAACCTTTGGAACTCTTAAGAAATTTAACCTGAAGTTAAATCCTTTGAAATGCACCTTCGAAGCATCGACCAGCAAATTCCTGGTTTGTTATTAACCATTGATGGGTTAAAGGAAAACCTTGAGAAGTTTTGGACGATTCTAGACATGCCCTCCCCTCGAATCCTAAAAAAGATACAAAGACTAGCAGAACGGGTAGCGAGACTCAACCACTTCATTTCAAAGGCTCACAATAAATGTGTAGTGTTTTTTAAAAGTTTTAAGGAAAAAAACATTGCTTCAAATGGACAACTGATTGTGAGTCAGCATCCAAAAGCCTAAAAGACGTCCTAATATCGCCTCTACTGCTCCAAAGTCTAAAGCTTTTGAAAGAACTTTTGTTTCACCATGGATTCAGGCGTGAAGCAACCAGCTCTGTACTTATCAGAGAAGAGGTGGAAAATATTTTTTTGATGTATTACACCTGTCGAGTTCTCCAAGGCGCTGAAAGTAGGCACCCGATTATGGATAAACTAACATTTGTCTTAATTATCTATTCTCACAGGCTCCGACCGTATTTTCAGGCACACACGATTCGAATCATAACCGATCATCTGTCAAATTATGTGCTCACCCAACTGGAACATTTTGGTCAATTGTTGAAATGGGTGGTGAAACTCAATGAATACGACATCAGCTATGTCCCTCAAATGTCTTTCAAGGCACAGACGATGGACAAAAAGAATAATTTAAAAATTGAAATGATTTTATAATTCTAAATATAAAAATGTTGATTCTATCTACTCATCGTTATGCCGAAGAGTATTTAAAATTTTTTATATGGGTTAAATTGGTATAGAATGAACAAAAATCAATTTATCAGATTATATTATTTTATTTTTCAGTTTCAAATGCTGAAAAAAATTATTATTTAATTTCTTACATATAAAATAAGTAAAAATAAAATAAATATTGTCTAAAACTTACTACTGAGCTTCACATAACCAATTGAGTACAAATATTTCTTATAAATGTCAAAACGCAACAACTGAATCCAATAATTTATTTTGATTTTATTTGGAATTAAAAAAAAAAGATATTATCCAAAAATTTCCATTATAAGACATATAAATTAGAGAATAAATTTCATAGTTGAAGCCAAAAAAAAAAAAAAGAAATATTTAAACATATTAGGTGGTGTAGCTGAGCTTCTTTTGTTCAAGAATTGGTCGGTTTTATTCTCTCGTAGTTGGGAGGATAGATTTTCCGGATGAGCTGTTCATAAAGTTTATGTCAAATAAAAAATAAGAATGCAATATATAGGGGTGTAAACGAACCGAACACGAACGAACAAAGCTAGTGTTCGTGTTCGAAATGATCGAACACATCACTATTCGTGTTTGGTTCGTTTAACAAACCGAACGAAAAAAAATGTTTGTATTCGTCTCGTTAGCTTATCAAACGAATCGAACACGAACTTCCTGGCGAACCGATCACGAACTGTTCGCGAACAACGAGCTTTTTTGACAACTCTAGCTTTGATAGCATACTACCTCAAAATGAAGGAAATTGATCATGTATTCCGTAAACATCAGATAATTTATACTTCCTGAAAATGAGGCAAACTGAATAAGGCGTTTAGGGTTTTGTTTAGAGTTTTATTTTAAAATATAGTATATTATATTAATTATAATATTATAATTTATTGAAGTTTATTTAAAATATGATAAATTTTTATAATATCTAATTATTTTTAAAATATCATAAATTATTTATATATAATTATTTTAAATTATTTTATATTTCGAACAATATCGAACTGAACACGAACGAACACATCATTGTTCATGTTTCGATTCGTTTAACAAATCGAACGAAAAATTTGTTCGTGTTCATCTCATTCGTTTATCAAACGAATCGAACACGAACTTCTGAAGAATTGAACACGAATCGTTCGCGAACAACGAGCTTTTTTGACAGCCCTAGCCATATATATATATATATATATATATATATATATATATATATATATATATATATATATATTAAAAGAATGGTTGGAGATTATTTTATGAGTCTTCAACTAAGCTTCATATGCCTAACTACCGCCCAAACTACCAGCAAGCTTATCGTAGGAGTATTTGAATCTGTGACCTGAGGGCATTATGACCTTCAAAGAAATTGCTTCTACCAATAGGCTCACGTACGGCGATACACACACACATATAATATATCTGTATATATATATATATATATATATATATATATATATATATATATATATATATATATATATATATATGTATATATATATTGATAGAAAGTATATAATAATATAATTTTGTTTTAAAAAAAAATAAATTAAGTGCTATTTTATAACATAGGATAGTAATCATGTACGTAATAAATAAATGTTTTTTGTTGTTTTAATAAATTTGCATTTTATTTTTCCTATTTGTCTTATTTTTTATAATTTAAAAAAATATTTTTTCCTCAGTATTTTCAGAACATCCTCGGTTAAAATGTCGACACTTTTATAGCACTACGCTGAAAAATATGTTCTCTCACAATCATATTTCAACTGATTCACACCGTTATTGTCTTCGACGTTATCCGTTGCGGCCTTCAAGCTTATCTCATTCAGCGACTCAGTCAACCCAATTTGCAAATCACGTCATATTATAAAGTTTTTATTTATTTTGTCCTGAAAAAAATAATTTATTTATTTCAACTTTGGTCCTCCTTGATGATTGTTGTGATCTGAGCTGTAATAGGGCCGAACCGAGCCAAATATATCATTGCTCAGATTTGACTGACTATAATTAAAAGCTGTTCGTGTTCGGTTTGAGCTTGTGTCGAGCTTTCATACATTGTTCAATCTCAATTTTTTTTTTTTATTTTTGAAATGTTTAAACTTTGATTTGTGTATGAGAAGTGAACGAATATTTAAACGGGCTAAAAATTCAAAGAGTTTTTAGATTTTTATATAAAGAAAATTAATAAATAATTTTGTTATTTTGATCGCAAATACTAATTTGTTGATTATGAACTCTATAATTTACTAAACTAAAAATATTATTGATATCAAAATATTTTACTATTAAATTCACAATTAAATAAATTGCAACTAATTAAATTTTATTTAAATTATATATATATATATATATATATATATATATATATATATATATATATATATATATATATATATATATATATATATATATATATGAGTCATTATCATGCTTAATATTGATTATTTAATAAGTTATCTTTGTTGAACAACAAATGAAGTTTGCTCATGAGCATAAACGAACAAATTCGACTATGTTCACGTTCAGTTCGTGGAAGCTTCGAGTTTTTAAAAATTGTTCAAATTTATTTATTTATTAATTTAAATAAATATGATGTAAAATGGAACGAGCCAAATTTAAATTATTCATCAAATCAAATGCATTAGTTCATTTACAAACCCAGTCGCGCTCAACATTCTTCCTACATTCTCAGCGGTCCTATTCTGAGATCATGTGGCTGATCAGTAAATCATTCTGTGATGATGTGAATGTTGATACATCTATAATCTTTTTTTAATACAAAATGTCTAAAATTTAAATAAAAATCTTGTGGAAACGGCTCCAACATGATATGAACTTAATTTTAAATTAATTTATTTGTGAAAAATCTTTTAGATGTGACACCCGACAACACTAAGATTGCATCATTTGTTGAAGTCGATACAAATTAAGAATTTGAAATTATAAGTGAAAACTTGGTGACACTAATTGATAGATAAATTAATACATAATTCTTACATGCTTATCATTGAAAATAATGTCCCGACAAATGAAAGATCACTTACTCATAATATCATTAAAATTTTAAGAAATTGACATAAAAAATTTGATAGAAAATTCTACTTTTTTTTGTCCAATCGGCCAAAATATTCCTCCATAAATCAAAAAAGAAACTCAATTTTTTGTATATCCATAAGATGAGGTGTTAACAGAACCAGAAACTCCATCTATCAACACCTAATAATTTTCTTCATTCATCATCAATGCTAATTATTGTTTGTAACATTAACATGTGATGTCACCAATAACATCAACATTTTTATTATTAATAAAAATGTAGTCTATCATCACCAAAAAGCCTAAAATATATGATTCTTTAATAAGATTTGTGGCTCCCGCTACTAAAAAGAGTGATGTCCATCATCCATACCAAAGTTCTTATCCGCTATCATCATCGCAAATACATGTTGTCAATATGAAAACTAATGCCCAACAATGTTCATGTCTACCATCATAGATGATAATAATACTCATAATTGCGAACAAAGTCAACTTTCGATGCACCAAAATATTAGCATTTGTTGTTGCTACAATACCAACTCTTAATGTTGCCACTAAAGCCAATGTCTTACACCACCAACAATGCCCCTCAGTGCTAGAAAAAACTACCCTAACTATTAATGTCAATGAGAACATTTAGGGGCGACATTGCGATCAATGAAATGACTAGAAAATCCTCCAAGAGTCGGCTCGATAAACTTGGCTTGGACGCCATGGAGTTAGGCATAACAAGCAAAGAAGAAATATTGTAGGAAAATAAGAGGAAAAGTATAGTTTTTAGCGTATCATTTTCCATAGAATTTTATGATATACCATTGATATAGGAAGTATATAAAAAGGTGAAGAAACAAGCTCTGTAATAACCACAGAGTTCCTTAAAATCAAGTGGCTCATATTAAGCCAATGATTAGAAACGAAGGGTTGAGATGAAAAGACAGAAAATTGTGAATTGTAGCTTGTAATAAGTGTCGTTCTTTAACATAACTAATTTTTTCTTAGTTTGTTGATCTTCTTAGGAGCCATAAAGTCAATTCCTAGTCTTTCCACTAAAACTAATGGCATACATCATCAACAATTCCCTCTAAAAAAAAGCTAGAAAAAAACATCCTGGCCATCAATTAACGTCAATGAAAACTTTTTGGAGGCAACATTGAAATTAAGAAATAACCAGGGAATCCTCCTAAAGTTGGCTCGATGAACTTGCTTCGATCACCATGAAGGCAAGCAACTTGCTATGATGGTGTAATAATGACTAATGTACATCAACAAAGTCTCTTAGTAGCAAATTGAATAAAATATTTCAATTTAATTGATGCTACCAATTCAACAAAGTAAATGGATCCAAATTTGATAGTTGGATCATAATTTTTTTTTTAATTTTTTCTTAATCAAAATCAAAATAGTGAGTAACAATGATAGAGCATTATTTTTATTGAAAAACTTGTACGTTTCAGGTAGAACAATTATGCATCACAAATGACTCATAAATAAGTAGGGCTAAGATATTAACTCAAAAAGTATCATTAACTTGAAAATTGATTCGAATTTTGACTTGAATCAAAGCAAGCAAGTCAAGTTATGAGCTGAAATCATTGATATATACAAATATATATATATATATATATATATATATATATATATATATATATATATATATATATAATTTATTTATTTGTGTTCATTCATCTTAAGATAGCCCAATCGAATAAGCAACTAGTTTCAGCCAGAAATAGAAATGTTTAAAGCCCTATGAATAAGCGTCTGGCAAAGTTCATATAAACACCTAGACTATTTGCATGACAATTTTTGCTAGCCTACCTCCCTCTTTAAGAGGTCTATAAATTCATACATGTGAAATTTCTTTTTAACACGCGGAATGAGCATTCCAATTTTACACCTTATAATTATTTGTTTTGATTTTTGATGCGTGTTAGAAATTTCGCGGAGGTAGAGTAATGGATTATTAGTATTATACGAAAATTCAGCACACATATAGATGAAAAATAAGTGATGATGACTCGTAAGTTTTTACGTAAAAAACTCGTAAAGGGAAAAACCCCGGGGCCTGGCCCAGTTGCGAGAATCCACTATTGATTGATGTTTACAAAAATTCACCGTCCCACAAAAGGAATAGAGTAATTATATGTTTCATTTAATAATGTCGACTGACGGTGTCTGGTTGATGGTGATTAACAATGATCGGCGAAGGTCCACGGTGTCAGAGGTCGACGGAGATTGTCGGTGACAGAGGTCGACGGTGACGGAGGTCAGAGGTCGAAGGTGACGGAGGTCGAAGGTAACAAAGGTTGGTGCTAGGCAGCAGCTTCTCTTCGCGCTTCAGGTTCTCTCTAGGCTTCCACCCCTTTCTTGTGAGGGGTGGAAGTCTATTTATAGGATTTTGGGAGCAATTAATGCAATCTTTTTGATCGGACGGTCTAAATAGCTTCCCTTGATCAGACAACGTTTAAGAGGGATTTGATGACCTTAACGATGTCGGAATTGAGTGATCTTGGGCTCATTGGATTCGTCTTGTCAAGTTGCTCGATTTGAGAATAGGCTTGCTAATGTCGGCATTTGTTTGACCTTTTAAATATGACCAAAAAAATTCTAATAATGGATTAATGACTTGATTTGATCTTGATATGACTCGGACTGGACTAGTTTTTGTATCATTAGATTCATCTCATCGAGCCGGTCAGTTTGACTATACATTTTACTGAAATCAGAGCTCTGTATGACTTTTTATCGAGATTTGAATGTTTCTTTCTAAAAAAAGTGGCTCAAGATTCGTGTCATGCCTCGAAATTCGTGTTGGATGATGAGATTTTTTTGTTATCATATCAGTTGTCCCACTATTTTCAGGCAATACTATTTTTATCGTCTGAAAATATTAAGAACTGAAACATGCTTTTCCAGCCCAGAAACTTTTATTTGCTCTGTCAAATATTGTTTTATAATTTTTGGATGTTCTTTGACAATCCTACGCATAATCCATTTAGCATTTAATATAAACGTTGCACAGATAAATAGAAGAAAGCCAAAGGACTGGAACTAGAAGCGGGATTGGCGAATGGCTCAAATCTCTTTTTCTGCCCATAAATAGGCCTAAAGGAGGGGGTAAAGTTGCCGCGGAGCGTCGCGGAGGTGCATTGTTTCAACTCGCGCAGTGATGCAACGCTGCGACGAGTTGTGGTGAAGCGTCGCGGCGGGGTGTCACAGTGGTGCATCGCGAAGGAGCGTCACGTCGACGTTTCGCGGTGGAGTGCAGTGGTGGCGCACTGCGACGGAGCGCCGTGATGGAGCGTTGCAGCGGCGCAACGCAACTACGTGTTGTGGTGGGGCGTTGCGGCGGTGCTTCATGGCGTAGCATCGTAGCAGCATGTCGCGGTGGCGCGTCATGGCGGAGAGTCGTGGCGACGCGTTGCAGAGCTCGCGGTGGCGCGTTGCGGTGGAACTTCGTGGCGACACATTGCGGAGGAGCGTCCGACGAGGCGTCACAGAAACTTGTCTCGGCGGGGCATCACTGTGATGCATTGTAGAAAACACGTTGCGACTGGGAGTCACGGCGAGGCGATGCATTGCAATGACGAGTAGTGGCGGCGCGTTGTGGAGGCTTGTCGCAGTGATGCGACGCGGCGACGAGTTGCAGTGAAGCGTTCGCATTGCGGCGATGCTTCACGGTGATGCGTTGCGGTGGAACTTCGCGATGGTGCATTGAAGCGGAGCGTCACGGTAGCACCCGACAATGGCGCGTTGCGGCGGTGAGTCGCGATGGAGCGTCGTATCGACTACTCCATTATACACTTCCTTGATGCCTTCTTGAACTATCACCAAATAAAGATTCATCTAGACGATGCAAAAAAAAACTTCTTTTATTAACGTGCAAGGAGTTTTTGTTTCGATGTAATGCTTTTCAGACTAAAAAAATCCCAATGAAACATATGAACGCTTCATGGATATAATATTTTCAAAAACCAAAGGGAAAGAATTTTGAGATGTATATCGATGATATCTTAGTAAAAAGTAAATCGGCTAAACAACATATAAATGACCTAAAAGAAACTTTTGGAACTCTTAAGAAATTTCACCTGAAGTTAAACCCTTTGAAATGCACCTTCGAAGCATCGACCAGCAAATTCATGGTTTTTTATTAACAATTGATGAGTTAAAGGACAACTAACACACCTAAAATATATAGTATTTTTATGCACATTTTTATACCTATTTTTGATGATATTACACTTTAATGGAAGATATTTTATATTTTTCTTGTAGGTATGATGAAAATGATTAACTATAATGAAAGGAGGAAAAAATGATCAAATTTGGAGCAAAATTATGAAGTTTGAGAAATTTGGCGTCTAGCGCCTAAGCGCCACAGTTAAAAATCAAATTTTAATCAAATTTGGCGCCATTTTCAAAGGGTGTTTGAAGCAACTTTTGGTAGTGACTTCCTTAACTTCGTTTGGACAACAAATGTGATTAAATGGATGCATCTTTTGGTGGATACATTGAATCTGGACATGATTTGAAGAAATACCAATGCACCTTTTTGAAAATTATAAAAATGAAGCCTCATAATTTGAATGGGAGTTTTAGAGTTTGGTCTTCTATTTTTAGAGAGTTTCTTAGAGAGAATCTTTTGAATTTTGGAGAGTGTAGTTTTATAGTTGTTAGTAGAGAGTAGAGAGTAAGAAAGGAAAAAGGGTTGGTGTGAAGCATTCTTATCACCAATTTTCTTTCATCCTTGTATCTAGTTTATATTGAAGTCTAATTTTTTTTTTTGATTCATCAGAGTTGGGCGCCAACCTCTGTAGAGTTGTATTGTGGAAAGCAAAATTTTAGAGAAACTTCTAGAGTCTTATGGAGAGGATTTTCAGATAAGTATTTATCTTTTTTTTTTACACTTTGTTTTCAAGTAAGATTTGTTGTGTTTTCATTATAGTTCATGCTTTCAAATCAAGTTGTGTTTGTGTTTTCTCCATGAAATCTGAGTAGTTTACTTTATATTTTCTTTCTTAGATGATGAAGTAATTAAATTATGGAAGTATGTTGTGGAAAGTATAATTGTTTAATGCTGGAAGAAATTGTGATGATTCAATTCATTGTACTTAGTTTACTTCTTTATGTGGCCAATTAAGATGTTAAAATTTGTTGTGAGATTATGTAAGATCTAATGCGGTATTGTCTCAATCAACAATTGAAAAGAATCACATGCAATTATATGGGTGAGAATTATAGTCCATATGATTGAATGCAAATATATAGGGAGATATGTTTTATTGGGGAGTAAAATTAGAGGACTTTAGAGTGACAGACTAAAGCCCCCCAATTTGGTTTGTTATTTTAAATTTTGTTATGAGATGTTAGCCCCCAAGTGGAGGGAATAGAATGAACTCTAGAGTGAGAGCTAGTATCTTCCCTATCTAACCCATCTACAAAATTTCAAAATTTCAAATTAACCAATTTTATTTATAAAATCAAGTAAGGGTAAAGAATATAATTGCTTCTATTTGGCACAATACATTTAAATACTTTCACAACATAAATATTCATAATTATTACTTTTTCATTGAAGAAGAAAAAAAATATTTGATTATTATAACTTTTATACTGTGTTTAGAGTATTGATAATTTTTATTTCCTGCTTGACATTTTATTAAAAATGTCAAAAGAACTTTTCAAAATTAGTACCTTAAAACATACTTACAAAAATCAATTGAAAAAGTAAAAAATTATTTTTCTTATTTCTTTAAAGTTTTAGACATATCCCTGTGGGTTCGATATCTCGGGGCTTAATCAAAAAGTCATATATTACTTGATAAACTATCTGTATACTTGCGTAGTGATCACAGAAAAATATGTTAAGAAATTAATACCTATTTTTTTTATGAAATTGCACTTTAAAGAAATGTATTTTCTTTATTTTATTGCAGGAATGAAGATTTATAAGTGATAAAAGCAAAAAACATGAAATTGAGCAAATTTGGATAAAAAAGGAAGAAATTCATGCAAAATGAACTAAGTCGCCGACGGCAAGATCGAGCCCGCCGACGGCGAGATCAGAAGAAGAATTTTTGAAGGATTTATAACTACTTCACCAACAGCGAGCCCGAGCCCGCCGACGGCGAGATCACGCGGTTTGGAGACCTTCTAGAAGCCCGCCGACGGCGAGATCGTTTCTCGCTGACGGCGAGATTGGTCAAAATACCAGATACATTGAACCTGGACGCTTTTTGAAGAGGTGCTTATGTACCCCTTGGACCTTTGTCCACCTCTATAAATAGAGGACGAATTTTAGTCATTGTGTGTCTATTGTGTGTCTATTTTGGTGTCTATTCTAGGAGTCTTAGAGTATTCTATTAGAGAGCTTTTGAGTCTAAGTTGAAGTTTAGTAAGTAGTGAGTTAAGAAGTGTGTTGTACTAGAAGGAAAAATCAAAGGAACTTCAAGGAGTCTACTTGAGGAGGAAATTGAGATAAGTATCTTTGTTTATTGTTGTTAACTTTAAATAAAATCCATGCTTTATTTAATTCCCATGCATTCTGAGTAGTTTTCTTAGTCTTTCTCCTTGTTTATGAAATTATGTGAATTGATGAAATTAAATAGAAATGCCTAAAATATTAAAATAAATTGTGATAATTTTTAATTAAAACTTAATTTACTTTTAAATCTGCCATTGATTTGTTAAAATATGTTGAATTATCAACTATAGTAAAGATTACATCCAATATTAAGGGAAGTCAAAAGCCTTGGAAGGAGGGTGCAAATAAATAGGGAAATATTATTTATCTGGCGTAGAATTGGGCATTTTAGTGTGACAGACTAAAATATTCAATTCGGTCATATTGATTGAGAGCTGAAGTGTAGATGTTAGCCATCAAGTGAGGGGAATGTGGGAGCTCTGAAGTGGCAGCCAGTATCCTCCCAGCCTAGCCGCAAATTTAGTAATCAAACATAGGATTAGTCAATGTTCTTTGCACCTGGACCAAAGGGTAAAGAATAGGAATGCTCTTATTTGTCACAATACAATAAAAAAATCTATTTAAATTCATCATTCACTTAATTTTCTAAAACAAGAAGAATGATACCTTTTTTCTGAAATCTTTCAATCAACTTTATTTTTAAGCATTAGTTTACTTTAGTTTGCTTTAGTTAAATATTCTAAATTTCCGTATACATTATTAGTAAGTAAAAACTTTTAAATTTAGTTGTTACAAATTTAGTAAAATTCCATGTGGGATCGATAACCAGGACTCCACTAGAGCCCTGTATTACTTGATATGATACGTATACTTGCGTAGAATCCACATTATATATTCCATCATAAAATCAATTATATATATTAAAACGGGATCAAGTTTTTGGTGCCGTTTCTATTAACACAATTTGCAAACATAAAAAAAGTGGGTCATGTAGTATCCCATATTATAAATCATAAATTTTCTATCTAAATCGTAAGCATAAATATCCAAGGATCAAGTTTTTGGCGCCGTTGTCGGGGATATTAATTAAAATTTCATTTAAATAAAATTAAGAAAAATTTAAATTTTTTTTACTTTTCTTTGTTTTTTTAGTGTGTTTTGTTTTATTTTATTTGTCGTTGTATGCGTAGTTCAGGGTCTGAGGGACTTGTGTCTTACGATTCTGAATTAGAAAGAACAATTAGAAAAATCAAAAAAATTAAAAATTCTGAAAAAGATAAAAATATTCAAGAAATGACAAATTATCACAATCAAAATGTTGACATCCATAAAGAATTTGGACCTATATGAGAATATGCTAACCCTACAGTGGATGAACTTCATGGTTGTATTCAACACCCTGTTATAGCTGCTAATTCCTTTGAGCTTAAACCTGCTATTATCCAAATGGTATCTAATAATCAAATTGGGGGAGCACCAACAGAAGATCCTAATTTACATCTTGCCAACTTTCTAGAGTTGTGTACTACTTTTAAATACGATGGTGTTTCGGATGATTCTATTAGACTTAGACTTTTACTTTCTCACTAGGGGATAAAGTTAAGATATGGTTAAATTCGTTAGCACCTGGATCTATCAGAACTTGGGGTGATTTAGTATAAAAATTCCTTGCTAAATATTTTCCACCATCAAAGACTGTGAAGCATAGAAATGATATCACATCTTTTTGTCAGTTAGAAGGTGAATCCATTTATGAGGCATGTGAACGATTTAAAGATCTCCTCAGAAAATGTCCACATCATTTGATACCAGATTAGTTAATAATTCAAACTTTTTATAATGGATTAGTTGGATCTCTTAGATCTATTATCGATGCTGCTCGTTAGGAGGATCATTAATGTCTAAACAGTTTACTGATGCTTATGCTTTGATAGAAGAAATGGCTACTAATAATTTTCAGTGGCCTTCTGAAAGTTTAAATCCTGAAAAGGTTGCCAATATTCATGAAAATGATGTTTTTGCGATGTTAGCAAATCAAGTTGTTGCAATTTCAAGGAAGATAGACCAATTTATGATGAATTTTTCTCAGCAAATTGCCATGATTGAAGAAAATTCATTAGGTCAAATGGTTGATTCTGATACTTCACCAAAAACTTTGAATGCTATAAGTAAGCCTAATAACTCTTATTCTAATTATTATAACCCAGATTGAAAGAACCATCCAAACTTTAACTGGAATACCAATAATCAGGGTGGTATTAATCAACAATGAGAGAACAACCAAGTAAACCCATTGGGGAACTGGAACAACCAAGGGAATAATAATTATAGACCAACATTTCCTTCAGGTTTTAACAATGCTTCACAATTTAAGGAGAAGAAGTTGTCTATTGAAGAAGTGGTGTTACAAATGAGAAATCAATTGCAAAGTTAAGGAGCTACAATTAGAAATATTGAAAATCGATTGGGAAAAATTACCAATACATTAAGTAATAAATCCCAAGGTATGCTTCCTAGTAATACTGAAGTAAATCCAAGAGATAAGAATAAAGAGCATGTAAAAGCAATTCAACTGAGAGGTGGAAGAGAGTTGGAAGGTAAAGTTCAAAAAGAAGTTGAAGTAGAGAAAGAAGAGATTAAAGAACCAAAAGAGGATGCTCCGAAAGGTTTGGAAAGACCTATTTCTCCACTTAAGGAAGATTTGGAAAAGCCACCACCTCTATTTCCTCAAAGACTTCGACAAAAAAGTTGGATAAGCAATTTTCAAATTTCTTGGAGATATTTAAGAAACTTACAATCAATATTCCATTTGCTGAAGCTTTAGAACAGATGCCAAGCTATGTGAAATTTATGAAGGATATTTTCAACAAAAAAAGGAAGTTTGAAGATAATGAGACAGTTGCACATAGTGAGGAGTACAATGCAATAATTTAGAAGAAGCTTTCTGAAAAGCTTAAAGATCCTGGTAGTTTCATAATTTCATGTGCAATCAGAGACAGATTTTATGGAAAATTTTTATGTGATTTAGGTGCAAGCATTATCCTTATGCCTCTGTCAATATTTAAAATACTAGGATTAGGAGAAATAACAACAACTACTGTAACTCTGCAATTAACAGATCGTTCGATCATGACCCACTTTTTTATGTTTGTAAATTATGTTAATAGCAACGACACCAAAAACTTGATCCCGCTTAATATATATTTAATTTTATGATGGAATGTATAATGTGGATTCTACGCAAGTATACGTATCGTATCAAGTAATACAGGGCTCTAGTGGAGTCCTGGTTATCGATCCCACAGGGAACTTTTTTTAAAAGATTTGTAACAGCTAAATTTTAAAATTATTTACTTACTAATATAGTATACATAAATTTAGAATACGTAACTAAAGCAAACTAAAGTAAACTAATGCTTTAAATAAAGTTGAATCAAAGATTTCAGAAAAAGTATCCTTCTCCTTGTTTTTAGAAAATTAAGTGAATGATAAATTTAAATAGATTTTTGTATTGTGACAAATAGGAGCATTCCTATTCTTTACTCTTTTGTCCAGGTGCAAAGAACATTGACTAGTTCTATGTTTGATTACTGAATCTGCGGCTAGGCTGGGAGGATACTAGCTGCCACTTCAGAGCTCTCACGTTCCCCTCACCTGAGGGCTAACATCTACACTTCAGCTCTCAAACAATAGGACCAAATTGAATATTTTAGTATGTCACACTAAAATGTCCAATTCTACGTCCAATAAATAATATTTTCCTATTTATTTGCACCCTCCTTCGAAGGCTTTTGACTTCCTTGAATATTGGATGTAATCTTTATTATAGTTGATAATTCAACATATTTTAACAAATCAATGGGCCAGATTAAAAAGTAAATTAAATTTTAAGTAAAAATTATCAGAATTTATTTTAATATATTAGGCACTTCAATTTAATTTCATCAATTCACATAACTTCATAAACAAGGAGAAAGACTAAGAAAACTACTCAGAATGCATCGAAATTAAATAAAGCATGAATTTCATTTAAAGTTAACAACAATAAACAAAGATACTTATCTCGATTTCCTTCCCAAGTAGACTCCTTGAAGTTCCTTTGACTTTTCCTTCTAGTACAACACACTTCTAAACTCACTAATTACACTCTTAAACTCTTAAAATAGACACCAAGACTCTCTAAAATAGACACAAATTAACACACAAGAGACACACAAATGACACTAAATGACACTAAAATGACACACAACATACTAAAATTCGTCCTCTATTTATAGAGGAAGGCAAAGGTCCAAGGGGTGCTTAAACACCTCTTCAAAAATTGTTCAGATTCAACGTATCCAGCATTTTGAACAGTTTCGCCGTCGGCGAGAAACGACCTCGCCGTCGGCAGGCTTCTAGAAGGTCTCCAAACCGCGCGATCTCGCCATCGGCGGGCTCAGGCTCGCTGTCGGCGAGGTAGTTGCAAATCCTTTAAAAATTCTCCTTATGATCTCGCCGTCAGCGGGCTCGATCTCGCCGTCGACGACTTAGTTCATTTTGCATGAATTTCTTCCTTTTTTGATCAAATTCGCTCCATTTCATGCTTTTTACTTTCATTACTTATAAATCTTCATTCCTGCAATAAAATAAAGAAAATACATTTCTTTAAAGTGCAATTTCATAAAAAAATGAGTATGAATTTCTTAATATATTTTTCTGTGATCAAAATCTCCAAACTTAATTATTCATTGTCTCAAGTAATTTTAGTACTAAATAAAAAAGAATGATTTACGTAATAGAATTTTTCAATTCGGATATACTATGAATTAAATTTAAATAATACTATAGTAAAGTAAAATAGAAATATTTTTAAGTAATTAAATTAACTTTATAGATATAAGATTATTTAGTTATCGAATCTAAGATTTCTAACTTGCTATTTATTTCAGAAAAGACTATATTAAAAAGAGTAATTTACTTAAGATATTAGATGATAAGAAGTTCAAGAAAACACTATTTAGTAAAATACTAATCCATATATATAGGTTTAGAAATATATTGCGTTTTACCCTTTAGGTTGATTCCATTGAAGCCAATTTTTGATAAGGCATCTCTTCAAGCTTCTCCTCACTTATTTATATATTTTTTTCTTTTCTTTTCTTTTTTTCTTTTCTTTTCTTTTTTTCTTTTTCTTTTTGGATTTATTTTCAATCCTTCTCTTTTTCTTTTTCAAGTGAGGATTACTATATCTGGATAGCCTGTTAATAATTTTGAACTTCAACTTTCTCTTCCTAAATTTGAAACTTAAAATATTTCTTTGCTTATATTTATTTTATAGCCTTTACTTCATTGAGTTTTAATCTCTTCTTTTTAATCTAAATACTTAAGAATTTCAATTTTAGAATATGGTTTCTCTTATTTTAAATAGTTTACTATATTCTTATTTCTTTTAACCAAATATCTTATTCTATTAAATTAATTGAATAACTAGAAACATCTCATTTAACTTTCTATAATAATTATATAAAGTAATTCATGTTTATTGAATTGAAAAATTACTACAGAAAAATCATTTGATAATAATTTTTGAAAATAAAAAGTGAGAACAATTTAATAATTAAATTGGTATTTTTACCTTCCACCAAACTTAAATTTTTCTATCTATTTCTAAATAGTGAAAAGGAAAATATATATAGTAAAGTACATCATACCTTTGAGCTTTAGGTATTTCTTTTTCTTGAAATTTTTGCAGGTTTTTTTTTATTATTTAAAGAACCTGTACTGTTAGTATTCTTCCATATATATAATATTTAAAAGAAAGTGTTGGGATAAGAAATTTTAAATAAGTATAAAACACAACAAATGAAAACTAAATCTATTACTACACATATAATCAACTACCCTACTTTAAACATATTAAAACAATCTAAACATATTAAAAGTTCATAACTTATAAAAACTTAAACAACACTTTAAAAAAAAACTAACATCCTATCTAAAATAAAAAATTGCAAACTAACTTAACACAAATAAAAAGTCTAACGTTACATCATAAGCAAACAAACAAACAACCCAAATCCACAGTCCACAGAGAGTACAAAATAATTACACATAGAACAATAAAGTTTTCAACAGAACAATTAATCTAAACAAACTAAACAAAGTCTCTAATCTTACACATCAAAATCCCAGGCTATATCATCTCCCTGATCTCCAGGTTGAGAAGGTTGAGCAGGTTGGTATTGTGTGTAGCGGGGGCACTCCGGAAAGACAACATCTAACTCACCACTCCTATATCGACGTTCAGCCTCATAATATGCAATTTCATACTCTGACTGCCGCTGGAGATATTCACTATCATAATCATGTCTTCTTTCCAAGCCATCAATCCTGTGGTCCATATGCTTAAATTTTCTTTCCATATTCTCTCCAAATTGTTCAAAACTCTTTCTACTTAGGGTCAGCTCATTCATCAGATCTTGAAGGGTAGGAGTGGTGTACTGATGGGGTTCATAACTAGTAGAGGGTATATCTCTACTTGAAGAAGGTACATAGTCCCTTGTCCCAGATCTCCATCCTTCGTGGGATTCATATTTCTTAATATTAGCCAGAGTAATGGGTTTCATAAGCTCAACCCATTCCTCATCATCTCTTGCCTCTAACCCATATAATTGGCAGAGTGCATAGATAAGACCAGGATGTCCTAGTCCTCCTCCACTTTCACTTCTTGAGGAGGCTAATATATTCTTATAAATTACACTTTCCACATTAATACTTTTTTGGTTCTGAATACAGAAATTCAGAACTTCTCTATCTCTTGTTACCTCACTATGGTGGTAAGTAGGTAACAAAGTAGAACAAATAAAATAGTGCCAGGCTTTAGATGTTGCATTCAACATAGGAAGAGGGAAGTTTACCCGTTCTCGCTGCTTTATCTTCCAGACTCCTTTCCCGTCAGTGAGAAAGTTGATCACCTCTTCCAGTGGTCCTTCCATAGTTCTAAATGTATCATACTCACTGGTGTAGGTGTCACGTACCTCGTAATAAGCATTTTTCCTTGCAGCCTTAAATTCTACCAAAAATCCTCTAACCTTAATTGGTGCATCTTCAGCCTGTGTCAAGTTCGCATAAAATTCCTTTAACACTTCTACAGCGGCTTTGTTGGTTATGAAACAGAAATTTTCCCATCCTTGTTCCTTTATTACTCGCTCCACCTCTCCTCCTGGATTCTTAAAAACTCGATCTTGAATGCATTTTCTTGATTGAATATTGTGGAAATATCTTGATTGTGCCCTTGCATTCATAAATCGGGTTTCATCGTACTCCAATCGTCGCTTTTGTCATGGAGCCATTTTTGATCTGTGAAATTTGAAAAAAAATCTAACTAAACTTCCAAATACTACTAATAAGACTTCCTATAACATCTAAAATCCATTTAAATCAATTTCCATGAATTTCTTCCAAGTATTTTTTTTCACATTTCGAATTTTTTTCAAAATTTCCCAATGTAGAAGAAATCCATGGTGAAAATAAAAATTTTTTGCATAAGAGTGAAGCTCTTACCAATGGAAGATGAAATCCGGTGTCAAAAATTATTGAAATCGCCTCAAATCCAAGATCTCGCAAGCCCTAGGTTGGTTTTTTCGAAGTTTTGAGGAAGGGGATTATGAATAGTGTCGGTTGACTGGTCAAATATAGGCTTTTCGAGATCTCGCTACCGGTGAGATTTTTCTTGCCGTCAGCGAGCTAATTAATTTAACAAAGGCAAAAGTTTCGGGAAAAATCCGCCGTCAGCGAGATCGTTCTCGCTGTCAGTGGGATTTTTCTCGCTGTTGGCGGGATATTTCTCGCCGTCGGCGAGATCCCAAAATTTTAAATTTTTGAAATTTGTCAATCATTTTCTACCTCGATTTTCCCTTAATCAATTTTTCGATCACTTAATTTAATAATTTAGTAAGAAGATTAGATACTTATACTCACAAAAAGTTCACACAACACAATCAATATAACTTTATATATGAAATCCATGAGACTTACTAACTTCACACTAACTACTAACAACATACTTAACTTAAATGTCCAAATCCATAATACTCAGCATCGCAATCCAAACTACTATACACTAAATGCTGAGACATAACAAATACATATAATTTCATCAAATCTAAAATTCAAATCATAATAAAACCTAAATCCAAATCAACACAAATACACACAAATATAACATAAGATAGAAATCTTTACTACTCCTCAGTGTCTGAACTAACATCCTCTCTAATATTCCTGATGTGACGCAGGTGCACAAATAGATTATAGAAAGGCCTGAAAGGGAATTCTGCAGTAGATTCTTCATCAATCCATCCTTTCTTTCTCAATAAATGAATAAAACTGGCCTCCAGATGTCCAGTATGATCAAAGTGCACCTTCATCCTCTAGTCAATGTGATCAAACATATCAAAGATGTTATCAATGGAATTCATCACGTTCTTTAACTCTTTCTCCAATCCTTTAATCTTTTTCAGAATGAAATTTGTTTAATCAGTAAGGGGCCTTGCTAAAGGGTTGTTCTGTAATGCTCTGTCAGAAATAATGGTAATCTCATCATTGTTATCCAAACTTGGAAACATATCCGTAGGATCGAGTGGTTTCCATGGTAAAAGTATCTTTTCCCAAGCCTCATAAGAAACTTGGTACTGACTGCATAAAGCGAATATAGTTGATGGGTGTCCAAGTCCATGAACTGACCCATGCACAATCAATCCTAATGTAGACTTTACTATAATTGATCCAACATCGATAGGTAGTCCAATTTGAATACAGTAATTTAATATAGCGCATTCCTTTGAAACCTTATTTACCCTCATAGTGGGTAATAACTTTGATGAGATAAAGAAATACCAATGCTTTGAGATAGGGTTAAGAAGTGATGCAGAAAAACTGACACACCCGTCTTCGCGTAACTCGCAATCATAAGGTTCGTCGGTCAGGTATCTATAAATCTTGTTCATATTGTATCTTGAAGGAACAAATTTTGAATAATGACAGACATGGGTATTTTCTCTAGAAAATAATTCATTTACCCTTGAAGGAGTAAATGTTACCCATCTTCCTCTCACGTAGACACTTCCATTGTTGATCGCATGTAGATTAGAGTAAAACTCTTTAACTACAGGAATAACTACAGCGGATGTTGTATAGCAAAATACTCCCAATGCCGCTGCGCGATCATTTCTTCAATTTTTGTGGTGGAATTCTCTACTCCTCTGTTGACAAATCCCCTTTCTTTAATAAGTCGCTTCTTCATCAAAACTTTGTTGAAAATGCGCTGCGCCTCCGAACTGACGAATTTTCTTCAGTTGAAAACTCCAGTTTTTCTGGGTTCTAAGAGTTTGGTGGCCATTTCGGATTGAAAGGAATGGTCTCTAGTCGTTTCTTAGGAAGAAAACATCATAAAAATGACTTTGGAATGGTTTTCTACGAAGAAATGGCTTTAGAACCGTCCAAAACTGCACAAAAAAACTTAAGAAACCCATTTTTCAACTGCTTCACCATCGGCGAGAAGTTTCTCGCCGTCGACGAGCTTGTTATAAAACTGATTAAAATTTGGCACGAGATCTCGCTGTCGGCGAGAATCGACCTCGCCGTCGGCGAGATTTCGTAAAATTGCGCAATTTCGCTCTGGTCTGAATATTTTCTGATCTCATCATATAGGTTCGAATTTGTGATGATTCTAATTAAAAAAAATGAGTAGTAAGATTTGTTTTAATAATACAAACTCGCCAATTTGTATATAGTTAAAATAAAAGACTACTATGGGTTGCCTCCCATAAAGCGCTTGGTTTAACGTCGTCAACCCGAACCTAATTTCAGTTAGTAATCAGGTCGACTAAGCATTAAAACCTCTTTAAAATTTGGTCTTCTACTTTCAAAATATGGTTTTAATCTATGCCTATTTACCTTAAATCTATGTCCTATTTTTGGATCTTCAATTTCTATAGTTCCATATGAAAATGTTTGAGTTATAGTGAAAGGTCCTAACCATCGAGATTTCAATTTCCCAGGAAATAATTTCAATCTAGTATTATATAGTAAAACTTCTTGTCCTGGTTCAAAATTTCTCTGATTAATCTTTCGGTCATGCCATAATTTCATCCTTTCTTTATAAATCCTATCATTATCATATGATTCATTCCTTAATTCTTCTAATTCATTTAATTGAAACAATCTCTTCTCACTGCACTTCTTTCATATTATAATTAAATTCTTTAATCGCCCAATATGCTTTATGTTCTAATTCTACCTGGTAAGTTACGCAAGTTTTTCCATATATAAGCCTGTAAGGAGTCATTCCAATCAGAGTTTTATAAGCAGTCTTGTATGCCCATAATACAGTGTCTAGTCATATAGACCAGTCCAATCTATTAGGGTTTACAGACTTCTCTAAAATACACTTAATCTCTCGATTAAAAACTTCAGCTAATCCACTAGTTTGTGGATGATAAGCATTTGATATCTTATGATTAATATTATATTTTTCTACTAGTTTGTGAATATATTTATTTCTAAAATGAGTTCCTCCGTCAGTGATAATCACTCTCAACATTCCAAATCTAGTAAAATTATTTTTCATTAAAAATTTTGAAACACTTTTAGCATCACACCTAGGTAAAGCTTGCGCTTCAATCCATTTGGAAACATAATCAAAAACTACTAATCTATATGAGTTTCGAAATGAAGGAATAAAAAATCCCATGAAATCTAATCCCCAAACATCAAAAATTTCAACTTCTAATATAAAATTCAGAGGCATTTCAATTTTTCTTGATATATTTCCTACTCTTTGGCATTTATCGCAGGTTTTTATATATCTGTATACATCTCTAAATAGAGTAGGCCAGTAGAATCTAGATTGTTGAATTTTATATGCAGTTTTATCGATCCCAAAATGTCCTCCAAAATCGGAATCACGACATTTTGAATAATTGGTTCAGCTTTCTTCATAAGGCACGCATCTTCTAATAATTAAATCCTTACATTGCTTATACAAGTATGGTTCATCCTAAAAGTATGTTTTAGTATCATGAATGAATTTTTTCTGTTGTTGCAAAGTTAACATAGGTGGTAAAATGTCACTCACAATATAATTTACTATATCAGCATACCAAGGTATTTTCCACAAATTTATATTATAAAGTTGTTCATTAGGAAAACTGTCTATAATTTCATTATCAGTATCAGGTAACTCATGATATTCTAATCTTGATAAATGATCAGCAATTTGATTATCAGTTCCCCTTTTGTTAATGATCTCAAAATCAAATTCTTGCATTAATAATATCCATCTAATTAATCTTGGTTTAGAATCTTTCTTTTGCATTAAATATTTTATAGACGAGTGATTAGTATGCACAATACATTTAGTTCTATTAGATAATGCCGAAATTTATTAAAAGCATATACTATTGCTTAATAATTCTCTTTCGAAACTCGTATAATTTATTTCGAAGCATCATTTAGAGTTTTACTAAGCATAATATATAACTTTGAAAATCTTATCATATCTTTGCCAAGAACTCGCTCCTATAAGCATAATCACTAGCATCACACATAAGCTCAAATGGTTTCTCCCAATTAGGAGAAACTATTATAGGTGTTGTAATTAATTTATCTTTTAATAATTTGAAAGCATTCAGGCATTCAATTGTAAATTCAAATTTCTTATCTTTTCCAAGAAGTTGGCATAGAGGTTTAGTAATTTTTGAAAAATCTTTTATATAACATCTGTAGAATCCAGCATGTCCAAGAAAACTTCTTACCCCTTTTACAGTAGTTGGAGGTGGTAATTTAGCTATAACTTGAATTTTTGCGAGGTCTACTTCCATGCCTTTTCGAAATTTTTGCCACTAATACAATGCCGCTCGCAACCATAAATTGACATTTCTCCCAATTAAGAACTAAATTAGTTTTCTCACATACTTCAAATACTTTTTCAAGATGATTTAAGCATGTGTCAAATGATGTTCCAAATACAGAGAAATCATCCATAAATACTTATATTCCATTATCAATCAATTTACTAAATATAGACATCATACATCTCTGGAATGTTGCAGGTACATTACATAATCCAAAAGGCATCCTTCGAAAAGCAAAAGTTCCATAAGGACTAGTAAATGTAGTTTTCTCTTGATCCTCAGGAGCAATTTGTATTTGATGATAACCGATGTATCCATCTAAGAAACAAAAATACTTTTGTCCGGCTAATCTATATAATATCTGGTCTAGAAATGGTAAAGGGAAGTGATCTTTCCTGGTGGCTGCGTTTAATTTTCTATAATCAATACATATTCTCCGTCCAGTAACTTGTCTTATAGGGATAAGATCATTATTTTCATTAGCTTTTAAGGTCACTCCTCCTTTCTTAGGCACACGGTGAATTGGGCTTACCGCAACACTCGTCGGAAATAGGATATATAATACCATTATCTAACCATTTTAAAATTTCTTTCTTGACTACTTCTTTCATTATCAGGTTTAATCTCCTTTGGGGATCTACTTTAGGCTTATGTTCATTATCTAAAATTATTCTGTGCATACAGATTGAAGGACTAATTCCTTTAATATCCGCTAAAGTCCAACAAAAAAGTATCTAAAAGTTTTTGTTCTTGAGATTCATTTAATTCAGATGAAATAATAACTGGTAGAGTTGAAGAATTACCTAAGTAAGCATATTTCAAATGATTAGGTAACATTTTTAACTCAAGTTCGGGAGGTTTAATAATCGATGGAACTATATTTTTTTCGAGTGTTTTCCGTATTATCCAAAAATTCAAATTTCTCTTGAATATAATCTAGTTCTTCATTTATATCGGCTTTTTCAATTAATTCAGTATTTTCTTTTTCTAGTTTTTCTTCATAATATTCCTTAAAATGTTCTTTTTGTAAATGATCGAATACTTCCATTCGAAAACACTCATCATCTTTTTCTAGCGCAGAATATTTCATTGATTTAGCAATATTAAAATTAACTTTTAGGTCATTTACTCTCATAGTTAATTCTCCTTTCTAAACATCAATCATAGCTTTCTCAGTGGCTAAAAATGGTCTTCCTAAGATGATAGGAATTTCTTTATCTTCTTCCATATCTAAAACTATAAAATCTACAGGGAAGATAAATTTATCCACTTTTACTAAAACATCTTCAATAACTCCCTTAGGATATGTAACGTAACGATCGACTAATCGAAGGGTTATTGAAGTAGGTGAAATTTCTCCCGATCCTAATCTCTTAAAAATTGATAGAGGCATTAGATTGATGCTTGCTCCTAAGTCACACAAAGCTTTTCCATAGAATTTTTCTCCAATAGCGCAGGGTATAGTGAAGCTACCAGGATCTTTTAATTTTTCAGGAAGCTTTTTCTGAATAATAACACTACACTCTTCACTAAGTGCGACCGTTTCATTATCGATAAATTTTCTTTTTTTATTTAGAATATCTTTCATGAATTTTACATAGTTTGGCAAACTGTTTATCTTTTTTATGTTATTTAGTCGTTGAGGAAATGGTGGTGGAGGTTTTTCAACAGAAATTTTCTTTGGTATTAAAGGATTTTCTAAGTTAGGATCTTTTTGATTCTTTTCCTTTTCGATTTCAACTTCCTCTTTTTGACTTTCCAGTTCTTTCTGAATTCGAGGTTCTAATTCTTTTCCACTTCATAATTGTATCGCTTTAATTTGTTCATTTCCTTTGTCTTTGGGATTTATTTCCACATTACTAGAAAATGTTCCGAGTATTCTATTATTAAGCGCGATAGCGATATGCCCAAGTTGATTTTCAATATTTTTAATAGCTATTCCTTGATTTTGTAATTGGTTTCCTTGTATTTGTAATTGATTTCCTTGATTTTGTAATTGATTTTCTTGATTTTGTAAATGTTGACCCATATTTAATATTAATTCTTCTATAGATAATTTCTTATCTTTAAATTGAGTGTTATTATTATTAAATCCGAGTGGATAACTAGGTTTATAATTAGAATTTTCTTGGTTAGAGGGATTTCCTAATGGTTGTGTTATGTTGTTCATCCATGGTAGATTAGTTGTATTGTTATTCCAATTAAAATTAGGATGATTTTTCCATCCAGGATTATAATAATTCGCATAAGGATTATTGGGTCTATTATTAATAGCATTTATAGATTCATAATGAGATTGGGATTCTATAAGTTGTCCAGATGAGTTTTCTTCTAATATAATTGGAGAGTAGTTCATTCCAAAATGATCTAATTTTTTAGATATAGCAGCGATTTGCGAAGCTAACATAGATATTGCATCATTTTCATGAATACTAGCTATCTTTTTCGGATTCATTCTATCAGCGAGCCATTGAAAATTATTGGTAGCCATTTCTTCGATTAGTGCATAGGCTTCATCAAATGGTTTTGACATTAATGATCTTCCGAAGAATGACGATCGATGATTGATCTAAGAGATCCTACTAATCCATTATAGAAAGTTTGAATAATTAACCGATACGGTAACGCATGATGTGGGCATTTCCTAAGTAGTTCTTTAAATCTCTCCCGGGCTTCATATATTGACTCTCCATCAAACTCGACTAAAAGAAGTTATATCATTTCTAAGCTTAGCGAGTTTTAGATGGTGGAAAATATTTGGATAGAAATTTTTGTGATAATTCTCCCCAAGTTTTAATAGATCCAGGTGCTAACGAATTTAACCACATTTTAGCCTTATCCCTTAAAGAAAAAGGAAAAAGTCTAAGTCTAATAGCATCGTTAGATACTCCTTCATATTTGAAAGTAGCATATAGTTCTAAAAAACTAGCAAGATGTAAATTAGGATCCTCAGTAGGTGAACCACTAAATTGATTGTTTTGTACAATTTGGATAATTGCAGGTTTAAGTTCAAATGAGTTAGCAGCTACATCAGGGTTTTGAATAGTTAAATGAATATCATCTAATGTAGGGTTGGCATAATCTCTTAATGGTCTCTGTTGATTGATATTTTCATTTTCAGGAATATTTGCCATTTTTGTTAAATTTATAATTTCTCTTTTTTGTTTTCTAATTCTTTTAAATGCACGCTCTAATTCAGAATCGTAAGGTATTAAATTTTTGTTTCCAAATTGTACGGCTTATTTTTAGGTTGTAGGTTGTGTGTTGTATTTTTGAAAGGTGGTCGCCTACAGAAGTAGTCGGCGAATTTTAAATTTTAAATTTAAATATATATATATATATATATAAAATTTAGAAAGTAGTATTTGATTTTGAAAATAACTTTTAAATTTGAAAAATTTTATGATATGAAATCAAACCAATTTCACATCCCGAATAGTTTATATAAACGAGCACCGCACCACAAACCGTGTATTTATCCCGAGGAATAGACACACTGCTTGATGATGGGGCTCGATTAAATAAACTAAAAGATTTGTGACATCCGTTTAGTCTGCGAACCAATTTTATAAGCCGACAAGTTCCCCTGCTTAATATAAAGGAATTAAGCAGGGTTTATATTACCTAGGTTCTTTAAGTTCCCTATAAGGGCAAGCCCCTATAGTTAATTACATCTTAAATGTCCGAAGACACTTAAGAAAACTCTCGATAATGATTAGTGGTTTTGCTATCAAGAATTTCAAAGTTTAAGGTTTTCAAAGGATTGAATTTTGGAATTTCAATAGGGAATGGATCAAATTTGGAACAATTTATTTTAAGAGTCCAAAGGAAGAGAAATAGGAGAAGTTGAAGATCCAAGAAGAATCTTGGCAACTTCCCAAACTATCCTATTGTTTGGCTTCAATTTGGGAGTTTATTTAATGTTGCAATCTTGCCAATTTTAATTAATTAGGACTTATATATGTATGACATGATCATACAAATAGCCTTGAAGATGTGAGGGTTTATGTCATACCAAACAATTACCTCGGAATCCTAAGACCGGTTAGGGCTTAATTTGTATAATATGAAAATGCCTAACGAAGAGTTGAGGATTTATGATGCACTAGGCAAACTACCTCGAAGTCCTATGGCTTGGTTATTTAATTCTAAGAAAGTCTGGCTGAAGTAAATCCGAGTTTTGCTGATGACGATGGCGGTGCTGCCCACCATGCTTCGAGCTCCTTGTTATTGCAGATGTTTAGTTTTGGAAGTCATAAATCAGGAGATGAGAGAAGTGTTTTTGTTTAGAGAAAATCTTAAAATCCAAGTGTTTTTAATGTTTTAATTAAAACAAATCTTAAAGTTGCTTAAACAGAACCGATTAAGATCCCACGGTTCCGTCATCCTGGCAACGTTAGTTTCATTGAATTCACTTAGTCCAGATGAATTTCTAAACTCAATTGAATGAGTTCCACACTTTCATTTAGACCGTGGGAAATCCCGTTAGCAACACGTGGGTTACATCATCCGAGGTATTCCCGATCATTCAACGAGACGTTTTAATATAGTTAAAGTTGTAGTTTTGTTCTTCTGTTTGTGATTAAATTTTGAGTTGTTTTATATTTTACATGTTGTGGAGGTGAATTTTATCTTGCAATGACTTTTAATTTAGTTTTGGTTTCAGTTTAGGGACTATCCTAAAGGTTTTGGTTTTCATGCAACAATTTTGTTTAACATGCAAGAAATGTAAAATACATTGCAATAAAGTAAATTGTAATAAAATAAAAGCGTACCTGGAGGGTCTTCCCGTCATCCCAAGCTGCACATAAAGTTAAGGCATTTAAATATTTCAACAGATACCTAGGTAAAGCTAAGGGAAGGGTTTTGGTTGGCTACCAAATTCCTAATCCTATAACTAGTCATCTCCTATGACGTCTAGGTTCTTGGTTTGGTTTAAGGATGATTTTCTTCATCAAAGAAGAATTAAATTCAGTTTTTTCTTCTAAAACATCCCGTCATATTGAGGAAGTGTTTAGGACGAGTCCTAAACATCTTTTCAATACTTCTGGGATTATTTTGAGTCCAAGTAAATTTAGTTGCACAGGTGAATTAATCACCTAGGAGTTTAAGTTTTGTTCTCTCGTCAGCTGAAACTAGGACATTTGAATATCCTATAAGTGAAGTAACACTTCACTTGATACCTCATTTAAGAGTTATAATAATAAGAGCTTTAAAAGGGCAAATCAACTTATTAAGTATTTTAATGATTTAAACTTAATGATTTAATTTCAATTTTGACTTAATTATAAAAAAATAGTTTAAGTTTGGAATAGTGTTCAAGTTATTTTAGATTTAATTCTTAATGATTTCATTTAGGTTTGTTGTTAAATGAATTTAATTTAATTTAATTTAATTTAATTTTAATTCAATTTAATTTAATTTTAATTTAATTTGATTTGATTTTAATTTTAATTTTAATTTAATTTAATTTAATTTAATTTAATTTTAATTTAATTTTAATTTAATTTATTTTAAATTAAATTAAATTAAATTAAATTTAATTTTAATTTAATTTTGATTTTAATTTAATTTAATTTAATTTAATTTATATTTTAGTTTAGTTTAATTTAATTTTGATTTTAATTTAATTTAATTTAAATTTAATTTTAATTTAATTTTAATTTTAATTTAATTTAATTTTAATTTTAATTTAATTTAATTTCAATTTATTTTTAATCTTCATTTAATTTAATTTAGTTTTAATTTTAATTTAATTTAATTTTAATTTTAATTTAATTTAATTTTAATTTTAATTTAATTTTAATTTAATTTAATTTAATTTTAGTTTTTATTATTAATTGAGATTATTCTTTTAATTTTTTTTAATTAAGAATTAAGTAATATTGAAGTTATTTATTTAGGGATTTTTAAATTAAAGAATAAATGTCCTCTTAATAATATCCCTACTTTAATAATTCCAATTTCTATTATTCTTCCAAATTTTCAATTAATTAATTAATTAAAGTTTTATTTTAATTATATTTGAAATGGTTTGTAGGTTTCTACCCTCAATCATTTAAATTTCAATCCTCCAAAAAATCAGTTTAAAATCAAATATTTTACCCTCCCCTTTTGATTAATCCTAAAATTTTAATTAAGGGTTGAAATTTTAATTACCCTTTTGCCCTTCAAGCTTAATAATTCTATAACTCACTAAATTAAGCTCAAATTTTTATGTAACCTCACTCACATATCAATCAAGACCTTAGAGGAGAAAATGTGATTTTTCTGTATTTAATTTATTTATGTAATTATTTTTAATGAAAAATAGGGGTTTTCAAGGAAAATTCAATAACATGACCAAGGAAATATTTACGTCCTTAAGAAAATTGTGGGATGTCCCTAATGACTAGAGGACCATTTGGACCAATTTTGGTGATTTTTAATATTTTAATGATTTTTATTATTTTTTAATTATTAAAAATATTAAAATAATAATAAAAATCAACTTTTTTAGAAAATTACAATTTTAATTTTCCTAAGTTCCTCTAATATCAGAGAAGCTCCAAAACCATTTTTGTGAAATTTTGAAAAGTATTTTGTGAGTTATGAATTTTTAAAGTTTAACTTTGGTTATGTGACTTAATTAATCCATTTAGTGGGGTTAAACATTTCCAATTGATTTCAAATTTTTATGTGATGTTCCTCTGATCCTAAAGATCAGTGGAGAATTATTTTCAAGTCAATTTAATGTGTGGTTAATCCTAATTAATTAAAGTTCAATTTTGGGTATTTAGGCCAATTAGGGTAGTTCCAATTGAATTAACTCAAAACCTATTTTTCCTAGGTTCCGCTGGTCATAAGAAACATCACCAAATTTTCCTAGAATTTATTTCTCAACATGCTAATTATTGGAATTAAAATACTCGAAACAGTAACATGAATTTGGAAAATCAATAACTTCTCATTGGGATGGCCTCTGACCTTGGAAAATTCAGGGAATATTCCCTAGATCAGAGGCTTCAAAAGCTTTATGGTCTCATGCCATGGTGAATTGTCTATGCAAATGGAGAATTAAAATACCACAGAGAGTAAATAAATCATTAAAAATAAAATACTTGATGAAATGACTTGATTTCTTTTCCACATTATTCTCCTCTGTTCACTGAGCAAGAAGATATTTTTATTTTATTTTTAGGATTTTTCTACACAAAGTTATGCATTTTTGAAGTTCTGGGTATTTAATAAATAAGAAAATTCCATATTTTCCTACTTATCCAACGCGGCGCCGCGTCAACCTTGGCGGCTCCGAAGGGATGCATTTCACACTATGATTGGGCACCGCCATCTGAGTCAGCAGTCCTGGGGCCCACCTTTCACGTAACATCTTCCGGTCTGACGCGATCCAAGCCGTCCATCCGATACACGCGCGATCCAACGGCTCCTGGTCATCGTCTCTGACTGGTGTGAACCCGTGACCGTCGACCTTCTAGCCCTAATATCTCCCTCATTTCTAAATGAATTTTTATGTTCTTATGCTCTATGGATTCGTCTTGAAGAGACGAACACATACATACAGTAAACATGCATTGAAATCGATTCATATCAAATGGAGAATCTCCAGAAGCTCGGGAGGAAGCGAGAGCTCATACCTTTGTTCAGAGAAGTGAAGCTTCGATCTGAGAGTTGTGTCACGTTCGATTGGGTCCAAGAAAGCTCCAGATGAAGTCCCTTGGCCTGGTGAATTGCCTAGGTACAAAAGTGACCACGGCCGATCACAAAGCTTGGAGGCTGGAAGCAATGAGCGGCCCGGTGAGGGGGCTTTTGTCGGGAAACTTCTCCTCTCGGTCCGGTGAAGGTGTAGAGTCAATCAATTTGAGGATTGACTCACCGTGGTGAAGTGTCCTAGTTTTGGGCTTGAATTTCAACTGCGAAATTGAGCTCGCAGAGAGGAAATGACGGGGGATTTCGAGTGGGGATCAAGTTCTCCGAGTGTGGGGGAGAGTCCGGAATGATTTTGGCGGACTTTACGTATGGTTTGTTTCGGTACCTCTCTTGGCCGAGAGGAGGTGGTGTTTAAATAGGGTCGACGGAGGGCTTCCCGGGGAGGGTTGAAGGCTTGGATCGAGTTGCTTAGATCGAGGAAGAACAGCCATGACAGCTATTGGACATGGGGCAGCTCAGCAAGATGGAATTTCAATGTTTGGCTCCTTCCAAGGTCTCGGCCATGGTGTTTTCTGGCGGCTGTGGTGGCTGGCCGACCAGGCATGGGTCACCATCTTAACCAGGGAAGTCAGGGCTGGGGTTTGGTGAGGTGAATTGGCTTTGGACATGTGTAAAGGAGTTGGCTCTAAGTGGTATGGGGATGAGGCCATTTTAGGCTTGGTTTGGTCAACTCATCCCAATGTATTGGGTTCACTCTCCCATAACCTGATTTTGGGCTGAGGCAATCAGTTGGGTCAACCTCCCATGTGTGGTGGAGTCTCCATCAAGGATTAGGTGGCAAAACATGGTTTATTGTGTGACATAGATATGGCTAAAAAGGCTTAGTGAAGGATTAGGAAAGGGGGCCCTCCTTTTGCCATTAATAGCTTGGTCACATGTCAAACCCCTCATGGCTTCACATGGGGCTTAAGGATGGCTCCATGGCTCTTATATGGCTTGGGAAAAGTTGGCTTGGTTTCATGGAAATGAGTTTAAGGAATTTTGGTATTTTGGTGTAAAATTTGGATGGTTTGTCATATGGCTTTGTTTAGAAAGGTTTGATTGCTGATTTAGGACTTAGGAATGATTTTAATTAAGTGAGGATGAGATGAGATTGTAATGTGGGCTTTAGGATGGGCTTGGGCTTTTGAGTTTGGTTAGGAATGGGCTTTTGAATGTCTTTTGGAAGTGGGCTTTTAGATGAAAATTTTGCAAAGGGTCATGCCAAATAAATGTTGGGTTTAGTTTAAGGATGTGTCATGAGTGATTTGGATCAAACTTGAGGTGGTTTGGAATTGAATTGGGTCTAAATTGGGTCTCTTTAGTGATAGGGTCAAAATAGGTCAAAATGGACTAACTTGGGCTAAGGTTGGGCTAATGTTGGATTTGATGTAAAATTAATGTTGAAAAATGTTTATGGGAGTGTTTCAAAGAGGTTTCATCTTTGGTTGGGTTTTGATTTTGGGATTTGGGCCTATTTGGGTTAGGTTTGGGTGTAGGCCCATTTAAGGGATTTTGGGTTTGGGTTGAATTTGAGTAGGGTTTGGGTCCACATTTTAGGCAAATCATGTTAGCATTTTGTTTGTAGGGATACTAGGAAGGTTTTAGAAAAGATTTGGGTCAAATTGGGATTGAATTGGGTTGGTTTTGGGCTAGGTTTGGGTCATGAGTCAAAATTTGGCTTTAAGCTTAAAAATGAAATTGGATTCAAATGTCAATAAAATTGGGCTTGGATTTGGTCTAGATTGATATTAGGAATATTTAATTGAAGTTTAGGATTGAATTGGACCAAAATTGAGGTCAATTGGGGTGATTTGGTTTGACATTGGGTTCATTTGGGTTTAAAATGGGCTAAATTGGAAGTTTTGGTAAAAGTAGGGTAAATTGACAAAATTGGCCCATAGTGTAGTTGAACAAAATGAAATTGGGAATATTTTGGATTTTCTGGAATTTTTTGGGAATTGTTGGATTTTTTGGGTCAAGAGGGGCATTTTGGTAATTTGGAGGGTATTGGGGGTATTTTTGGAAATTTTATTATTTTTGGTTGTAAATGATCAATTTGATTGGTGGGGAAATGTTTAAAGTTAATTTTGGAAAAGTTTTGGGTTATTTGAAAATTTTGGTGGTTTTGAGTAGTTTCAAGGGCTTTTAGTTGGTTTGGTGGGTCCGGGGTCCCGGGGGTCAAAAATTGAAATTTTGAAAAAATAAAAATTGAGCCAGTGTGAGTTTAATAGAATCATTTTGGTTGAGCCATGAAGTCATATTAAGCCCATAGGAGCCATGAGAGGACTCATTTGAGGCATTCATTATGTTGTTCCTAACCCTCTTAGTTAAGGGCTTTAGGGGTTAAGGACCATCCATGCGAATTATCCACATGAGTCAGGAAGTTAAGCTAGGCATGAATAGTTTTAGGATTTGGAATGTGTGTGAAAGTGTAATGTATGTGCGGAGTCGGCCCTCATGGACCAGAGCCACCTGGGGTGATCTAAGGCCGAAGAGTCCTATAGGGAACTCATCCTTTAAACCTCCACATTTGATCTCAACCCTCTAGGTGATTAGGGGTTTACAATCAAGCTTGTGGGGTTTGCGGGGAGTTAAGAAGTGGTTGAGTTTCTAAAGGGGTAGGTTCCATCTCTAGTCCTCTAAGATAGTCAAAGGAAAAGCCTAAGGCTAGATCCTAAGTACTAAAGAGAGAAGAGAAGACCTCATCAAAAATGAGGTCAACAAATGGACCCCCAATAAGTGTGGTGCCCTAACCAAGCACACCGCGCATATTGGCCTTGACCGAAGAGATCAACAAAACCAACACAGATGTCCAAGTGACAAACTTAGGACAAAGTAGAAAATTTCCGCTGGGGAGTATCAAGTATATTTCCAAAACTGGAGGTTCTTGAACTCTTGCTGGGGAAAGGAAAACAAGGTGATTTCCAAATCACAAGATTTGGAGAATTTCGATTTAGACTTCGTTTCATTTCATATTCAAGTTTTGATGTGTAAGTTTAGATTTTGAGTTTTAATTTAGATTGAAGTTTTATTTAAAATCAATTTGAGGAAATTTGGATTTGAAATGAGAATTGAAACCCGAGTTTCAACCTCGGGATCGCGAAGAGAACTGGAATTTAGGTAGCAGCCTCAGAGTAAGCATCCGAGCTCAAGTGTCAATTGAAATGGATGAGAATCAGAATTTAGGTACTAATCTCGAAATGAGAACTGAAATGTAGGTACCAGTCTCGGAAATTTTGAATTAAAATGTAGGTATCAATTCGAATGAGAATCGAAATGTAGGTATTGATCTCGAAATGAGAACTAGAATGTAGGTACCAGTCTCGGAAATTCCGAATTAAAATGTAGGTATCAATTCGAATGAGAATCGAAATGTAGGTATCGATCCCGAAATGAGAACTGGGATGTAGGTACCAGTCTCAGAAATTTTGAATTGAAATGTAGATATCAATTCAGATGAGAATCAAAATGTAAGTATCGATCTCGAAATGAGAACAAGAATGTAGGTACCAGTCTCAGAAATTTTGAATTGAAATGTAGGTATCAATTCGAATGAGAATCGAAATGTAGATATCGATCCCGAAATGATAACTGGAATGTAGGTACCAGTCTCGAAAATTTTGAATTGAAATGTAGGTATCAATTCGAATGAGAATCGAAATGTAGATATCGATCCCGAAATGAGAACTGGAATGTAGGTACCAGTCTCAGAAATTTTGAATTGAAATGTAGGTATCAATTCAGATGAGAATCGAAATGTAGGTATCGATCTCAAAATGAGAACTGGAATGTAGGTACCAGTCTTGGAAATTTTGAATTGAAATGTAGGTATCAATTCAGATGAGAATCGAAATGTAGGTATCGATCTCGAAATGAGAACTGGAATGTAGGTACCAGACTCGGAAATATTTAATTGAAATGTACTGTGGAGATTTGGATTTAGCGGGAGATTGAAATGAGATATGAAAGTGTTCCACATCCCATGAGAATCAATCAAAGTTTGATTATTTGGCGAAGGGTACGAATCCATGCCATCCGAATCAAATTAAAAATTTTTCGTGGTTCTGAAATCATCCCGAGAGCGGACTTCAAAGGAGGTCTGAAGTAGATCTTGATTTGAAGAATAATTGGAGGATTTGAAAAGATGGATTTAGACTGGAATTCATCTTGAGATTTAGATTTGTTTTGTTTGTCCTTTAATGATCCTTTTTTTTTATTTGTTGTTTATTTAGTATTCATGTGAATTTGAAGTTGATTTTACTATTTAGATTTTTAGGAAAAGTTCTCATTTATTTTCTCTTCTCTTCTGTTCTTCGCTCAAAGTTCATTTAACTCTAATGGTGTTTCCCAATCAATTTGCACAAAAAAGAGGTGAAGGCAAAATATGACGTAGTCATTTTCATTCCAACTAGTTGAAAGTACATCATACAACTTGATCTAGTCATGATGACATTTTCCTCAGAAATTTAATGTCTCATACAATCCATGTAAATCCAAAACGGACTGTGTAAGTTTCTTGTTGATCCATCCAAAAGCGTCTGTCAAAAATCTATGTCTGAATAGTAAGAAACTTTGGTAATAACATCACCTTCCAAGTCACCCTTGGCAGGAATGCCGCATAGATGTGCATTGGAGGTGTGCTATTTACCGTGTAACTCACAGCTCGTAGGGCCGGAGATTCTCCAATTCTGGATCTGGCTGGAAGTGGTAAGGCGCCTTTCTGTCGTCCATCCTTCTAAAAGTTACAGAGATCCGCTCCACTGGCACTCCCTGTATACAATGTTTTGCGATGCCTGCTCCATTTCCTTTTAATATCATGACGAAACCTACCGGAAGTTGTATCTCCACTGGGCCTCGAAACTTACCCGGACCTGCTATCCGGAGGTCAAATCCGAACATGATATTGCATTGGTTGACGAATGAAATTGTGCAGAAAGGTCTGACAAAGTCATATTGGTCTATGTGTGGAGGTATGCAGTCACCCTTCTGATAAATGTTGATGATGCAACTGTTGGGTATGCGGTCCGTGCGCGTACCCTCCACATTACCATTCTTTTCACCATTCTTTTAATTATCCTTGGCATTGGATCCACCTCACTGCGACGGAGTATCCCTGGTGGATTTCCTTTTCTGTCCTCTGCGAAGTTATAACAACATCCGCATTGTATTGTGATTCTTCCTTTCCCTGGCATCCATCTCCGGGGTTCTGAATAAGTATTTTCCCTCAGACGGCCTGCTCGACCCATCTTCTGAAGTTCTAAGATGCAATCTACGATCTGCTGCTGCTCGTACTCTGAGAATACATCTGTGTGTAACTCGAGGCCCTCTAAAATGTTGATTCTCTTGCCTCTAATCCTTTCAAAGTATTCGAAAGTCTTCTTCTCAACATTTTGCATTCTTTCTAGTTCATATTCTGGGATGATCTGCAAGTGACGAGGCATAGTAACGTATTGCGGGATGTATGGCTCAATCCCGTCACCTTCTCCTGCATACCTTGGCTCCTCGGGGATTGTCTCTATCGAGACATCCTCCAGGGTTGCTTCCGCAATAAGGTTTCTTACCACTGGTGGCTCTGTCTGGCGTCGTGGTAGTCTCTCTGCCTCTGATCTTCTTAGAGTTTCCCTTATCTTTTCTGTTGTTCTCGGAGCTGGTTTCCTCTTTTCAGGTTCCTGATGAACCGGTATCTTTGAAATGTGTGTCGGCAAAAGTGGTTGTTTCCTCTTGTTGATCTGCTGCTAGTTTAGTCAACATCTTGTAGATACGGCGATTCTTATTCCTTCTTTGGGTAGCAGTGAGAGTAGCTCTCCTTACCCCTTGAATTTCTGCGGGCGCGGCGCTGACGAGCCTGCCCTCTGTTGTGGTAACTACAGACTTGATTTTCTTGCCTTCCTTGATGTTTGTCTTTCTTTTCTTGTTGCTGGATTGGTGGCTTGGGCCACCCATCTTCATTACTATCTGGCTGTGAAGCTCTTCTCGGTCCACTGGGACCCAATCATTTTCTTCATACCGTAGGCTGGATGGTGTGAAGTCAGAATCAATTTCTATCACTGCTCCATCCTTCACCCTCTTTTCATCGAGTGCGAGACTCACGCCATTTTTAAAGTTTAGGGCCAACCGCCCGTTTGACATTTCCCTGCGGAAAAGACAAGGAAAGGATCAGGGGCTGTGCTAAGAACAAGAACATTAGAAAAATATTTATCACTGAAGATTCTTATTTTCTTATTTTAATTTTTAAGGAAAGTAGGAAAAGATGAAGAAAGATCAGGAACAAGATTTGATTTGAACGGAAGGGTAAAGCTTTATTATAATGATTTCACATATTTTATTCTTAGTACATATTTTTTGTTAATGATTTTTTCTTTTGTCATCCATTTTTTATGTTTTTTTTTGGGTTCAGATCCAGTCACAAGTGGCTACTTCACCCGTGTTTCTAGGGATGAGAATTCATCCCTTCGAAACATCAGGTCACGTAATACTTCTTCAAATATCGTTCGTTGATTGGAAGCATTTGTCGTTCTCCTTGGCAGTTCACAAGTTGGTAGGAGCCTCCTGAGTAGACTGTCTCGACCATAAATGACCCTTCCCAAGTCGGTTCAAATTTACCTCCTATCTTGCAGTGTGCAAGAATAGGTCTTTGAGGACAAGAACTAAGTCACCAACTTTGAAAGTTCTTGGGCGGATCAGTTTATCATGGGCGTGGATCATCTTAGCTTGGTACAGTTCCAAATTTTGCTGCGCTGCAAGTCTTTTCCCTTCCAAGCTTTCCAGTTCTTCCAGTCATAATCTGGCATTTTCTTCTATATTAATCTTGTTTGCGACTGCGATTTTGAGAGATGGAAGCTGGACTTCTAATGGTAACACTGCCTCGGACCCGTACACTAAAGCGTAAGGCGTAGACTGAGTAGGAGTCCTAAAAGTTGTCCTGTAGGCCGATAAGGCTTCTAACAACTTCTCGTGCCAATTTCTTTTGTTGTCATCCAAAGTTTTCTTCAGGATTTGAACGAGAGTTTTATTAAAAGCCTCGGCCAAGCCGTTTGCTCTTGGGTAGTAGATCGTTGAGTATCGCCAATCGATCCCGTGTCTTCTGACAAAATTGTTGACCTTTGTACTTTTGAATGCTGACTCATTATCTGAAATAATTTTGCGCGGTACCCCAAAACGGTAGACAACTTAATTTTTGAAAAACTGTAGCACGTGATGTGCCTTTACTTCTACGAGTGGAGCGCTTACGCCCATTTAGAAAAGTAGTCTGTAGCTGTAAGGATGAAGCGATGTCCTCTTGAAGAAGGTGGTTCTATCGGACCCACTATATCTGTGCCCCAACACTCAAACGGCCACGACACAATTGTCGGATGTAGCACATTTAGAGGTTGATGTAGAACTACTCCATGCACTTGGCATTGATGACAGCTCTTGGCGATCTTCATACAGTCGGTCATCATTGAGGGCCAGTAGTACCCTAGTCTTTTAATCTTCATTTTCATTTTCGGACCCGACTGATGAGCGCTACAGAGTCCTGAGTGTACCTCTTTGACAATTTCACGAGCCTAGAACCCGCTCAGGCATCTTAACCACATCTGATCAAAAGACCTTCCGTATAATGTATTGTTTATTAATGCGTAAGACGAGTTCTTTTCTTGATTTGATGGAGCTAACGATTTATGGTACGGTTATTTCCCTGTTTGCGGGTAGTACGATTAGCGGTTGACGCCTTGATCTTCTCTGTTTTCCGTTATTCGCTGCAGCGGATTCCCCTGCTTTTTCGATTTACGTATCATATCCATGTCGAGTCTGTGATAGGACTGTCGTCCACGGACCGACACTTCAAGCGACTCATCTTGTAAGCAGGCAAATTCTTTTGCAAGGCGAGCTAGCACATTTGCAAGAGCATTTTCTTTTCTAGGGATCTTGTAGATCGTTACATTCGGAATATGTTCCAATAGTTTCATGACATACTGAAAGTACTGCTCGAGTCTTAGCTTTAAAATTTTGTATTGTCCGGCAACCTGTTGAATGATCAACTGAGAATCTCCGTAGATGTTGATGTCCATTTTCCCATTTGAATGGTTAGTTCTAGTCCTGTTATGAGGGCTTCGTATTCTGCCTTGTTGTTTGTGCATGGTTCTGTTAAGTGGTAGGAGTATCTTAACATCCCCGCTCCGGTGTTATAAAGATTAGTCTGATTCCTGTCTTACCGGGCCCTATCGTTTGCGATTCTTTGTTCTTCTGTGCTGAGGACTCTCCATCGAAGTATAGTTCCCAACGTCGATCATCAGGGTCTTCTAGGTTCATTATCTGCTCGTCAGATAAGTTGTCATTGAGAGGCGAATCTGCTGGTAATGGGTGTGCTGCAAGGAAGTCAGCTAGTACTTGTCCCTTTACGGCATGAAGAGGAACGAAAGTTATGTCAAATTGCAATAGTATCATCGACCACCTGGCAAGTCTGCCAGAAAATGTCGGTCGGGTCATCAAATATTGCAATGGATTAACTCTCGAAATAAGGTTGACCTTATGAGAAAGCATGTAACGCCTGAGCTTCTGAGCGGCGAAGATCAGGGCCAAACAATGCTTCTCAATTGAAGGATACTTCAACTCTGTCAGAATTAGACGACGACTTAAGTAGTAGAGAGCATTTTCTTTTCCCTCATCATTGACCTGGGCTAGCAGGGCTCCAAGGGAGTCGTCTAAAGCCGCGGTATAAAGTATCAACGGTCTACTCGAGGCCGGGGCTGCTAAGACAGGAGGTGTCATTAAGTATCGTTTGATGTCATCGAAGGCATGTTGACATTTGGAGTCCCAAGTAAACTTGGCATCCTTCTTAACCAAAGCAGAAAAAGGCTGACACCTTCCTGACAAATTTGATATAAAGCGTCGAAGATATGCCAACTTCCCTTGAAAGGATCGTAGTTGTTTCAAGGTTTTAGGAGGTGGCATTTCTAAGATAGCTTTAATCTTTTCCGGATCGATTTCAATCCCACGATGTCGGACAACAAATCCTAAGAATTTCCCGGAGGTGACGCTGAAGGTGCATTTTAAGGGATTCATCTTAAGGTTGTATTGCCTTAGTCGCTCGAAAATAATTCTCAAATGACACAGGTGATCTTCCTTCAGTTTGCTTTTGATAACCACATCGTCCACGTAGCACTCGACTTGGTTGTGAATGAGATCATCAAAAATCTTTGTCATTGCTCTTTGATATGTTGCTCCTGCGTTCTTTAGCCCGAATGGCATTACTGTGTAGCAATACACTCGGATCGGCGTTACGAATGCCGTGAGCTTTTCATCTTCCGGTGCCATCTTTATCTGGTTGTATCTCGATGATCCATCCATGAATGAAAATATTTCATGTGTTGAAGCAATATCGATCATTAGTTCGGGATTGGTAGTGAAAATTCGTCCTTTGGACATGCTTTATTTAAATCTCTGAAGTCTACGCAGATTCTGATCTGACCGTTCTTCTTTCAGACTGGTACCACATTGGCTAACCAAGTAGGGTATTGTTCTTCACGGACAAATTTAGCGTTAATTAGCTTCTTAACTTCGGCTATTACTTGTCGCTCAATTTCTAGACGCATTCTTCTGGGAGCTTGTCTGACTAGCACAGAAGTAGAATCTACTCCTAACTTGTGAACTGCGACTTCTAGTGCTAATCTTGGCATTTCGTCGTAACTCCAAGCAAAACAGTCCTTGAATTCCATTAGTAGCTTGATTATTTCCTCGGAATCTTCTTTATTGAGTAAGGAGCTAAAAAAGGTTGTCCTAGGCTCTTTGCTAGTACCTAAGTTAACTTCCATTAACTCATCTATTGTAGATTTAATTTCTTCTTCGAATTCTGGTGAAGCATCTCCGATTGGTAGATCTTCGAGATCTTCTGAAGCTTCCAAGCATTCTTCATTAGGTTCACAAGTGACAACCAAGCAAAATCCCGTATCATCAACTGAACCTACTGTGCCGAATCCGAGATCATGTTTTGAATTGGGAGGTCGACCGACATTATTCCATAATCTTTCAAAATATTGTGATTGATCCTTTGTCCATTGTCGAGGTAAAATACCACGTTGAATTAAATTTTGAACACAGGGAGAGTACTACTTAAAAGGTAATTCCATTAATTCGGAAGAAGTAACATCTTCAAATTGTACATCTTTTTCATTATTGGAAGAAGAAGCACCATGGTAAAACTTGATTGGCTTAGTACCACCACCATGCACTTCTTTGACCACCATACCCTCGATCTTATTAGAATGGATCAGAGTCAGGGTCATAGTATGTACATGATGGTTAATCTTCTCGTACATTGATTTGTATTCTTCATTGTTTTAATCTTCGAGAGAGATCTGGAACTGGGGTTTCTTTTGACTTATTGTCGTTGCTTCTTTCTTAATTTCTTCTCCTTCTTCGGAAGTGTTCTCCCAATCAACATCGATGACCGGTTTCTTCTGTCCAACTGTTCTAACATTTCTTCCACGTCCTCGTCCCCGGCCTCGATCTCGGGTGCGAGTTCTGGAGAAATATTCACCATCTCGCCGTAAGGGAGTGGTAAGTAATTGTTGAACTAGAACTTCAGGTTCTTCGTCGTCTCAGATTTCTTTTGCTTCATTTGGTATGGTATTTCTGGAAAAGATTATTTTCTTCGGAGGCGCGTAGTAGGCCGCATCTTCATGAATTCCAATCTCGTGTACGCAGAATGGTTGCAAATCACCTTTGATACACTGTTCTCCTCCTTCGTGATATTTTATGCATTGGTGCTGAGACGACGACACCATCCGGTTTTCATGGATCCACGGTCGACCCAGTAGAGCGTTGAACGATGTCTCAGAATCAATTATGTGGAATTTTGTGGTTGTCTTTGCTAAATCACCGGTCTTCATTAGTAGTGTTATCGATCCAAGAGCTCTTTCTCCTTTTTGATTGAAGCCTTTTAATAGCATCTTGTCTGCTTCAAGTTCGCGAGCATCAATTTCCAAATATGCTAGCGTCCGAAGATTCATTATGTTGATTGATGCTCCCGGATCAACCAACACTCTAGAGAGCGTAAAACTTCCAATAGTGACTGAAATGTATAACGGTCGGTTGTGATCTGCTGTTCCCAGTAATAGATCATTGTCCGTGAAGGTAACACCTTGTTGTTCTTTTAACGAGCAAACCTCGTCAAAGGAATTACCGGCCATTTGAGCTAAACTGATCTCTGGATCAAGTAAAGCCTTGATCAGAGCCTCCCTCATCTCCTTCGACAGGATCAGAGCGTCGTATATGCTTAGTTTGGCTGGTAGCTTCCTAAGATGGTCTAGAACATTATAGTCCACTTTATTACCATGTTCCTCGGTTTCTTCCAGAATGGGCAATTCCTCTGTCGGGGCTGGATTTTCCTGAGCAACCACCTGCTTTCCTTTATCCTTTGGACCCATTCTCGGGGGTAGAACTTTTCCACTTCTTAAATTTACTTCAGTTATTTCTTTTGAATTTGGTGTTGAATCTGCCGGTGTATCCTCTTGAATTGAAACCACTGGCTCTTCTGAAGTTGCTTCGGTATCTGATGGTTCTAATTCTATCGTGATCGGAGCCCCTCGGAATTCACAAATGGACTCGTTGCTTTTCGAGCTTTCGTAGCCTCCCTTGTGAACATCTTCTTCGTCGTGGTCATCGAGGTTGTGTATGATTTGAGAATCGTTATTTGTATTGGAATTGAGATCCAGATGAAGTCGGTTGTCACTAGTTACGTAATCGTTAGAAACAGTCAAAACGTAGCCAACGCCATAACCCTTATCATTATAAGATCCCGACGGGGCGAGCAAATAATCATACAGAGTCAGGAGTTCGAGGGATTTTTCCCCCGAATCGGAAATGACCATCCTAGGATAAGCAGCCCATAGTCTACCTTCTGGAGCCTTGGTCTTCTTCTCTTCCACGATATTCTCCTCCTTCTGGGGCGGTTCTTCGATCACAAGTGATAGTGCCGGCTCGACAGGTCTCAAACTCTGAGTTGAAGCATGTACCGAAGCGGCCTGGATGTGATCCAAAATTTTCTTCGATGATTTTTTCCAAACAGTACTCCATCCATCATCAGTAGTGTAAGGGTCTATCGGAACAATGGGATCCGTTGAAATAACATTGGTGGAACCTCCCTTCTGGGGTTCCTTCATGTATTCCTTTGGGATTGTTATGTTCCCTTTTCGGAGGTTGTCATCAAGCCAAGTCTTGAAAGTGATGCAATCTTCTATCTTATGTCCAAGCATCTGGTGGTAAGGGCAATAGTTCGGATGATCTTTCTTATTGACTTCTTCGGCTTCTTGGGCTCGGCGGTGAAAATTTGGTGTCTTCATTAGGTGCAGAACATCTTCGCTACTGCTTCCGTTTTGAATGGATATTCTTTATTTAGAAGTTCTCTTAAGGTACGCGATGAACGAGACAGTTGTTCATAATGCTGAGACGGCTGATAGCTTGGACGAGGTTGCTGATAAGTCCGTTGTGGTGGTTGATAACTAGGCTGTGGCCGCTCTGACTGTATCTGAACCGGCTGCTTGCCCTTATCTACTGCCGCGACAATTTCGGATTTCTTTTCGAATGTTTTCGCAGGTTTCTGTTTATCGTTCTTATCCGCGAAACTTAACTGTTTTGCTTCTTCTTGCAAGCTCCCGGCCTTGCTAAGCAACTTCTCGAAAGTCTTGATTGTAAATCCTTTAAGGAGAAGTGCTATCTGGCCATGGATACTCTTAAGCAGGATGTCGACTGCATGTTGTTCTTGAAGCTGTGGTTCACACTTCTTGCTTAAGTTTCTCCATCGAAGTATGTAATCCACTAAAGTCTCATTCGGCTTTTGCTGCTCCACCACTAGATCACCAATAGTGATGTGGTGCCGAGCTCCGACAAATCGTTTAACGAAGAGATTCTCCGATTCCGAAAAAGTCTTCACCGAGCCGTTCGGCGATTACGCATACCGGTCGAAGGCGATCCACGACAAGCTGGCCGACAAGCGGCGGAAGAGTAAGCGTCGCTCCCACGGCATTGCGGCAACTAGTACGAAAATGTGCAACATGTTGTAGGGGGTTTCCTGTTCCATCAAAAGTCTTAAACAGAGGTGGTACGAAGCCTTTTGGGTATTGGGCTACATCGAACTCTTCGGGGTAAGGTCTACCCGTTTGAATAGATGCTCCATTCTTGGATTGTGCTAGGGCCTCTCGCACTTCTTTGTTCTACCATATTTTTAATATCCTTTTCTGGAATCATGCTTTGTTTAGAATCCTTCCTTGGTTGCTCTTCCCCATTGACGGATGTGATCTCTTTTCCTCCATCCGCAATATGGATGATCTCTGGGGGTGTCTCTTTCTGATGCTGGGCCTGACTTTGGAGAGTGGCTAAGGCAGCAGCCATCTCTTCCATCCTCTTTGCCATTTGGGAAATTGTGTCATCTCTTTCCCGAATTTATGCTCTTAACACCTCTGGTTCATCTCTTTCAGCAGTGGCCGGAGCACCTTGTGAAGCTGATGATGCTCGTGTCTCGACTATGTTGATCTCGGCATACTCCTCGTCCATGAACTCTGATGATTCAACTTCATCTCCTAGTTCTTCTTCTCTTTCTTTTGCTAACCGCCGGATGTCATTCCTTAACTTATCCATGGCATCCTCCAGTGGCCCTTTTCGCACAGTCTCGCAGTTGCCTTGTGATGGTTGTTGAACTTCCTTTTCGGGAGTCTCCTTCATCGCAGTAGCACTTTCTTCGGACTCGAGCATCCCGACGAGACTTTTCTTCTCGGGACAATGTTTTGGCCTCGGCTCACCGATAGTAGGTCGCCATACCATCCTTCTTGCAGCCGGAAGCCTAGGACTAGATGGTCTGTCGGCTATGTGCTGGAAGGTGGTATCCTCCCTAATTTGCAGCCCAATTTCTTCTTCGGTCTTTCTATGGCAGTGGCAGGCTCCACTCGTGGTCCGAGGTGAGATTTAATTGGCACTCGTCCCATCCTTCTCAGAATCTCTGACACAGGACATCCTTCCTTCCTGGCCAATTTCTCGACTACCTTCTCAGAAGTGATGTAGCCTTGCTCTTCTTCTTCCTGCTATCACTGTAATATGCGGGCTGAGGTAACGCAGCAGCAATCCTTCTGGCATCTTCCTCATCAGATGCGGCAGAGAGCAGGTAGAATCTACTTTCTTCTAACAGCGGCGAGTATTCTGGCAACAGCGACAAGTATTCTGGCAGTTCTTCTTCTTTTTCTTCAGGGATTCCTTCAAGAAAGGCTACTTCAGCTTCTCTGACTTTCCTGATCTTAGCAATCTTTCTGTTCTTATTCCTTCTTTGTGTCCGGTTTAAGGGTCTATACCTCGAACTGGACCCTATCTTGAAAACAGATGGTATTGAGGCAAAGTCCGAACCCTCCACGATGATAGGCTCATAACCAACTTGGATTTCCTTTCCCTTCAGTTTGGAGGGAACAAGGGTAGGTGCAGTAATGACCAGACCGGTGGGGGTAGAGACAACAGTTTTGGGGACACCAGCTAACTTCCTGCGAATGACAGTGTTTCTTTCAGTCGGGACCCTTTGCAGGGGAGGGAACTCCTGAGTTGACTTCAAGTTGAATTCAATTAGAGGTTTCTCAGTTTCAGGCACTTTGTTCGTAAGTGCAAAGAGAGTGATGTCAGTGATCTTGACATCTATATTTTCGAATCCTTGTCTGAAACGGATGACCCCATTGTCAGGTAGCCCCTCCTTGTTGACAGCTAGGTCCAGTCCTTTGGTGAAGGAGAAAATTAGCTTTGGGGCAGTCATTTCTGCAGGGCAGATTTAGAATATCAGTCCCGAATTATGCTTCATTTCACTGTAAAGTTTAGGACAAAAAAGAAAGAGTCCTAACACATTTTTGTTTATCTTAGTGTATTTGTAATTTTAAAAGGATTTATCCATCGAAAGAGTCATTTATTAGCGGATTTGTTTATTAGAAATGGAATGTTTAAGGATATAGAAAAGGTAAAGGATTCGATTTAGAATCAGAAAGGAAGAGAAAGTCCTATGCAAGACTTCTCGACTCGAAGGACCGCTTCCTAAACTAACACCTATTGAGGGTCCACCCCACCTCAGAAAAGAGGTAAAAAGGATCTCAGAACCTCTCTGTTTAGGGGTGTCTAAACAGTGGCTCCTAAATCCAAGAGGAGTTGGCTATACTCGTTTAAGACAGAAATGAACGGTGTATTCCAACGGAAGAATGGTAGTTTTGGTCCACTAGGGGCATGGACTCACTACCGATTTATGAAAACAAAACCATCTGATCAAAATGGAGAGAGGAACTAGTCCCCAGCGGAGTCGCCAGAAATTGTACGGCTTATTTTTAGGTTGTAGGTTGTGTGTTGTATTTTTGAAAGGTGGTCGCCTACAGAAGTTGTCAGCGAATTTTAAAATTTAAATATATATATATATATATATATATATAATATAATGGCTGGACTGGAACTTGCTCTGCTAGGGTTTCCATGGAGCGCGAGGTGGTGGCTAGCGGTCGCTCTCTTCGGTGCTTGCTTGAAGTTGGCACAGGTGTTCTCTATCTTCTTCCTCCATCCTTCTTCACTAGGGAAGTGGTTTTACCTTTCCGGGTTCTTTTTATTTCAAATTTGTGGATGTTTTTCTTGTTCCATTGGTGGCATGGAGACCGAGTTAACAAGGGCGACCCAAACTTTGTGGGAAGAGGTATGTTTCGTTGAAGTCACTGTTCGGAAAGAGGGAGGCACTACCATTGGAGACAAGCTGGTTTTCCCCCAAATTTATCATGATGCAATTGAGGGTAAGGTCTGAATGTGAATTTATCCGGCGTTGCACTAAGAAAGCGAGCAAGCTAGCTTTAATCTTCACTCGAAGAGGAGATGGCAAAATTATACGAACCTTACAAATTCACCTTAGTAGGCAAATTTCGGTTTGGACACCCCAAACTAGATATACTCGGGAAGGTTCGTGGATGATTTCGGATTGGTGGGGAGTTGGAAGATTGGGGTATTTGACGGTAGGCATATCATGTTACGGCTTACCTTAGAAGAAGACTATGCACAGATTTTCTCTAAAAAAGTTATTATGATTGATGGCAAGCCCATGAAATTACTTAAATGGACTCTGGACTTCGACCCATCTAAAGAGCCCCCAATTGTTCCAATTTGGTTTAGTCTCCCTAACCTCAAACTCCCTTTTAATAATCATAGAATTATCTATGATATTGCTGATTCTATGGGTAGGCCTCTTAAACTTGACATTCCTTCTGCAAATGTGACCAGAATTTCTAATGCTAGGTTCTTAGTGGAAAGGGACATCACCCGACCTCATCTTGATGGTGTTTGGTCGAGTGCTTGCTAACAATGGGTATTGGCGGCCTATTGTGTTGGAATACCGACCACTCTCACTGCAAACATTGTCATATTTTTGGACATACTATGAATAAATGCTTTAGATTGCACCACGATCTCGGACCTTACAATGTTGCGAGCAAGGTGAAGACTAATTCGATCGAGTCGCTTCACTCCTACCCGAAATCAATTCTCGCATTGGTCATCTGAATTGCCTTCAAATGTTCAGATTAGCAGGGTAGCTGATGTGGAGCAAAATGTTCCCTTACCCCCTCCCCATTTACAACCAAAAATCCCCCTGGTATCAGTGCACCCTCAGGGAAATGTTTTCAGAGAATCAGAAAACTTTGAGCCTCACGGCTACGAAGCCGATGACACTCCTCCGGATCCTCTTATTCGGTCAATATCGCTCCTGGCGATGATGATTCTCACGGACTCGAGGATGGCCCTCCCGAGGGGGTAAATGTTTCACTCGGTTACGAGACAGTGTGGTACCTTTATTACTCCACGGGACCGGTTGATGGATGCATCTACTCATATTGTTCTGGAGGGAATGGCAAATAAGGTTGATGAAGTTTGGTCCCAGCAGAAGAGTAGAAGAAGGAAAAAAGATATACTGGAGCTGCAGAATTTGTCCCCTACAAATATTATTGGGTTAGAAAGCTCATCAGCACCTAGGCTCACTAGGGCTGGTAAAGCTCTTCACCATGATTAACCTACTTTGTTGGAATGTTAGGGGTGTAGCAGGTCCTGGCACCCTTAACAGATTGCTTCACCTGAATAGGACTCATAAACTGTGGCTTATTGCAATTTTGGAACCAATGGTAAGGAACAATATTCAACAATACATTAAACATTTTCCAGGATTTCAGTTTCATTCTAACTGTACTAACAAAATTTGGCTGCTGAGTAGGAAGGAGTTAAATTGCCAAATTGTCATTGATAACACTCAATTTTTACACCTCTCTTTTGAAGCTGGATCGGTTTAATGGGATTTGTACTTTTGTTTATGCTTGGTAGTAAACCTAGTGACAAAATTACTTTATGGAATGATTTGTTGAGTATTAGTAACGACATCTCTAATAACTTGGTTAGTGGGAGGGGACTTTAACGATATCGAGACCCAAGTGAAAAGCTGGGGGCGAACACCCGATCTCGATTCCATGCTCACTTTCTCCCATAACATCTCTAAGTACTTGAGTCTATTTGATGCTGGCTTCTTTGGCACTCCTTTTACTTGGCAAAGGGGTGCTCTTTTGGAAAGGATTGATAGAATTCTATTAAATGATTGTTGGCTAAATACCTTCCCCATTACTCAGGTGCACCATTTACATAGAACAACTTCTGACCACTCCCCTCTTCTCATCCAAATTTCCTTCAATCATAGTCCCCACCCTTCCACCTTCGATTTCGAATGTTTGGTCCTTACACCCCACTTTTCAGGCTGTTGTTAAACTTGCTTGGTACGCTTCATGCTGAACTCCACTCCATCCCTATGGTCGAACCGTGGAGACTGCGAAAGGCGTGGCACTGCAAGTTGAGACAGTGGAATAAACAATGCTTTGGTAATGTCTATCAAAAGGTCAAAGATGCTGATGAGAAAGTTAAGATGCTTGAAGCTTTACAGGATCAGGAAGGGGGTCATACTCAAGCCATGCTGGATGCCCAAATTCATCTGCTCAACTCTTTGGAGGAGGAAGAATTATTACTTAAACAGAAAGCTGTTGTTAACAAACATCTATTTGGGGATAGGAACACTAAATTCTTCCATGCAGTAATTAAATATAGAAGACAAATCAATGCTATTCTTAAAATAAAGAATGAAGAGGGCAATTGGATATACGAACTCGCCTTAATCTCCCAAAGTGTTGTTAGTTTTTTTCGATCCCTTTTGGCGGCTCGACATTGCGCTAATGATTCTTTCCAGCCAGAATTGTTTAGTGAAGATCTATCTTATGTACAACAACTGAATCTCACCATGCTGCCTGATGCTGAGGAGATCCTTAATGCTTTGAAAAGCATTGATGGTAATAAAACTGCAGGGCATGATGGGTTCACCTCTACCTTTTATTTGTACGCTAGGATGTGGTGGGCTCGACCTCATCCGGGCGATCAGAGCCTTTTCTCACAGTGCTTGAAATACCAAAGTACTTTCTTGCAGCAGACCATTACTCTAATTCCCAAAGATAAGCAAAAAGCCACTTGGTCTGACTTTAGACCCATATGCCTTACTAGTACCTTCTTCAAGATTATCAGCAAAATCTTTGTTGGAAGGCTTCAACCTCATCTCAACAAACTTATTAGTGCCAATCAATCAGCCTTTGTGCAGGGCAGGAATATTACAGATAACTGCTTGTTAGCTCAGGAGCTTTTGCTTGATATTGATAAGGTTTGTAGAGGACATAATCTCATTTTTAAACTAGACCTCCACAAGGCTTATGATTACGTCGAGTTGGAGCTTTATTGATCAAGTCCTTAAGGCTAGGGGTTTTCATCCTTCCTTCACGTAATTTAATCGGGAAGTGGCTCTCGGGTGCTTGGTACGGTGCTTTCTGAATGGAAGCGACCATGGTTTTTTTAATGCTGGGAGAGGGCTGAAACAAGGTGACCCCTTGTCTCCAACCATCTTCATTCTAATTTTTGATTATTTCTCTAGAGTGCTCAATGCTACCTATAAGAAGTACCCTTACCTTAACTATAATCACAGCTCTTCCCAATTGATAAGCCATTTGGCTTATGCTGATGATGCCATTATTTTCTCCAATGGTAGTAAACAAGCGATCAAAAGAATTATGCGAGTCTTGGAACATGTTACTAAAGTTCTTTGAGTGAAGCTTAATGTCAGAAGTGTCGGTTTACGGTGGGGAATAACTATAAGCAGACCTGCTGGTTGAAGGAACAGACTGGTTTCACTGCTGCTGATCTGCCATTAAAATATTTAGGGGTTCAACTTATCAAAGGTAAGAAGAGGCAAACCCAATATGATGAGATTGTCAACAAGATTTCTTCAGCTATAGCTTGCTGGACCAATAAATTCCTCTCCAATGGTGGCAGATTGATCTTGTTGAAGAGTATTTTATCTACTTTCCCATTATACACCATGCAGATGGTTCACATGAAACTAAGCACACAGAAAATGATGGAGACTACTTTCAACAAATTCCTTTGGGAAGGCCAATATAAACAACCTCATTGGGTTGTTTGGAACAAGGTCTGCAAGCCTACCAATGCAGGAGGATTGGGATTTAAAAGCTTCAAACAGATGAGCCATCTCTTCCATTGTAAACAGTGGATTAAATTTGTTAAACAAGACACCATGTGGGAAATTTACCTAAAGGAGAAATACTGCAAGAAAGTTCATGTCAATGAAGTGAAAGCTAAGATGGAGGATTCCAAGCCTTTGGAAAAATGCTGCTTAAAGTTAGGAGGCCGCTGACCAAGCTCGCTGTTTTGGGAGGTGGGGGATGGCCGAGTTCACTTCTTTTTGGATTCTCGGCTACACGATGGCCCCATCTCTGCCCCTTCAAACTGCTCACCTAAGCTGAAGGTGTCTGACTTCTGGACCCAAGGGAAGTGGAATTCTGAGTTGCTGGGTAATTTTGTGGATGCAGATACTGTGCAGCAAATACTATGTATTCCTATTAATTCCAATAGTCCTGACATATTATTGATCAAACATGCCACTACTTCCTCTCTTAATGGTGTTATTCACCAAATTTACAAAAGTTGGCCTCAATACAGTTGGGGAAAAAAGATTTGGAATAGACACCTGTCCCCATCTATGTCTTTTTCAGCTGGAGGCTCTTTCACAAACTGTTACCTCTAGATGACATTTTAAAATTAAAAGGTCTTAAAGTTGCTTCCTTACCTGTGCTTTTTCTCAGCAGGTTTGGACTGAGGTAATTCAGCAGCTGCATTTATCTCAACACAGATATGATTGGAAAGACTTTGAGGCTTGCTGGGAGGATTGGAGAAACCTAAACTCTTACTACATCCCTTTAATAATCGTTGGTTTATACTGGATGACCGGGAACCAAGCTAAATTTGAAAGTCTCAGTTTGTATGGTCCACTCCATTGTGATTAAATGTTGTAGCTTCATTAACAAGAATGCTAAATTAGTTCCCTCAACACCTATCGGTGTAGTCTTCGTTGCATTGGTCCCTACCCTCTTATCCTTGGGTAAAAATTAACATTGATGAAAGCTTTACTTCATCCTCTGCTAGTATTAGTGTTGTACGTAGAAATAATCCGAGGCGGCTCCTTTGGTTTTTCCAGATCACCTACTTTTGCTTCTTCTGCATTAGAGGCTGAATTATGGGCTGCCTTCGGGCCTTAAGTACGGTAATGCTCTCCACCTCCCTCATGTTTGGTTGGAATGCGACTCTATGCAAGTAGTGAATATTATGCGAGGCACTACTCCTCCACCACGGAACTCGACCTATTTTTGCAGAACCTTCCCTTCTCCATCTGACTTTCTACAAATCAAATGGACCCACACCTTTAGAGAAGGTAATCAACCGGCCAACTGGCTTGCTAAAAATGCTGCAACTGATAGTAATATTGTCTTTTCTGTAACTCCTTCTAAGCCATTAAGGCTGTTACTTTTTGGGGACTCTCTAAAGCTCCCTTTTATTAGATGTACTAAACCTTTATAATGAATGAAGTTCTTTTGTTTTTGCTAATATATATATATATATATATATATATATTTATATATAATTTAGAGAGTAGTATTTGATTTTGAAAATAACTTTTAAATTTGAAAAATTTTAAGATATGAAATCAAACTGATCTCACATCCCGAATAGTTTATATAAACGAGCATCGCACCACCAACCGTGTTTTTATCCCGATGAATAGACACACTGCTTGATGATGGGGCTCGATTAAAAAAACTAAAAGATTTGTGACATCCGTTTGGTCTGCGAACCAATTTTATAAGCCGACAAGTTCCCCTGCTTAATATAAAGGAATTAAGCGGGGTTTATATTACACGGGTTCTTAAAGTTCCCTATAAGGGCAAGCCCTATAGTTAATTACATCTTAAATGTCCGAAGACACTTAAGAAAACTCTCGATAATGATTAGTGGTTTTCGTTATCAAGAATTTCAAATTTTAAGGTTTTCAAAGGATTGAATTTTGGAATTTCAATAGGGAATGGATCAAATTTGAAACAATTTATTTTAAGAGTCAAAAGGAAGAGAAGTAGGAGAAGTTGAAGATCCAAGAAGAATCTTGGTAACTTCCCAAACTATCCTATTTTTTGCTTCAATTTGGGAGTTTATTTAATATTGCAATCCTGCCAATTTTAATTAATTAGGACTTATATTTGTATGACATGATCATACAAATAGCCTTGAAGATGTGAGGGTTTATGTCGTACCAAACAACTACCTCGGAATCCTAAGACCGGTTAGGGCTTAATTTGCATAATATGAAAATGTCTAATGAAGATTTGAGTATTTATGTTGCACTAGGCAAACTACCTCAAAGTTCTACGGCTTGGTTATTTAATTCTAAGAAAGTATTGCTGAAGTAGATCCGAGTTTTCATTGATGACGATGGCCGTGCTACCCACCATGCTCTGAGCTCCTTGTTGTTGCAGACATTTAGTTTTGGAAGTCATAAATCAGGAGATGAGAGAAGTGTTTTAGTTTAGAGAAAATCTTAAAATCCATGTGTTTTTAATGTTTTAATTAAAACAAATCTTAAAGTTGCTTAAACAGAACCGATTAAGATCTCACGGTTCCATCATCCCGGCACCGTTATTTTCATTGAATTCACTTAGTCCAGATGAATTTGCTAAACTCAACTGAATGAGTTCCACACTTTCATTTAGACCGTAGGAAATCTCGTTAGCAACACGTGGGTTACATCATCCGAGGTATTTCCGATCATTCAACGAGACGTTTTAATTTAGTTAAAGTTGTAGTTTTGTTGTTCTGTTTGTGATTAAATTTTGAATTGTTTTATATTTTGCATGTTGTGATGGTGAATTTTATGTTGCAATGACTTTTAATTTAGTTTTGGTTTCAGTTTAGGGACTATCCTAAAGGTTTTAGTTTTCATGCAACAGTTTTATTTAACATCCAAGAAAAGTAAAATACATTGCAATAAAGTAAATTGCAATAAAATAAAAGCGTACCTGGAGGGTCTTCCCGTCATCCCAAGCTGCACTTAAAACACATGTTAAGGCATTTAAATATTTCAACAGATACCTAGGTAAAGCTAAGGGAAGGGTTTTGGTTGTCTGCCAAATTCGTAATCCTATAACTAGTCATCTCCTATGACGTCTAGGTTCTTGGTTTGGTTTAAGGATGACTTTCTTCATCAAAGAACAATTAAATTCAGTTTGTTCTTCTAAGACATCCTGTCATATTGAGGAAGTGTTTAGGACGAGTCCTAAACATCTTTTCAATACTTCTGGGATTATTTTGAGTCCAAGTAAATTTAGTTGCACAGGTGAATTAATCACCAATGAGTTTAAGTTTTGTTCTCTTGCTCAGTGAACTAGGACATTTGAATATCCTATAAGTGAAGTAACACTTCACTTGATACCTCATTTAAGAGTTATAATAATAGGAGCTTTAAAAGGCAAGATCAACTTATTAAGTATTTTAATGATTTAAACTTAATGATTTAATTTCAATTTTGACTTAATTATAAAAAAATAGTTTATGTTTGGAATAGTGTTCAAGTTATTTTAGATTTAATTCTTAATGATTTCATTTAGGTTTGTTGTTAAATGATTTTAACTTAATTTAATTCGATTTAATTTTAATTCAATTTAATTTAATTTTAATTTAATTTGATTTGATTTTAATTTTAATTTAATTTAATTTAATTTAATTTAATTCTAATTTAATTTTAATATAATTTAATTTTAATTTATTTTAATTTATTTTAATTTATTTTAATTTAATTTTAATTTAATTTTAATTTGATTTTGATTTTAATTTAATTTAATTTAATTTAAAATTTAATTTAATTTAATTTAATTTTGATTTTAATTTAATTTAATTTAATTTAATTTAAATTTTAATTTAATTTAATTTTAATTTAATTTTAATTTTAATTTAATTTAATTTAATTTTAATTTAATATAATTTTATTTTATTTTATTTTATTTTAATTTTAATTTAATTTTTATTTCAAATTCTTTTTAATCTTAATTTAATTTAATTTAGTTTTAATTTTAATTTAATTTAATTTTAATTTTAATTTAATTTAATTTTAATTTTAATTTAATTTTAATTTAATTTTAATTTAATTTTAATTTAATTTAATTTAATTTTAGTTTTAATTATTAATTGTGATTATTCTTTTAATTTTTTTAATTAAGAATTAAGTATTATTGAAGTGAGTTATTTAGGGATTTTTAAATTAAAGAATAAATGTCCTATTAATAATATCCCTACTTTAATAATTCCAATTTCTATTATTCTTCCAAAATTTCAATTAAATAATTAATTAAAGTTTTATTTTAATTATATTTGAAATGGTTAGTAGGTTTCTACCCTCAATCATTCAAGTTTCAATCCTCCAAAAAATCAGTTTAAAATCAAATATTTTACCCTCCCCTTTTGATTAATCTTAAAATTTTAATTAAGGGTTGAAATTTTAATTACCCTTTTGCCCTTCAAGCTTAATAATTCTATAACTCACTAAATTAAGCTCAAATGAACTTGAAATTTTTATGTAACCTCACTCACATGTCAATCAAGACATTAGAGGAGAAAATGTGATTTTTCTGTATTTAATTTATTTATGTAATTATTTTTAATGGAAAATAGGGGTCTTCAAGGAAAATTCAATAACATGACCAAGGAAATGTTTCTGTCCTTAAGAAAATTATGTGATGTTCCTAATGACTAGAGAACCATTTGGACCAATTTTGGTGATTTTTAATATTTTTATGATTTTTATTATTTTTTAATTATTAAAAATATTAAAATAATGATTAAAATCAATTTTTTTAGAAAATTTTAATTTTAATTTTTCTAAGTTCCTCTAATATCAGAGAAGCTCCAAAACCATTTTTGTGAATTTTTGAAAAGTATTTTGTGAGTTATGAATTTTTAAAGTTTAACTTTGGTTATGTGATTTAATTAATCCATTTAGTGGGGTTAAACATTTCCAATTGATTTCAAACTTTTATGTGATATTCCTCTGATCCTAAAGATCAGTGGAGAATTGTTTTCAAGTCAATTTAATGTGTGGTTAACCCTAATTAATTAAAGTTCAATTTTGGGTATTTAAGCCAATTAGAGTTGTTCCAAGTGAATTAACTCAAAACCTATTTTTCCTAGGTTCCTCTAGTCATAAGAAAGATCACCAAATTTTCCTAGAATTTATTTCTCAACATGCTAATTATTGGAATTAAAATACTCAAAACAGTAATATGAACTTGGAAAATCAATAAATTCTCATAGGGATGGCGTCTGACCTTGGCAAATTTAGGGAATGTTCCCTAGATCAGAGGCTTAAAAAGCCCTATGGTCTCATGCCATGGTGAATTGTCTATGCAAATGGAGAATTAAAATACCACAGAGTGTAAATAAATCATTAAAAATAAAATACTTGATGAAATGACTTGATTTCTGTTCACTGAGAAAGAGGGTATTTTTATTTTATTTTTAGGATTTTTCTACACAAAGTTATAAATTTTTGAAGTGTTGGGTATTTAATAAATAAGAAAATTCCATATTTTCCTACTTATCCTACGCGGCGCTGCGTCAACCTCGACGGCTCTGAAGGGGTGCGTGTCGAGCGCGTGATTGGGCACCGCCATCCGAGTCGGCGGTCACGGGGCCCGCCTTTCACGTAACATCTTCCGGTCCGACGCGATCCAGAGCCGTCGCATCCGATACACGCGCGATCCGACGGCTCCCGGTCATCGTCTCCGGCTGGTGTTAACCGTGACCGTCGACCTTCTAGCCACAATATCTCCCTCATTTCTCAATGAATTTTTATGTTCTTATGCTCTATGGATTCATCTTGAAGAGACGAACACATACATACGGTAAACATGCATTGAAATCGATTCATATCAAATGGAGAATCTCTAGAAGCTCGGGAGGAAGAGAGAGCTCATACCTTTGTTCAGAGAAGTGAAGCTTCGATCTGAGAGTTGTGTCACATTAGATTGGGTCCAAGAAAGCTCCAGATGAAGTCCCTTGGCCTGGTGAATTGCCTTGGTACAAAAGTGACCACGGCCGATCACAAAGCTTGGAGGTTCGGAAGCAATGGCCGGCACTGGTGAGGGGGCTTTTGTTGGGAAACTTCTCCTCTTGGTACGGTGAAGGTGTAGAGTCGAACAATTTGAGGATTGACTCAACGTGGTGAAGTGTCTTGGTTTTGGGCTTGAATTTCAGCTACGAAATTGAGCTCGCGAGAGGAAATGGCGAGAGGGATTTCGGTGGGGATCAAGTTCTCCGGGTGTGGGGGAGAGTACGGAATGATTTTGGCGAGTTTACGTATGGTTTGTTTCGGTACCTCTCTTGGTCGAGAGGAGGTGGTGTCTAAATAGGGGTAGGTTGGAGGGCTTCCCGGGGAGGGTTGAAGGCTTGGATCGGCTTCTTAGATCGAGGAAGAACAACCATGGCAGTTATTGGACATGGGGCGGCTCGGCGAGATGGAATTTCAATGTTTGGCTCCTTCCAAGGTCTCGGCCATGGTGTTTTCCGGCGGCTGTGGTGGCTGGCCGCCCAGGCATGGGTCACCATCTTGACCAAGGAAGTCAGGGCTGGGGTTTGGTGAGGTGAATTGGCTTTGGACATGTGTAAAGGAGTTGGCTCTAAGTGGTATGGGGATAAGGCCATTTTAGGCTTAGTTTGGTCAGCTCATCCAAATGGATTGGGTTCACTCTCCCATAACCCGATTTTCGAGTCGAGGCGATCGGTTAGGTCAACCTCCCATGTGTGGTGGAGTCTCCATCAAGGATTAGGTGGCAAAACATGGTTTATTGTGTGACATAGATATGGCTAAAAAGGCTTAATGAAGGATTAGGAAAGGGGGCCCTCCTTTTGCCAATAATAGCTTGGTCACATGTCAAACCCCTCATGGCTTCACATGGGGCTTAAGGATGGCTCCATGGCTCTTATATGGCTTGGGAAAAGTTGGCTTGGTTTCAAGGAAATGAGTTTAAGAAATTTTGGTATTTTGGCGTAAAATTTGGATGGTTTGTCATATGGCTTTGTTTAGAAAGGTTTGATTGCTGATTTAGGACTTAGGAATGATTTTAATTAAGTGAGGATGAGATGAGATTGTAATGTGGGCTTTAGGATGGGCTTGGGCTTTTGAGTTTGGTTAGGAATGGGCTTTTGAATGTCTTTTGGAAGTGGGCTTTTAGATGAAAATTTTGCAAAGGGCCATGCCAAATAAATGTTGGGTTTAGTTTAAGGACGTGTTGTCGGCATATTTTTAGGTTATGTGTGTTGTATTTTTTTTGAAAAGAGGTCGCCTACAGAAATTGTCGGCGAATTTTTAATTTAATTTAAATAAATAATTTGAAAAGTAGTATTTGATTTTGAAAATAATTTTAAATTTGAAAATTTTAAGATATAAAATCAAACTAATCTCACATCCCGAATAGTTTATATAAACGAGCACCGCACCACAAGTCGTATATCTATCCCGGAGAGTAGACACACCGCTTGATGATGGGGCTCGGTTAAATAAACTAGAAGATTTGTGACATCTGTTTGGTCTACGAACCAACTTTATAAGCCAATAAGTTCCCCTGCTTAATATAAATGAATTAAGCAGGGTTTATATTACCTGAGTTCTTAAAGTTCCCTATAAGGGCAAGCCCCTATAGTTAATTACATCTTAAATGACGGGAATCATTTAAGAAAACCCTCGATAATGATTAGTGGTTTTGCTCTCAAGAATTTTAAAGTTTAGGGTTTTCAAAGGATTAAATTTTGGAATTTCAAATGGGGGTGGATCAAATTTGGAACAGTTATTTTCAGAAGTTCAAGGAAAGATAAGTAGGAAAAGCTGAGGATCCAAGAAGAATCTTGGCAACTTCCCAAACTATCCTATTGTTTGGCTTGGATTTAAGAAAATCCTAATATTATCTGATATTTTAATCTTGCCAATTTTAATTAATTTGGACTTATATTTGTATGATAAAATCATACAAATAGCCTCGAAGATATGAGGGTTTATGTCGTACTAAACAACTACCTCAGAGTCCTAAGACCAATTAGGGCTTAATTTACATGACATGATCATGCAAATGCCTAACGAAGAGTTGAGGATTCATGTTGCACTAGGCAAACTACCTCGAAGTCCTATGGCTTGGTTATTTAATTCTAGGAATGTTTAGCTGATGTAGAGTTGTTTTGCTGACGAAGATGGCCGTGCTGCCCACCGTGCTCCAAGCTCCTTGTTGTTGCAGAGGTTTAGTTTTAGAAGTCATAAATCAGGAGATGAGAGAAGTGTTTTGGTTTAGAAAAAATCTTAAAATCTAAGTTTTTTTAATGTTTTAATTAAAACAAATCTTAAAGTTGTTTAAACAGAACCGATTAAGATCCCACGTTTCCGTCATCCTGGCACCATTATTTTCATCGAATTCACTTAGTCCAGATGAATTTGCTAAACTCAGCTGAATGAGTTCCACACTTTCATTTAGACGCGTGGGAAATCCCGTTAGCAACACGTGGGTTACATCATCCGAGGTATTCTCGATCATTCAACGAGATATTTTAATTTTGTTGCAATTGTAGTTTTGTTGTTCTGTTTGTGATTAAATTTTGAGTTGTTTTATATTTTGAAATGTTGTGGCGGTGATTTTTATCTTGTAATGACTTTTAATTTAGTTTTGGTTTCAATTCAGGGACTATTCTAAATGTTTTGGTTTTCATGCAACAGTTGTTTATCATGTAAGAAAAGTAAAATACAGTGCATGTAAGTAAATTGCAATAAAATAAAAGCGTACCTGGAGGGTCTTCCCGTCATCCCAAGCTACTCTTAAAACACATGTTAAGGCATTTAAATATTTCAACAAGTACCTAGGTAAAGCTAAGGGAAAGGTTTTGATTATCTACCAAAGTCCTAATCCATATGATTAATCATCTCCTATGACGTCTAGGTTCTTGTGTTTTGGTTTAAGGATGACTTTCTTCACTCAAGAATAATTAAATCCAGTTGTTCTTATAAACATCCTATCGTATTGAGGAAGTGCTTAAGATGAGTCTTTAAACATCTTTTCGACACCTTTAGGATTGTTTTAAGTCCAAGAGAATTTAATTATACAAGTGAATTAATCATCCAGGAGTTTAAGTTTTGTTCTCTTTCTCAGTGAACTAGGACATTTGAATATCCTATAAGTGAAGTAACACTTCACTTGGTGCCTCATTTAAGAGTTATAATAATAAGAGCTTTAAAAGGCAAATCAAATTATTAAGTATTTTAATGATTTAAACTTAATGATTTAATTTTAATTTTGACTTGATTATAAAAAATCAGTTTAAGTTTGGAATAGTGTTCAAGTTATTTTAGATTTAATTCTTAATGATTTCATTTAGGTTTGTTGTTAAATGATTTTAATTTACTTTAATTTTAATTTAACTTTAATTCAATTTAATTTAATTTTAATTTAATTTGATTTGATTTAATTTTAATTTAATTTAATTTAATTTAATTTTAATTCAATTTAATTTAATTTTAATTATTATTAATTTAATTTTAATTTAATTTAGTTTTAATTTAATTTTAATTTAATTTTAATTTAATTTAGTTTTAATTTAATTTTAATTTTAATTTAATTTAATTTAATTTTAGTTTAATTTTAATTTGGATTATTATTTTAATAAAATTTTTTTAATAGAGAATTAAGTATTATTGAAGTTATTTATTTAGGGATTTTTAAATTAAAGAATAAATATCCTCTTAAATAATATCCCTACTTTAATAATTTCAATTTCTATTATTCTCCCAAAATTTCAATTAATTAATTAATTAAAGTTTTATTTTAATTATTTTTTGAAATGGTTAGTAGGTTTCTACCCTTAATCATTTAAGTTTCAATCATCCAAAATCAGTTTAGAATCAAATATTTTACCCTCCCTTTTTTAATTAATCCTAAAATTTTAATTAAAGGTTGAAATTTTTAAATACCCTTTTGCCCTTCAAGCTTAATAATTCTATAACTCACTAAATTAAGCTCAAATGAACTTGAAATTTTTATGTAACCTCACTCACATGTCAATTAAGACATTAGAGGTGAAAATGTGATTTTTTTGTATTTAATTTATTTATGTAATTATTTTTAATAGAAATAGGGGTTTTCAAGGAAAATTTAATAACATGACCAAGGAAATGTTTCTGTCTCTAAGAAAATTATGAGATGTTCTTAATAACTAGAGGACCATTTGGACCAATTTTGGTGATTTTTTGAATTATATTTTATTTGTTAGAATTATTTTGAGTTTTGGAGTATTAATTAATTTTAAAATAAAATTAAAGTTAAAAAATGAATTTTATATTTTTCTTAAATCTCTCTGACCTCAAGGAGTTCAGAGAAACAAATTTTTTTGATTTATCTTTGATTTATTAGAATTATTTTAGTGAAATGGTTGGAAAATACATTTTTTAATATTAAAAATTACATTAAGCCCTTAAAATTCAATATCTTATCCTAGGGACTTAAGAAAAATATTTGGTTTGTTCCTAAGTAATTAGAATTCAAAATATGACATTTTGGTGATTTTTAATATTTTTATGATTTTTATTATTTTTTAATTATTAAAATATTAAAATAATGATAAAAATCAACTTTTTTAGAAAATTACAATTTTAATTTTCCTAAGTTCTTCTGATATTAGAGAAGCTCCAAAACTATTTTTGTGATTTTTTAAAAAATATTTTGTGAGTTATGAATTTTTAAAGTTTAATTTTACCCATTTTGCTTAAGTGGCTTAATCAACCCATTTGGTGGGGTTAATCAAGTCCAATTGATTTCAAATTTTTATGAGATGTTCCTCTAATCCCAAAGATCAGTGGAGAATTTTTTTTAAGTTAATTTGATGTTTAGTTAACCCTAATTAATTAAAATTCAATTTTGGGTATTTAGACCAATTAGGGTTATTCGAGTGAATTAACTCAAAACATATTTTTCTAGGTTCCTCCGGTCATAAGAAGCATCACCAAATTTTCCTAGAATTTATTTCTCAATATGCTAATTATTGGAATTAAAATATTTAAAACAGTAACATGAAATTGAAACTTCTCATAGGGATGGCCTCTTACCTTGGAAAATTCAAGGAATGTTCCCAAGTTTAGAGGCTTTAAAAGCCCTATGGTCTCATGCTATGATGAATTGTCTATGTGCATGGAGAATTAAAATAGTGCAGAAAGTAAATAAATTATTAAAAATAAAATACTTAATGAAATTAATTGATTTCTTTTCCACATTATTCTCCTCTGTTCACTGAGCAAGAAGGTATTTTTATTTTTTTTTAGGATTTTTCTACACAAAGTTATGGATTTTCTAAGTTCTGGGTATTTAATAAATAAGAAAAAATCCCTATGTATCTACTTATCCACGCGGCGCCACGCAATCCTCGCCAGCTCCGAACGCCCACGCGACGCATTCCTATTCGACGCCGCCATCCGACTCAGCGCTCCAGGGGCCCGCAGTTCATGTACCATTGTGCCGTCCGGCTCGATCTCGGCCCGTCCGCTCGATACACGCTCGATCCGACGGCTCCTGTCATCGTCTACGGCCGGTGTGCACCGTGACCGTCCACGATAAAACCACTAAGAACTCACTCGATTCTCAACAGATTTTTGTGTTCTTATACTCTATGGATTCGTCTTGAAGAGACGAACACATCCATACGGTAAACATGCATTGAAATTGATTTATATCAAATGGAGAATCTCCAAAAGCTCTGGAAGAAGAGAGAGTACATACCTTTGCTCAGAGAAGTGAAGCTTCGATCTGAGAGTTGTGTCACGTTCGATTGGGTTTAAGCAAGCTCCAGATGAAGTCCCTTGGCTCGGTGAATTGCCTAGGTACAAAAGTGACCACGGTAGATCACAAAGCTCGGAGAGCTGGAAGCAATGGTCGGCACAGTGATGGGGCTTTTACTAGGAAACTTCTCCTCTTGGTACGAGTGAAGGTGTAGAGCCAATCAATTTGGGGATTGACTCGACTGTGGTGAAGTGTCCTGGTTTTAGGCTTGAATTTTAACTGCGAAATTGTGCTCACAGAGAGGAATTACAGGGGGATTTCAGTGGGAATCAAGTGCTCTAGGTGTGGGGGAGAGTCTGGAGTGATTTTGGCAGAGTTTCTGTATGGTTTTTGTTTCAGCCTCTCTCATGGCTGAGAGAGGTGGGGTTTAAATAGGAGAGGTTGGAGGGCCTCCCAGGGGGGTTTGAAGGCTTGGATCAGTTGCTCGGGGAAGAGAAGAACAACCATTGTGGCCATTGGGCATGGGGCGGCTCGGCGGGGGAGAATTTCAATGTTAGGCTCACATGATGCTTTCGGGTGTGGTGTTTTACGGCGATCCAGGGTTGCGGCCGGCGGGCATGGGTCACCCTCGGGTTCGGGTGAGTCGGGGCTGGGGTTTTGTGTATTCAATTGGCAGTTGCCAAGTGTAAAGTGGTTAGATCAAAATGTAATGGGGGCATGGCTAATTTTGGCTCAATTTGGTCAACTCGTGCATTTGGGTTGGGTTCACCTTCCCATGACTTGGTTTTAGGCTGAGGGAGGGTTAGCAGGTCAAAGGTGGTGAGGTCCCTTTCTAAGAATATTTAAATTAAATTTGGGTTTAAGGGAGACATGATTAAGGCTAATGACTTTTATGAATTATGGAAAGAGCCTCCCTCCTTTCCTATCTTGGGTATGGTGAGGTGCCCAAAGCCCTCATGGCTCCCATGTGGCTCATGCATGGCTTCATGGCTCACCTTTGGCTTAGAAAAAGCTAAGCCAACTTTCATGAAAGAGGTTTTTAGGAATTTTGGTAATTTAGGGGTGATTTGATAGGATTTGGCATATGGCTTAATTTAGAAAAATTTGATGGCTCAATTAGAACTTGGGGATGATTTCAATTAAGGGTATGATGAAAAGAATTTGTCATATGGGCTTTAGCATGAAGTTTGGGCTCTTGGAATCATTTTGGAGTGGGCTTTTTTAGGAAGGCCTAGGGAAGTTGGCTTTAGGTTTTAAAATAAATTTATGGATGGGAATTTTGTAAAAGGTTGGGCCAAATAATTGTTGGGTTTGGTTTAGAGATGTGTCATGAGTAATTTGAAATAAATTTGAGGTGGTTTAGGTTTGAATTGGGTTGGATTTGGGCTTCTTTGGTAAAGGGGCCAATATAGGTCAAATTGGGCTAATTTGGTCCAATGTTGGGCTAGGGTTGAAATTGATGTAAAATTAATGTTGGGAAATGTTTATGGGGGTATTACAAAGAGTTTTCAACTTTGGTTGGGCTTTAATTTTGGGATTTGGGCCCATTTGGCTTAGGTTTGGGTTTAGGTCAAAAGTGGGAATTTTGGCTTTGGGTTGGATTTGGGTGGAGTTTAGGTTCAAATTTTGGGCAAATCATGTTAGTGTTTTGTTTATGGGGATGTTAGGGAAAGTTTAGAAAAGGTTTGGGGTCAATTGGAGTTAAATTGGGTTAGTTTGGGCTAAGTTTGGGTCATGGGTCCAAATTGGGCTTTAAGGTCGAAAGTGAAATTGGATTCGAATGTCGATAAAATTGGACTTGGATTTGGTGCAGATTGACATTAGGAATATTTAATTGAAGTTTAGAATTGTATTGGACCAAAATTGGGGTCAATTGGGTTGATTTGGTTTGACATTGGGCTCACATTAGGTTAAAAATGGGTTAAATTAGGGGTTTTGGTAAAAGTGGGGTAAATTGGTAAAATTGGCCCATGGTGTAGTTGAACCAAATGAAATTGAGAATATTTAGAATTTTTTGGAATTTTCTGGGAATTTTGGAATTTATAAAAGTTTGGCCAAAAGTGTATTTTTAGTGTATTTGGAGTGTATTTTTGGAAATCTTGGTATATTTGGCTATGGATGATCAATTTGAGTGATGTGGAAATGTTTAGGATTGGTTTTGAGGAATTTTGGGTGATTTGGAGATTTTGGAGGATTTGGGCAATTTCAAGGGCTTTTGGTAGGTTTGATGGGTATAAGGTCCCCGGGGTCAAAAATTGAAGTTTTGGAAGAATGAAGATTGATCAAATGTGAGTGAAATGGAATTACTTTGGTTGAGCCATGAAGCCATATTAAGCCCATATGAGCCATGAGAGGAATCATTGGAGGCATTCACTATGTTGTTCCTAACCCTCTTAGCCAGGGGCTTAGGGGTTAAGGTCCATCCATATGAATTACCTACATGAGTCAGGGAGTCAAGTTGGGTATAGGTGTGGTTTTAGAATTTGGATTGTGTGTGTGAGAGTGTAGAGTGTGAGTGTAGTGAGTGTGTAAGTCAACCCTCACCAGACCAGGCCACCCAGGGTAGTCCTAAGGCCAAAGAGTCCTATAGGGAACTCATCCTTTAAACCTCCACATTTGATCTCAACCCTCTAGGTGATTAGGGGTCTACAATCAAGCTTGTGGGGTTTGCAGGGAGACAAGAAGTGGTTTAAATTTCTATGGAATGGGTCCCAATTCTATCCTCTAAGATAGTCAAAGGAAAAGCCTAAGGCTAGATCCTAAACACTAAAAAGGGAAGAGAAGACCTCATCAAAAATGAGGTCAACATGTGTCATGAGTGATTTGGATCAAACTTGAGGTGGTTTGGAATTGAATTGGGTCTAAATTGGGTCTCTTTATTGATAGGGTCAAAATAGGTCAAAATGGACTAACTTGGGCTTAGGTTGGGCTAATGTTGGATTTTATGTAAAATTAATGTTGAGAAATGTTTGTGGGAGTGTTTCAAAGAGGTTTCATCTTTGGTTGGGTTTTGATTTTGGGATTTGGGCCTATTTGGGTTAGGTTTGGGTGTAGGCCCATTAAAGGGATTTTGGGTTTGGGTTGAAGTTGAGTAGGGTTTGGGTCGAAATTTTAGGCAAATTATGTCAGTTTTTTGTTTGTGGGGATTCTAGTAAGGTTTTAGAAAAGATTTGGGTCAAATTGGGATTGAATTGGGTTGCTTTGGGCTAGGTTTGGGTCACGGGTCAAAAATGGGCTTTAAGCTTAAAAATGAAATTAGATTCAAATGCCAATCAAATTGGGCTTGTATTTGGTCTAAATTGATATTGGGGATATTGAATTAAATTTTAGAATTTAATTTGACCAAAATTGAGGTCAATTGGGGTGATTTGGTTTGACATTGGGTTCATTTGGGTTTAAAATGGGCTAAATTGGTGGTTTTGGTAAAAGTAGGGTAAATTGACAAAATTGGCCCATGGTGTAGTTGAATAAAATGAAATTAGGAATATTTGGGATTTTCTGGAATTTTTTGGGAATTTTTGAAATTTTTGGATTTTTGGGTCAAGATGGGCATTTTGGTAATTTGGAGGGTATTGGGGGTATTTTTGGAAATTTTGGTATTTTTGGATGTAAATGATCAATTTTATTGGTGGGAAAATTTTTAAAGTTAATTTTGGAAAAGTTTTGGGTTATTTGAAAATTTTGGTGGTTTTGAGTAGTTTCAAGGGCTTTTAGTCGGTTTGGTGGGTCCGGGGCCCCGGGGTCAAAAATTGAAATTTTGAAAAAAATGAAAATTGAGCCAGTGTGAGTGAAACAGAATCATTTTGGTTGAGCCATGAAGTCATATTAAGCCCATAGAAGCCATGAGATGACTCATTTGAGGCATTCATTATGTTGTTCCTAACCCTCTTAGCCAAGGGCTTAGGGGTTAAGGACCATCCATACAAATTATCCACATGAGTCAGGAAGTCAAGCTAGGCATTAATAGTTTTCGGATTTGGAAAGTGTGTGAAAGTGTAATGTATGTGCAGGTCAGCCCTCACCAGACCGGAGCCGCCTGGGGTGATCCTAAGGCGAAAGAGTCTCATGAGGAACTCATCCTTTAAACCTCCACATTTTATCTCGACCCTCACAGGTGATTAGGGGTTTACAATCAAGCTTGTGGGGTTTACGGGGAGTTAAGAAGTGGTTGAGTTTCTAAAGGGGTAGGTTCCATCTCTAGTCCTCTCAAGATAGTCAAAGGAAAAGCCTAAGGCTAGATCCTAAGTACTAAAGAGAGAAGAGAAGACCTCATCAAAAATGAGGTCAACACAAATTTACGCATACAATTTTGCAAAATAAATTTTAAAATAGTCCGTTACTCTAGTAAATAATTTCATTACTTCCCCGGCAATGGCTCCAAAAACTTGACCCACTTTTTTATGTTTGCAAATTATGTTAATAGCAACGGCACCAAAAACTTGATCCCTCTTAATATATATTTAATTTTATGATGGAATGTATAATGTGGATTCTACGCAAGTATACATATCATATCAAGTAATACAGGGCTCTAGTGGAGTCCTGGTTATCGATCCCACAGGGAAGTTTTTTTAAAAGATTTGTAACAGCTAAATTTAAAAAGTATTTACTTACTAATATACTATACGGAAATTTAGAATACGTAACTAATGTAAACTAATGCTTTAAATAAAGTTGAATTAAAGATTTCAGAAAAAGTATCATTCTCCTTGTTTTTAGAATATTAAGTGAATGATGAATTTAAATAGATTTTTGTATTGTGACAAATAGGAGCATTCATATTCTTTACCCTTTGATCCAGGTGCAAAGAACATTGACTAGTCCTATGTTTGATTGCGAATCTGCAGCTAGAGTCGGGAGGATACTGGCTGCCACTTGAGCTCCCACGTTCCCCTCACTCGAGGGCTAACATCTACACTTCGGCTCTCGAAAAATAGGACCAAATTGAATATTTTAGTACTGTCACACTAAAATGTCGATTCTACGTCCGATAAATAATATTTCCCTATTTATTTGCACCCTCCTTCCAAGGCTTTTGACTTTCTTGAATATTGGATGTAATCTTTACTATAGTTGATAATTCAACATATTTTAACAAATCAATGGGCCAGATTGAAAAGTAAATTAAGTTTTAAGTAAAAATTATCACAATTTATTTTAATATATTAGGCACTTCTATTTAATTTCATCAATTCACATAACTTCATAAACAAGGAGAAAGACTAAGAAAACTACTCAGAATGCACGGAAATTAAATAAAGCACGGATTTCATTTAAAGTTAACAACAATAAACAAAGATACTTATCTCGATTTCCTCCCCAAGCAGACTCCTTGAAGTTCCTTTGACTTTTCCTTCTAGTAGAGCACACTTCTAAACTCACTAATTACACTCTTAAACTCTTAAAATAGACACTAATACTCTCTAAAATAGACACAAATTAACACTCAAGAGACAAACAAATGACACTAAATGACACTAAAATGACACACAACATACTAAAATTCGTCCTCTATTTATAGAGGTAGGCAAAGGTCCAAGGGGTGCTTAAACACCTCTTCAAAAATTGTCCAGGTTCAACGTATCCATCATTTTGAACAGTCTCGCCGTCGGCGAGAAACTACCTCGCCGTCGGCGAGAAACGACCTCGCCGTCGGCGGGCTTCTAGAAGGTCTCCAAACAGCGCGATCTCGCCGTCGGCGGGCTCGGCCTCGCTGTCTGTGAGGTAGTGGCAAATCCTTCAAAAATTCTCCTTATGATCTCGCCGTCGGCGGGCTTGATCTCGCCATCGGCGACTTAGTTCATTTTGCATGAATTTCTTCCTTTTTTTGATCAAATTAGCTTCATTTCATGCTTTTTTCTTTCATCACTTATAAATCTTCATTCCTGCAATAAAATAAAGAAAATACCTTTCTTTAAAGTGCAATTTCATAAAAAAATGAGTATGAATTTCTTAATATATTTTCCTATGATCAGATCAAATATCCTAAAGGAGTTATAGAAGATGTTTTGATAAAAGTAGATCAATTTATCTTTCTTGTTGATTTCATTGTGCTGGATATAAGGAAGATAAAGAGATACCCATAATTTTAGGAAGACCTTTCCCAGCCACAAACAGAGCAATGATAGTTGTGCAAAAAAGGGGAATTAACAATGAGAGTTAATAATCAGACTGTTACATTCAACATTTCAAAATCAAAGAAATATCCTGCAAGAGGTAAAGATGACGAATGTTATAGGATGGATGTTATCAAATATTTGAGTGAATGTCATTTCAAATCAACTTATGAAGAGAAATCCGAAAGAGAAGAATTGGAAGATGAGCAAGAAGAGGAGTTACATCATTCTGAAGATTTTCATGAGGAATATCTAAATAATGTTCATGAAAACTACAAACTGTTGGAAATGACTGAAAAAGATGAATCTATTGGTCCATCAATTAAAAAACCTCCTGAACATGAGTTAAAGATACTTCCTGATTATTTGAAGTATATTTTTGTAGATGAGTCCTCAACTTTGTCAGCGATAATTTCCTCTCAATTAACTAAAAAAGAAGAAGAGAGTTTGTTTGAAGTTTTGAAGAAGTACAAGAAAGCCTTTGGATGGACGATAGCTGATATTAAAGGAATCGGTCCTTCAATTTGTATACATAGAATCCTTATGGAATATAACTGCAAACCTAGGGCTGAACCTCAAAGGAGATTAAATCCTATTATGAAAAATGTTGTTAAAAAGGAAATTTTGAAGTGGTTCCATGGTGAGATTATCTACCCTATTTCAGATAGTGCATGAGTTAATCCTATTCACTGTGTTCCTAAGAAAGGAGGAGTAACTGTGACAGTTAATAAGAAGAATGATATTATACCAATAAGACAAGTTACAAGGTGGCGAATATGCATTGATTATAGAAAATTAAATCTTGCCACTAGGAAAGATCTTTTTCCACTCCCATTTCTAGATCATAAGTTGGATAAACTGGTTGGGCATAAATACTTTTGTTTTCTAGATGGATATACTGGGTACCACAAAATTCAAATTGCTCATAAGGATCAAGAAAAAACAACGTTTACCAGTTTGTATGGTACATTTGCTTTTAGAAGAATGCCTTTTGGTTTATGTGATGCCCCTGCTACATTTCAGAGATGTATGCTGTCTATTTTTTGTGATTTAATTGAAAAAGGGATTGAAGTTTTTATGGATGAGTTTTCAGTGTTTGGAAGTTCATTTGAATCATGTTTATAACATTTATCTAAAGTTCTAAAACGCTGTGAAGAAACTATTTGGTCCTTAATTGGGAAAAATGTCAATTTATGGTAGAAGGAGCAATTGTATTAGGACATTGAATATTAGAAAAAGGTTTAGAGGTAGATCCTGCAAAAATTCAAGCTATCTCTAATTTACCTTGTCCAACTAATGTAAAGGGAATTAGAAGTTTTCTGGGACATGCCGGATTCTACAGGCGTTACATTAAAGACTTTTCAAAAATTTCAAAACCCTTATGCCATTTATTGGAAAAGGATGTAATTTTTTATTTTGATGACGAATGTCTAAAAGCTTTTGAAACCTTAAAAGAAAAATTAATCACTAAACCTATTATAATTTCACCAAATTGGGAAAAACCTTTTGAATTAATGTGTGATGCTAGTGATTATGCTATTGGTGTTATTTGGGGTCAGAAATATAATAAAATTTTCAAAATAATTTACTATGTTAGTAAAACTCTTAATGAAGCTCAAATTAACTATACCACTGCTAAGAAATAGTTATTAGCTATAGTAATTACTTTTGATAAATTTCGATCATATTTAATTGGAACTAAATATGTGGTGCATACTGATCATTCTACTATCAAATATTTAAAGAAAGAAAGATGCAAAATCGAGATTGATTAGATGGATTCTTGTTCTGCAAGAATTTGATTTTGAGATAGTGGATAAGAAGGGTACTGATAATCAAATTGCTGATCATCTGTCCAAACTTGAAACTGAAAAACTCTTAGTAATACTAAAGAAATTGATGAACATTTTCTTGATGAAAAATTGTTCACTATTAATGAGTGGCGTATTCCGTGGCATGCCGACATTGTAAACTTTACTGTCAGTGATATTTTATCATATGGTTTGACATACCAAGAGAGGAATAAATTTTCATCTGATGCTAAAACTTACTTTTAGGATGACCCATTTTTATATAAACAAGGAAAGAATCTGATCATTCGAAGATGTGTGCCTTTAGAAGAAACTTATGAAATTATTAAAAAATATCATAATTCTGATTATGGGGGACATTTTAGAGTTGATAGAACTGTTTAGAGAATTTTACAATCTAGATTTTATTGGCCTACAATTTTTGAAGATGTTAATGCATATATTAAAAATTGTGATCTATGTCAGCATTTAGGCAATATTTCTAGAAGAAACGAGATGCCCCTCATTTATGTGTTGGATGTTGAAATATTTGATGTTTGGGGATTAGATTTCATGGGACCAGTTACACCATCTTTCAGAAAAATTTATATTTTGATAGCAGTAGACTATGTATCCAAATGGATTTAAGCTATTGCTTTACCTCAATGTGATGCTCAAAGTGTTGCAAAGTTTTTAAGAAAAAATATATTTTGCAAATTTGTAATACCAAGAGTAATCATAAAAGATGGGGGAAGTCATTTTAGAAATGTGATTATGGAGAAGTTAGTAAAGAAATATCATATTAACCATCACATTGCTACTGCTTATCATTCGCAGACAAGGGGTTAGGTTGAATTATCCAATTGTGAAATTAAAAGAATATTGGAAAAGACTATTAATCCAAACAGGAAGGATTGGTCAATCAAGCTGGATTATGCTTTGTAGGCCTATAGGACTGCTTACAGAACTTTTATAGGGATGTCCCCATATAGACTAATTTTTGGAAAAGCGTGTCATTTACCTGTTAAACTTGAACATAAAGCATATTGAGCTATTAAAGAGTTCAATTATAATTTGAAAGATGTTGCTGAGAAGAGATTATTGCAATTAAATGAGCTTGAAGAGATAAGGAATGAATCTTATGAAAATGTTAAGATTTATAAAGAGAAGATGAAGTTATGACATAATCAGAAGATTCTTACTAAAAATCTTGAGTCAGGACAAAAATTTTTGTCGTATAACGCCAAATTAAGAATTTTTGCTGGAAAACTTAAGTCCAAATGGATGGGTCCATTTATTTTGATAAAATTTTATTCTTATGGAGCTGTGAATATTCAAGATCCTAAGACTGGAAAAATATTCAAGGTTAATGGTCATAGACTTAAAAACCTTAATTTTTAGTCAATCATCTTAAACCTGATGAGAATCTGATGATGGGTCACTCACAATTAGTTCTGGGTATGTCAGGCTGAAGACATTAAACCAAGCGCTTTGTGGGAGGCAACCTATAGTTATCGGTGTGCTTTGCTTTATGTTTTCTTTGTGTGCTTTGTTTGGTTTGTTTTCATGATTATGTGGTAGTATTTTAGAGAGATTGGTTGTAGTATTGTTTATTTGACATTAATTGATGACTTAAAAGAATCAGAAAGAAAATTTTAGACATTTGGCGGACCTGTTCTAAAATAAGCACTGGCGGCTAAGCGCCGCTTGGTTGGCGCTTAAGCGTCGCAGTTATAAAAAAAGTGATAAATGCGTTTCTAGAAGCCAAAATCGTGGGGAAGTGGTTTTGGAAGTTAATTTGGAGTTTTAAAACGTCTAGGGTCGGTTTAGTACTTCTCGTGTTTATAAAAAGGCCCTAAATTAAGGGAAACACTTGCCCCGGTCCTTATTTTCATTCTCGAGTCTTAAGAAGAGTATTTTAAGTGCAAAAATATCTTCTTGGGAGAGTGAAACTAAGAAGAACGAGGAAGCCAACAAGAAGAAATTTATTAGTGAAAGTGTGCAAGAGATATTCAGTGGATTCCTAGCAGTTAGTATTCAAGGTATTGCAGAAAGAATTGTGAAGATTGAAGCCAATGTGGAATCAATTGAAGCAAAGGTAAATGAAACTAACGATCATTTAGCGCATATGGGACGGCAACTTAAAATGCAATTCAGTCATGCAAGTCATGTGGAAGAAGCAGATAAGGTGATGTTTCTGAAAAAAAAATTGTTAGAAGAAGAAGATGTGAGAGTTTTCAACCATCGCCCTTTTTATCAGATTTATATTCCAGATGGTTCAAATGGAACTAATGGTGGTTCGGGATATATTCCACCTAATGGAGATTGGAATTAATTTGAGTGTAGTCTAATGTTGTAGTTTTAATGTGTTAAGTGTTTTGTGTCTAGTGTTTTATATTTGTATTTTGTTGAACTTTAATGTGTGTTTGTTACATCTTAATGATGTAAATTTATTATTGTTTTTATGTGCTTGAATCTTTGTGTATTGCGAAATTACACCAAAGTGTTTGGATAGAAATTTTTAGTTTGTATTAAGTGTGATTGTTTTAATTAAATGTAAGTTTGTGTGTTTGTGTAAAATTTGTTTGGAATTGATGGAAACTTAACATTCTTTGGAGAATTATAAAATTTTATGGGGGAGAAAAGATTATTTGAAGTTATTTAGGGTGATTAACCAAGGGGTTTAGTACACTTTTAAATTAATTGTGAAAATCAGGGTACTGGTACCTAAGCGCAAGAACTTCGGCGCTTAAGCACCAGATTTCGCGGCTAAGCGCTGTATGCCTCGCGCATAGGCGTCGGTTAGCGAAAACCGATTTTTTGCAGTTAAAAATCCGAAAATTGAAATTTTTAACACCTCCCGTCACCTTCAAGCTCTCAAAATTGCGAAAAAGGATTTAGGGCATCTTTAGGTTGGATTAATTAAGAGCTGATTTCAACGAGATTTGTCAGATTTGAATTCCTTGACGTATGAGCACTACCCCTAAGTAAAAATTTTTTATTTTCACCATATATTTTGAGTACATTGTTGAAAAATCTTAAAATCACTGTTTATGGTGAAATTTGAGGAAAAACATGAGAAATTGCTTGGATTCAGTGGAAATTACCTTTGGAAGTTTATTTAGTAAGTTTAGTTTGGTTTTGGAATTTATGGTGAATTTTTGCAATTTTTTTTAGAGATGGCTCCAAAGTCAAAGCGTTCGAAAGAGAAGGCAAGATTTGATTCTAACAAAATTGTTAGTGCGAGAGCAGAGGATCGATACGTCGACACGTTATCATCAAGAAAATTGATTCCTGAACGTGTTTAGTAAACTAGGAGAAGTTATTCAAGAAATGATTATTAGAAGAAATTGGGAGAATTACTGTTACTTCTCCCCAATCGCTGTTGTTTCTGTGATCAGAGAGTTTTATGCGAACTTGCCTGCAGCAAAAGAGAGTTTAGTGATGGTTCGAGCTGAACAAGTGCATTTTTCATGTGGGGTAATCAATGTCTTCTACCACTTGCCTCCTGCATTGTTTTGTTTTTATGCTAATTATCATTCTACTAAAGGAGAATTAGATGAGATAATATCTTTTCTGACTGATGGAAGAGGTTTGTGGAAGATAAGAAATTAAAGAAGAGAAAATTTTCAGGCATCTAAGTTTAATGTCATTTCAAAGGCATAACATTATTTTATCTCATCTAAACTGTTACCTTCAAGTCATATTAGCGAAGTTACAAGGGAGAGAGTTGTTCTAAACCATTGTATTCAGCAAGGAAATCATATTAACATAGGGGCTATTATTTTTTATTATGTGATGAACTGTGCCAGATCTGCTACTACTACAGGTATGGGATTTCCTTCCTTAATTCATTTGATTTGTGAGTGTTCTGGTGTGAAGTTTGAAACATAGGAGGAAGTTCTTCAGCCATTGAGACTTATTACCAGTGTAAATGTTGGCACTTACATTGTGCATTCAGAGTTTGGCTGGAGATGAGGATTTGTTAGAGCTTCCACTGCTTCTGCTTCTGCTGCTTGTACTTCAAGTGCCACTACTTCTCGAGCATCATCATCTAGTAATTCACAGACTGGATTATTAAAGAAGATTTTGAAGAAGGTGAGTCTTACCCGTGAGCATGTTAGAGATATGGATGGTAAGATTGAAAATATTGAAAGGTATATTGTTAAACATGATGAATATGAGAAAAATTATCAGCAGTATATGGATAGAGTGATTAGAGCTGATCACAGTGTTGAGATGTTCCCTCATCCGTATTATATACTTTATGTGCCATCCAGAGACTGAAATGAAGAAGATGATGATGAGGATAATGATTAGGATTGTTGTGTTGAGTTTGTTTTGTTTTGTGATTTCTTATATGTTGTTATGTTTTTATTTGATGTTTTTATATGTTATGTGATGTTTAATTTTTGTGTGATGAATTTATGATATGAACTCTGATATTGTATAGAGCATAGTTGGACTATTTCTTTTTATGCACATTCAGATGTTTATGTGATAAATTAATGTTTTATGTTGTATTTTGTGATATGTGTGTGGTAGTAAAATGTTTTAGTGTGTATTTAGTGTTTGAATTTTTTAATAGAGTGTAAATTAATTCCAAATCTGTTTGGAAATGTACAACACTATTAAAAATCAATATTTCAAATTTGCATGTTTAAAACTATTCAAAATTTACTACTAGTTATTATATAATATTGTTGTCATCTTAAATATGTTAAGTTGGTGTGTATTTGCTTTAAAAACCTCCACTACTGTAGAAGTCTTTTGAAATTTTTATTTTATGAAAAACTGAATTTAGTTTCTTTTTACTCCTGTTTTATTTTAAACTATTATACTTGCAAATTCAGGATATTGAATTCCTACAAGCATGTTATTTTAGTTTTAATTCTCACTCATGTATCATTTCTTATGCTTAAATGTTTTTATCCTAATTAAAAATTAAAGTTTAGGTGGAATTTAAAAAACTAAATTTTTCAGAAACCTAAAGTTTTATTTGTTCTCAAGAATACTTAAAATAAATTTTGTTTTTAATTAAAAATAATTATGTATATGAAGTTATATTAGGGAAATAAAATTTTGAATATAGAAATGAATAAAAAAAATTAGTTAAAATTTATAGTAATAATGAAAAATTTAAAGTTAAAATGTTCTTAATAAAGAAATGTTAAATATAATTAAACTATCTTTAGTAAAAAATGTTATATTTTTGGATGAATAGAAAATTTGACTTTTATGTTTTAAAGCTTAAATTGCTTTTATTGAGAAATAATTTTCAGCATTATTATTATGATTTTTAAGTGAATGATACATATCAGACCTTTATTTTAAATAGAAGGGTGGAATTCAAAATCATTAAAAGCCTATCAAGATACAGTAATCCTTGCCTTATATAAAAAAAAGAAAGAAGAAAAAAAGAAAAGAAAAAGAAAAAAGATGAAAAAAATTATGTAGAAAGGAAGGAAAAGCTTGAGGATTTAAGGGCCTAATCAAAAATTGGTTTCATGTCTAAAGTTTAAAATATAAGTTTTGAGAAAATCTAAAACTTAAGGTTATAATATAGTAAGTAAAATTATTCTCAATTAAATTTTTTAAGTGAGAAAAATAAAATGTTTGAATCCTATATTTTAAAAAATCTACAAGTATTTCTGAATTAGATAGAAACTTATATTTTCATTATCCTTTATTTAAGAACTTTCTAAACTTTAAGTTGATCTTATTTACTAAAATTTTTTCTAAATCAGATTATTTTATTTCTAGAACAAAATTTTGAAACCTTCCTAAGAAACTCATTTACATAATTTGCATGCTAAAATTTTTATGGTTAAGAGTCACTTGAGGAGAAGTAGCATTTTAAGTTTGGGGATTTTGATACACCTAAAATATATAGTGTTTTTATGCATATTTTTATACATATTTTTGATGTTATTGCACTTTAATTAAAGATATTTTATGTTTTTCTTGCAGGTATGATGAAAATGATTAATTATGATGAAAGTGTCGGTGCTTAAGCGCCACAGTTAAAAATCAAATTTTGATCAAATTTGATGTCATTTTCAAGGGGTGCTTGAAGCAACTTTTGGTGGTGACTTCCTTAACTTCCTTTGGGCGGCAAATGTGATTGAAGGGATGCATCTTTTGATAGATACATTGAATTTGGACATGATTTGAAGAGACAGTAAGACACCTTTTGGAAAATTATAAAAATGAAGCCTCATAATTTGAATTGGAGTTTTAGAGTCTGGGGTTGGAGTTCTTCTATTTTTAGAGAGTTTCTTAGAGAGAGTCTTTTGAAGTTTGGAGAGTGTAGTTCTATAGTTGTTAGTAGATAGTAGAGAGTAAGAAAGGAAAAAGGGTTGGTGTGTAGTCTTCTTCTCACCAATTTTCTTTCATCCTTGTATTGAGTTTATATTGAAGTCTAAAGTTTTTGTTTGAGTCATCAGAGTTGGGCACCAACCTCTGTAGAGTTGTATTGTGGAAAGCAAAATTTTAGAGAAACTTCCAAAGTCTTGTGGTGAGGATTTTCAGATAAGTATTTATCTTTTTTTTTACACTTTATTTTTAAGTAAGATTTGTTGTGTTTTCATTATGGTTTATCTTTCAAATCAAATTGTGTTTGTGTTTTCTCCATGAAATCTGAGTAGTTTACTTTATCATTTTCTTTCTTAGATGATGAAGTAATTAAATTATGGAAGTATGTTATGGAAAGTATAAGTGTTGAATGCTGGAAGAAATTGTGATGATTCAATTCCTTATACTTAGTTTACTTCTTGATGTGGCCAATTAAGATGTTAAAATTTGTTGTGAGATTATGTAAGATCCAATGCGGTATTGTCTCAATCAACAATTGGAAGGAATCACATGCAATTATATGAGTGAGAATTGTAGTCTATATGATTGCATGCAAATATATAGGGATATATGTTTTAGTGGGAGTAAAATTAGAGGACTTTAGTGTGACAGGCTAAAGCCCTCTAATTTAGTTTTTATTTTAAATTTTGTTATGAGATGTTAGCCCCCAAGCAGAGGGAATATATGGAACTCTAGAGTGAGAGCTGGTATCTTCCATGCCTAACCCATCTACAACATTTCAAAATTTCAAATTAAGCAATTTTCTTTATAGAACCAAGTAAGGGTAAAGAATATAATTGCTCCTATTTGGCACAATACATTTAAATACTTCCACAACATAAATATCCATAATTATTACTGATTCATTGAAGAAGAAAAAAGATATTTAATTCTTATAGTTTTTATACTGTGCTTAGAGGATTGATAATTTTTATTTCCTGCTTGACTTTTTATTAAAAATATAAAAAATAACTTTTCAAAATTAGTACCTTAAAACATACTTACAAAAATCAATTGAAAATGTTAAAAGTTATTTTCTTGTTTCTTTAAAGTTTTAGATATATCCTTGTGGGTTCGATATCTCAGGGCTTAATCAGAAATTCCTATATAACTTGATAAATGATACGTATACTTGCGTAGTATTTCATATTATAAATCATAAATTTTCTATCTAAATTGTAAGCATAAATATTCGGGGATCAACAACCTTAAGAAGTTTTGGACGATTCTAGACATGCCCTCCCCTCGAACCCTAAAATGATACAAAGACTAGCAGGACGGGTGGCGAGACTCAACCACTTCATTTTAAAGGCACATAACAAATGTGTAGTGTTATTCAAAGCTCTAAGAAAAAAAGAGTGTTTCAAATGGACAACTAATTGCGAGTCAGCAATCCAAAACCTAAAAGACGCCCTAATATCGCCTCTACTGCTCCAAAGTCCAAAGCTTATGAAAGAATCGTCGTTTTTACCCTGGATTCAGGCGAGAAGCAACCAGCTTTGTACTTGTGAGAGAAGAGGTGGAAAATATTTTTTGATGCATTACACAAGTCGAGTTCTACAAGGCGCCGAAACTAGGTACCTGATTATGGAGAAACTAACATTGGCCTTAATTATCTCGTCTCGCATGCTCCAACCGTATTTTGAGCACACCCGATTCTAGTCATCACCGATCATCTGTCAAATTATGTGCTCACCAACTGGAACATTTCGGTCGATTGTTGAGGTGGTTGGTGGAGCTCGATGAATATGACATTAGGTATGTCCCTCAAATGACTGTCAAGGCACAAACTATCACCAAAAAGAACAATCTAAAAATTGAAATGATTTTATAGTTCTAAATATAAAAATGTTGATTCTATCTACCCATTGTTGTGCTAAAGAGTTTTTAAAATTTTGTATATGGGCTAAATTGGTATAGGATGAACAAAAATCAATTTATCAGATTATATTATTTTATTTTTCAGTTTAAATTGCTGAAAAAAAATTATTATTTAATTTCTTACATACAAAATAATTAAAAATAAAATAAATATTTTCTAAAACACACCACTAATCTTCACATAACCAATTGAGTACAAATATTTTTCTTATAAATGTCAAGAAGCAACAACTGAATCCAATAATTTATTTTGATTTATCTGGAATTAAAAAAATAGAAAAAAAAAAGGATATTATCCAAAAATTTCCATTATAAGACCTATAAATTAGAGAATAAATTTCATAGTTGAAGCCAAAAACAAAAAAGTAAAATTTAAACATATTAGGTGGTGTAACTGAGCCTTAATTTGTTAAGAATTGGTCTGTTTTATTCTCTCGTAATTGAGAGGAATGATTTTCGGGATGAGCTTCCCATAAAGTTTATCTAAAATAAAAAATCAGAAGAATGCCCATATATATATATATATATATATATATATATATATATATATATATATATATATATTAAAAGGTCCGAGATTTATTATACGAGTTCAACCAGCCTCACGCGTCTTTCTATTCGAGATCGCTCTAACTACCAGATAAGTTACTGGAGGAGAATTTGAATTCGTAGCATGAGGGACTTATGACACTTGATAAAGTTCGTCTACCAGAGTAGGCGCACGATCTGGAGAGCACAGATCATATATATATATATATATATATATATATATATATATATATATATATATATATATATATATATATATATATATATATATATATATTGATTGAAAGTATATAATAATATAAGTTTGTTTTAAAATAAAAATAAATTAAGTGCTATATTATAACATAGGGTAGTAATCATGTACGTAATAAATAAATTTTTTTGTTCTTTTAATAAATTTGCATTTTATTTTTCCTATTTGTCTTATTTTTTGTAATTTAAAATATATTTTTTTTCTCTGTATTTTCAGAACAGCCTCGGCTAAAATGCCGACCCCTTTTCAGCACTACGCCGAAAAATATATTTGCTCTCAATGGTATTTCAACCAATTCACACTCGTATTGTCTTCGACGTTATCCGTTGCCGTTTTCATGCTTATCTCATTCAGCAACTCAGTTATACCCCAACTTGCAAATCTCATCATACTATAAAGATTTTATTTATTTTGTCCTGAGAAAAAAAAAAATTATTTATTTCAACCTTGGTCCTCCTTGATGACTGTTGTGATCTGGGCTGTAATAGAGCCAAGCTGAGCCGACTATATCATTGCTCAGATTTGGCTAGCTATAATTAAAAGTTTTCATATTCGGCTTCAGCTAGTGCCCAAGCTCGATCTATTTTGACTTTTTCATTGCTTAAACTTTTATTGTACTTGATTTATTTATGACAAATGAACGGGCATTTAAACGAGCTAAAAATTCAAATGAGCTTCTAAATTTTCATATAAAAAATTTAATAAATAATTTTATAATTGTGATTGCAACTACTAATTTATTGATTATGAACTCTATAATTTTAAAATTTACTAATTAGCTACATAATTATTATTGATAGGACTACACTAATTCAAATTTTATAAGTGAAAGAACTAAATTGATCATAAAAGTTATAGAGATGATTATTTACTTAATCATATTAATACGGAAAAAAATATATCAATAAGATAATTCATATTAATTTTGAAGTAATTACACTGTGATGATCATAAAAAATGAACTCATTACATTCAAGATTATGAAAATTCTACAAGTTAAACCTTTCATGGCACTCTTTAACTATAAATATCTCATTCTAAATTAACATTCACTTATTAATAAATATATATATATATATATAATTAATAACTAAACTAAAAGTATCATTGATATAAAAAAATTTTACTATTAAATCTACAATTAAATAAATTGTAACTAATTAAATTTTATTTAAATAATATATCTCATATATATATATATATATATATATATATATATATATATATATATATATATATATATATATATATATATATATATATATATATATATATATATATATATATATATTAAATTTTAGTTATTATCAAGTTTAATATTGAGTATTTAATAAATTATTTTGTTGAACGACAGAATGAGTTTGTTTGTGAGCATAAACGAACAAGTTTTGCTACGTTCATGTTCAGTTCATGTAGGTTTCAAATTTTTAAAAATTATTCAAATTTATTTATTTATTAATTTAAATAAATATGCTGTAAAATGACACGAGCTATCATCGAATGCATTAGTTGATTTACAAACCCAGTCGTGATCAACATTCTTCCTACGTTCTCAGCCGTCCTATTCTGAGACCAAGTGGCTGATCTGTAAATCCTTCCGTGATGATGTGAATGTTGATACATATATAATTTTTTTTTTTATTACAAAATGTATAAAATCTAAATAAAAATCTTGTGGAAGCGACTCCAACATGATCTGAACATAATTTTAAATTAATTAATTGGTTGAACAAATCTTCTAGATGTGACACCCGACACTACTTAGATTACATGATTTGTTTAAGCCGATACAAATTAAGAATTTAAAATTATAAGTGAAAACTTGGTGACACTAATTGATAGATAAATTAATACATAATTCTTACATGCGTATCATTAAAAATAATGTCCTGACAAATGAAAGATCACTTACCCATAATATCATTAAAAATTTAAGAAATTGACAAAAAAAATTTTGATAGAAAATTCTACTTTTTTTTTGTCAAATCGGCCAAAATATCTCTATAAATCAATAAATAAATTCAATTTTGCGAATATCCATGAGATGAGGTTAACAAAACCAGAAACTCTATCTATCAACACCTGTTAATTTTCACCATTCATCATCAATGCTAATTATTGTTTGTAACATTAACAGGTGATGTCACCAATAACATCAACATTTTTATTATTAATAAAAATGTAGTCTATCATCACCAAAAAGCCTAAAATATATGATTCTTTAATAAGATTTGTGGCTCTCGCTACTAACAAGAGTGATGTCCATCGTCCATACCAAAGTTGTTATCAACTATCATCATCGCCAATATATGTCGTCCATATGAAAACTAATGCCCAACAATGTTCATGTCCACCATCATAGATAATAATAAAATCCAACATTGCTAACAAAGTCAACTTCTGATGTTATCATTTGTTGTTGTTACAATACCAACTCTTAATGTTGCCACTAAAATGAATGTCTTACACCACCAGCAAAGCTCTTTAATGCTAGCAAAAATTACCCTAGCTATTAATGTCAATGAAAACTTTTAGGGCGACATTGCGATAAATGAAATGACAAGAAAATCTTCCGGGAGTTGGCTCGATAAACTTGGTTAGGCCACCAAGAAAATAGGCATAACAAGCAAAGAAAAAATGTTGCAGAAAAACAAGAGGAAAAGTATAGTTTTTAGCGTATCATTTTCCATAGAAATTTATGATATACCATTGATATAGGAAATATATAAAGAGGTGAAGAAACAAGCTCTATAATAACCACAGAGTTGGTTAAAATCAAGTGGCTCATATTAAGCCAATGATTAGAAACGAAGGGTTGAGATGAAAAGATAGAAAATTGTGAATTGTAGCTTGTAATAAGTGTCGTTCTTTAATGCAACTAATTTTTTCTTAGTTTGTTGATCTTCTTAGGCGCCATAACGTCAATTCCTAGTCTTTCCACTAAAACTAATGGCATACATCATCAACAACTCCCTCTAAAAAAAAGCAAGAAAAATACATCCTGACCATTAATTAATGCCAATGAAAACTTTTTGAAGGCAACATTGCAATTAAGAAATAACCAAGGAATCCTCCTAGAGTTGGCTGAATGAACTTGCTTCGGCCACCATGAAGGCAAGCAACTGGCTATGATGGTGTAATAATGAGTAATGTACATCAACAAAGTTTCTTAGTAGCAAATTGAATATAGTATTTCGATTTAATTAATGCTACCAATTCAACAATGTTAATAGATCCAAATTTGATAGTTGGATCGTAAATTTTTTTAAATATTTCTTAATTAAAATCAGAATAGTTAAAGAGTAACAATGATAGAGCATCATTTTTGTCATACTGATTTCTCCATTTCTACTGAATAAAATCAGTATGATAAAACTGAATAAAATCAGTATGATAAAAGAATCATTTCAAAAATAAATTTATATTAATGCCTAAAATTTGTTTTGAACCTTAAAATAAAATAAATTTTTAATTTGATTGATTAGTTTGGTTGTTTTGAGAAGTGTGATTGATAATGTACATCAAAAATATGATAGCATGAATCTCGAGAAAATTTAATGGGTTATAGAGGGCTATTTTAGGATAGTCAAAAGATGGAGATGCAAGCATCAGCCCATTCTGTTGGAACTATGGGCTGACCGAAATAAAGAACAAGTCCGAAGGACAATCAGGTGATTTCGAGATTCATCGCAGAGATGGCTAAAGGGCACCCCAATATCTTTACAATGCTTTGAGAAGGCCCTTTGTCTAAGGAGAGTTGCCCATCAAATTGTTGGGTAATGTGGAGACCCAGCCCACCACATGTGAATTAGCTTTCTAATTAAGAGGGCTACCTACCGCTCACCTACCACATCCCACCTACCGCTCACCTACCACATCCCACCTACCACCCACCTACCTCCCACCTACCACTCTTTTTGATTCTATAAGTAGCCTCTTTTGGCTATTGGATGAGGAACAAGCCAAGTGAAGAGCTAAACCAAGCAAAGAAAGGGCCAAGCCAAGTCCTCTAAGAGAGAAAGAGAGGAAGAGAGAAAGAGAGGAAGGGAGAGATGAAAATAGAGATTTTCTTGTAAACGTCAAGGTGCTCGACGGTGTAATTCCTCAGAGTAATAAAATCCTCTACAGCTCCATGGACGTAGGCAAATTTGCCGAACCACGTAAATCTATGTGTCGCTCTGGTGTTATTTTTTCTGCTTGCAATTTTTCTAGTTCTATTTTTCACTTTATTGTTGTCGTTTTTCACAACAACTGGTATCAGAGCTTTGGATTCGGATCTAAGGAAGAAAGATGGGCAGAGACGAAGTGATGACATCGGGGATCGAGAAATTCAATGACACAGATTTTGCTTACTGGAGGATGCAGATAGAGGGTTACCTCTATGGAAAGAAAATCCATCTTCCGTTACTGGGAAAGCGACCGAAAAAGATGGACGAGGCTGAATGGAATCTGTTGGATCGACAGGTTATGGGGGTGATACGATTAGCCCTGTCGAGATCGGTTTCCCACAACTTCATCAAAGAAAAGTCTACTGCATATCTCATGACGGCTTTATCAGGTATGTATGAAAAGCCATCGGCGAATAACAAGGTGCACTTAATGAAAAAATTATTCAACTTGAAGATGGCAGAAGGTGTGTCTGTTGCTCAACACCTGAATGATTTCAACACTATCACAAATCAATTATCTTCTGTTGAAATTGATTTTGATGATGAGATACGCATGTTGATATTGTTGGCTTCATTGCCAAATAGCTGGCAAGCCATGAAGATGACAGTTAGTAGTTCAGCAGGTAAATCTAAACTGAAATATGATGATATTCGTGATTTGATTTTGTCTGAAGAGGTGCGCAGGAAAGATTCGCTAGACCTCGGGTTCGAGTTCGACACTGATTGTTGATTCCAGAGGTAAATCACAAGACAGGAGCTCAAACAGTTGAATATCAAAATCAAACTCTTTTCAGCAGGTAGCTTCTTTGGAATTTTGGCAAGGTTGACCACATAAAGGAACTGCAGGAATCCTAAGAAGAAGGAGAATTATGGTGCTAACGTTGTAACATAAGAAATATAGGATGCATTATTGCTGGCAGTTCACAGTTCTGTTGATGACTGGATACTGGATTCAGGGGCTTCCTTCCATACATCTTCTCATCAGAAGTTGATGCGAAATTATGTTACTAGCGACTTTGGGAAGGTACATCTGGTTGATGGAAAAGCTCTGGACATGGTGGGGATGGGAGACGTTGATATTGCACTCCCTAATAAGAGCAAATGGAATTTGCAAAAGGTCAGACACATTCCTGAGTTGAAGAAAAACCTCATCTCTATTGGGCAGCTTAATGAGGCTGGTCATTCGGCAGTGTTATCAGATAGCACCTGAAAGGTTACCAAAAGAGCATTAGTACTGGCTCGGGGTAAGAAAACTGACACACTATATATGACTACTGGTTTGCTCAATACTGTTGCTACTAAAGTTGCAGAGAGCACGAGAGTTCTGCGGCATTGCAGACTTGGACACACGCGTCAGAGGTGCATTATGGAGAAACAGAAGAAGGTCAATTTCTTGAAAAGTGGCAGAGCGCCAAAGGCAGGAAAACCGAACCTTGTACAGAAAAATGGTGGAGAACCACAGAGCTATGAAGAAATCTTGCAAGATGAAAATTCGAGCAAGTGGGAGCTGGCCATGAAGGAGGAGATGGATTCCCTGCTGGGAAATCATACTTGGGAGCAGGCAGAACTTCCACCAAGGAAGAAGGCATTGCACAACAAGTGGGTGTACCGGGTGAAGACTGCGCTTGGTGGCAGTAAGAGGTACAAGGCTGGACTTGTTGAAAAGAGCTTTCGTCAGGGTCGGGATAGTGGTCATGCAGTGAGAGTTGTAAGCAAATGCAAGAGTAACCCAGGAAAGAGCTTGGTGGTACAAGGCTACGTCAACGGTGATATGTCAACTGAGGGTGTTACTAGTGAGAAGCTGAAGTTGTGCTCGACTTCAACTGGTCTTCTGGCATGAAGATAGGGGCTTTGAGTTGCAGAGGTGGAGGATATCATGTTTGAGGAAAATGTCGGTACAGTTAGCAGATGATGCAGCTTGTAGGTGGTGCAGAGTGTCTCAGTTTCCAAGTGAGAGAATTGTTGGGTAATGTGGAGACCCGGTCCACCACATATGAATTAGCTTCCTAATTAAGAGGGCTACCTACCGCTCACCTACCACATCCCACCTACCGCTCACCTACCTCCCCACCCACAGCTCACCTACCATATCCCACCTATCTCCCACCTACCACTCTTTTTGATTCTATAAATAGCCTCTTTTGGCTATTGGATGAGGAACAAGCTAAGTGAAGAGCTAAGCCAAGCAAAGCAAGAGCCAAGCCAAGTCCTTTAAGAGAGGAAGAGAGGAAGAGAGAAAAAGAGGAAGGGAGAGAAAAAAAAGAGATTTTCTTGTAAACGTCAAGGTGCTCGACGGTATAATTCCTCGGAGTAATAAAATCCTCTACAGCTCCGTGGACGTAGACAAATTTGCCGAACCACGTAAATCTGTGTGTCGCTCTGCTGTTAGTTTTTTTGCGTGCAAATTTTCTCGTTCCATTTTTCACTTTATTGTCGTTGTTTTTCACAACACAAATTACGACAATACACCCTCTACCTGACGGTCCAAGTTCACCTTAACAACAAAAAAGCCTTTACCAAGGATTCTCTCGAGGACCAACCGAAGACCTTCTAGTCAACCGAAGTCTTCTCAGTTGACCGAACAATTTTAAGATGACCGATTAACAAGAGGACCTCCACCGAAGATTATCTCTATCTTCTCTCTCTCATTTCCTCTCATATGTCTAGCGCTCTAAACTTTAGGTGTGATGCCCACGACATTTTTGGAGTCAACATATAGTAACAGATAATCAGTCAGACGAGCAATTTTCTGATCCCATGCAAGGCCGAACCGTCGTAAATTGGCAAAAATGTACATTTGAAAATAGTTATTTACATTTCGTCATCCAGTATAAATTGATCAATGAACTTGTATATAACTGTTTGGCCGTTCAATAAATTTGTTTATAACTGTTTGGCTGCAAGCAAATTTTAGCCCAAAAGCTCTGTCGACCGTTGCTTTGGATAACAATGATGAAGGACATATTAACGTTGAATCTTTTGACGACTTCGTGCGCGCAAATAGAAACTCTTCTGCCCCAAGTCTTCATTCAATGCGTAGAATTTCCACACGAAATAGGTGCATTGAACATGACCAGTATTAACACGAGGGATCAAGAAGGATTCGCTCGAATGTATCACATTTGGCATGTTGACGTGCTGGCCGTCGCGTGCCTTAACAATATCAGTTGGAGCATTCTTCTCTGCCCTATAACACTACACTTTCTTAATTTTTGATATTATTTGTTTGTGTCCAATGATTAGGGCTGTGAAAGAGCTGAGCTTGAGCAAGCTTAGGCTTGGCTCGTGTTCGGCTCGTTCGAAATTACTCGTGTTTGAAATTGGCTCATGAACAGTGTGTTCATGTTCGGCTTTAAATTGGCGCCTTAAAATTAATTGGAAAAAATAGATGTAGAGTGTTGGATTCAAATATGGACCAAATATATGCAAAAAAATGCTCAGAACTGCATTACCACACAAACTGTTATGATTTAAACTTGGATATAAATATATATAATATATTATTATATAAATATTATATATAATATATTATTATATAAATAATTATAAGATTTTTTTTTTATTTCGAGCTAAAACGAGCCGAACACGAGCGAATAAAAAGTTGTTCGTGTTCGGCTCATTTATAGTTCAAGCTTAAAAAATTTGTTTGTGTTTGGCTCGTTTACTTAACGAACAAGCCAAACACGAGATACTTAACGTGCCGAACACGAGCTATTCACGAACAAGAACTTTTTTGACAGCCCTAACGATGATAAATACATTAGCTGGGCTGTTGAGCTCAATCGGCCGATTATTTCGGATGAATTTCGTTGACATGTAAAAACTGTAATAATTATATTAAAATATTATAATATCATCAAGTGTAAAAATGTCATGTTGTCATAGATAAATGATTGAAACTAGAAGATAAGTGCTCAGAATTGTGAGATATTGTACACGCATTGAAAATAACATCTTAAATTTATTTTTAAGAAAATAATTTATTTCACCATTTAATATTTCTCCAACATCTTCTAAGAAATTCTATATGTTAATAGTTTGAAATCATTTTCTCTATATGGAAGATGATATATGAGTCAAAATTTAATTATCTATTTCATGATCTCAAGATTTAATTTTTATTAATCACGCTGGCTAGAGGACCTAGCTAGTCTTCAAATGGGAGGCAAAATGGCAACAAAAACTATGGAGTCTCCAATTAATAATAGTCATAGGTTATCTCTTATCGAATATCCTAAATAGATCATAGAAGCAAGTATAGCTAAGAATGCTCATGTACTAATAACTATATTAGAAAAAAAAATTAAATTGATATGCTGGTTCAAATAACTGATTTGTAAGTATAAGAAGATCAAGTTTCGCTCGTTTGATTCCAAGAGGGGAGAGATCGGATGAGTTAATGAGAGTAAAAAAAAAAAGAATAATGATAAGAAGAAAAAAATATAAATATAGAAAAGGAGTGCCTACGTAGGGCAACTGAAGGAGGGGCAGGGATGAGCATTTCAAAATCGAAGCATCAACACTTTGTCTTGTATGAGAAAGAAGAAGGAGCAACTCTAGCCAATCACATACACTTGGGAAGAACGAAGATGAAGCCAATTCACACGTTATATGCGAGGGGTTCAATTTTGGAGGAGACCAAACCAAACCCTAGTGTGTGGCTTCTATTTTGGGGAATGCCAAGCCAAACTTTTAGGGAAGGTACGAGTTTAATTTTTCACTTTAAGATTTTTTCAAATTAGCATACATCAATTCCAACGCTATTATGCTAATAATCTAACGTAAAATAGTATTAATGATGGATTTGTGCGTTGGATATATGGTTCACACAAAAATGAGAGTCATAAATGCAATTAGCATCGGCATTAGCATTCAACATTATCGACGTTAGCCAATTTTGACGTGACTCATACTGACTTAATGTTAACTACAAAATTTGTGTCCATCATTTGTAGGCACAAACTAGTATCATCGTTTGTGTCTCTGTTTCTACTAGAGAGCTTGATTAGCATTGGAATCTTACCAACTTTAGGTTGTGCTCTGTGTGTGGGATTGATCCTCCAATGTGGAGTGTAGCACCCCTAGCTTCCTCGTTTATTTTATTCTACTGGTTTGTTGCCCTCTTTCTCTGATAATTAGGATATGCCCATGATCTGATCGTTGTAAACATTTCACGCAGCAGATGCTGGCCATGAACCTAAAAAATATGTTGGATATACTGATGCTACTCTACAGCCAATAAAAGGCCCTCTTTAAATAAAAATTATGTAATACTTATTCATATTAAAAAAATAAATGAAAACTATAATTATAATTCAAATTGATTGATTCTGTCTCAAACTTCCTAAACCATATATCTTCCTTTGTGATAGGAATATTTTTTCAAGATAGATACAAAAAATCATATATACTCCTAAAGATCTCTATGATACTCATGACGGAGTGCTTGGAGGGGTAGAACTCGAAATATAAATAGTAGTTACACAATGTATCAAAAAGATCATTCAAATTATTATAATATAAAATGGAACTTACGAATCTTCCTTCGGCTTAATATATATCCGGTCAGAGCTGTCCTGCCTCGAAGTGGAGAGAGTAGAAGGACTCGACTCATCTGAAGAGGGCGATGGTGACTTAGTGGGAGGTAGTAGCTAAGTGCTTGGAACAAAAGGTGTAGGAGGGGCTGCAGTGGTAGGAGAACATGGTCACAAATGAATAGCAGACCTGATTGGAGTATAGGCATAAGGTGTGGGAGGGGCTACAGTGGTGGTGGTGTTGCTGATCAACACAATACCAGTGTTGTGTGAGGCAGAACAAAAAACTAACTTCATCCTTCTGTAATTACTAAGGTCTTAAGGAGGAAGTTGGTGAGGTAGATGATCTTTGCTACCACAAGAAACCATGTATAATTGAAAGAAATACATTAATAACTAGAAGAAAGACATTAATAAAATTAGTACTAAGAGAAAAAAACAAAAATAATAAAAGTAAGCAGAAAAGGTATAATACTTTGAAAAAGAAAAAAATTATTATGAAGATAATGTTTCTGTGTTATCATTACTCAGGATGAATTTGATTATACTTTAATTTTATCTTAGTTTTTAACCATATCACTAGTTAGTCAAAAGAAAAAAAGTTGAGTGTTAGATATGTAGAACATAATAAGAATTGTGTTGTTTGTATGTAAAAATTGAAGTTTTTATGTATTACATATCTAATACATTTGACTTCAATATGTACAAACAAACCACACAATTCTTGTTTATTACATATCTCACTCACACTTCAATTTCTATGAACATTCCAATGATATCTTTTGCATTAAATATCTAACGTATATATCTTAATTTTTACACAAAAACCATGAAATTCTAATGTATTATATATCCAACACCAACACTTCAATTTCTACATATACATGTTCAACTTGACTTTTGCAGGTGTTAAGTATGATTGATTTTTGTGTTTCGCACAAGCGCTTCAAAACTTACCTTCAGAAAAGTAACTTAGTAGTTGTGATGTCACTTGCATAAATTCATTTACATAATTCAAGAACTCATATGTGAATCATTTTCTTCCTTGAAATAATGTATTATACATCAATGATCTCAAGTTTTGAATATCCAACACAGCGTATATGTATATTTAAATATTAGTGCATTTAAACATTAGTCGTACATACCTTCCACTCAATTCTTATGTATTACATATCTAACACTTAAACTTATATTTATGACATACAAACCACATGATACTTATGTATTCAATATCCAACACAAACTTCAATTTTTACATACAAACCACACACACATATGCTCCAATTTTTACAAACAATCCACATAAATCTTATGTATTACATATAGACTACAACTTTTACATAGATACCACCCAATTCTTTTGTATTACATATCTAACACCTAGACATCAATTTTTACATACAAACCGCACAACTCTTTTGTATTATATATCTAACACAAGTGTTGATGTCATTTGACTGTTCTCTCTATTGTTTTTAAATTATGTAAATTATTTTAATTAAATGTTTTATAATATTAAGTCGACGTACACTCAAATTAAAGACAATAGAGGCTAGAACTAATCGACCAAACAAGCTATAGTACTTGTGTTTAAAGATTGTAAATTCACATTCTAAATGAATAATATCATAATCGGTATATTCGAATTATGTAAAATCAAACAGAAGGAAGGATAATAAAGATAAGGGGTTTATATTTTTAAACTAAAGATTTTGATTTCTATTGAAAGTTGGTGTTAATAATATTATTATGAATTGAATCAGATATTAAAGAAAACTTTACTTAAAGGCTTAGCACTTTGTATCGTTAATTTTTAGAAGAAAGAAACGAGTAATTGAGGTAAGCCCTTATTATGTATCTTTTTATTTGCTTAAATAAATAAATATTTTAAGATCTTATTTAGAGCACAATAAAATACTAGTCATGATGATAGGAGAAATTTAAGTAATTGAAGATAAAATAATTTAATAAGTATCGTGCACACATTGACGTTAGGTGCTGCAATAGGAAAAGAAAATTTCAAGGAGAACGAGATAAATAAGCAAAAAATGTGTTGAGTATTTATGTTTCTAAATTATAGTAATAATTTTTTATTTTGAATATATATCTAATTTTACTTTTTCATTATTATGTTATATACCATTCATATAAATATTACAATTGATTCTTCGTATTGTTTTGTATGAAGTATGCACGTAAACAGTGTTGCATAAATAGTTGTATATGAATTTTGCTAAGAAAATATTAGTTTATTACATGATAATTATTCTAGTATAGGTGCATATATCCATCGGTACATAAATATAAAATATCTCCTTAGAAATAATGTGTGTTAAGAATAATGTGTTGTGGTATATATATATATATATATATATATATATATATATATATATATATATATATATATATATATATATATATACATATATAATAGAACGATCGATGATGAAGCGAAAATAGAACAAGAAAAAATCACACCAGAAAAGAACACAAATTTACGTGGTTCGGTATTTTTTGCCTACATCCACAGAGTTACAGAGGATTTTATTGCTTGAAGAATTAAAAACTCGATCACGTAGACTCACAAGAAATAGGTATCTCTGCTCTCTTCTCTCTATCTCTCTACCATAAGTCACAAAAGAGGAAGAAGAATTCAAAAGAAAAGCAAAGCCTACAATTCCTTTTTGCACGTAAGCCAACACACACAGGAGAGAAATCGTGAAGAAGCCTGAAAACAAACACTTGTGATCTTCTCTTCTTCTTTCTTCTGCCGCCTACAGTCCTATCACTATTTCTGCCACTTGCTTCCTCTGAATCGCTGCTTTGTTCAGTTTGCGAATCTGCATGGAGGAGGAGGAGACTCAAAAGGAGGAGAGGCTCTGACGAACTCTATATATGCCAGAATTTATGATCTTATATTTATATATTTATAATAATTTTGTAAAGTCACAATTTCAAGCGCAAGTATATGTATCGTTTCAAGTAATACAGGGCTCTATTGGAGTCCTGGTTATCAATCCCACAGAGAAGATTAAGGGAAGATTGATTGAAGGAATTAATAGATTTTCAAATTAAAAGTTATTATAATTTTTTATTTCTTTTCAAAAATCTAATTTAAGGTTTAATGATATTTCTACTAAATGTAAATAAAGCAACAATAAATTAAAGGTAAATGCAAGTATAAATAAAACAACTTTCTCCTTTTCAACTAATCTAAGATTTTTTCAGAATAATTATCGTTCGTGGAGAACTTGAGATTATGGTAGTGCACCAAATAGAAGCATTCATATTCTTTACCCTTGCTCGATGGTATAAAAAACATTGGTTAATTTATAGATTGGTTCAGGATGTATTATTAGTAGAATGAGTTAATCTAGGCTCACACTTCTAGATGTCCAAGGGTGGTTACGGTCAGCCCTACTTAGTGACCCGTTCCTTTCTATAAACCAAATTATTAGAATTTAGTCTGTTACTCTAAAAACTAATCAATTCTACGCCCAATAAACAATATCTCCCTATTTATTTGCACTTCACCTTGAATAACCCGCTCAAGGTCTTCGATTACCAAAGGATTCATGTGATATATACTAGTTAAGAACTTATCTTCGAACAGGTCTCAGAATTCTTCAAAAGATTTTAACAATTCAAATGGCCAGTTTAAAAAGTAAATTAAGATCAGGTATGAATATCATCGCAATATTTTTAAATTAAGTTAAGTTCTCAAACAAAATCAAATTATCTTATTATCTTTTCATTGTTGAAAGGAGAAAGAAAAGTAACTAATCAGAACACATTGAATTCACACAACAAAATATATTTATAAAACTATGAACCAAGTTAAAAATATTTATCGGGAATGTTCCTTTAAGTGATCCTTTGACTCCTACTGACTCTAATGCAAGGTACAAGACTTCAACAACAACAACACTTACAAACTCTCACTTACTACTCAAGGAATTGAGTAGTACACTCAAAATCACTAAAATAAACTCACTAAATACTTAAGAAGAAAATATGGTGGCTCTCTAAAAATCTCTCCGGATGTTGGAGATCGAGGGGGCACCGTTCTCTGTAGAAATGTTTCCTATTTATAGAGCTTCAAAAATGACCAGGGGTTGCTTAAGGCACCTCTTCAAAATTCGTTAAAATTCAATGAATCTTCTAGAAAGTAACTGTGGCGCCTAGGAGCCGAGATCTGGCGCCTAGGCGCCAGACTCCGTGACCAAGTCTTCGCACCTCTTCACGACTAAAACTGTTTTCCTGTATTCAGATGCATTGTATCACATGTCCTATGTATCAGAAGTAACTTCCAGTCTTCTAGAAGGTCTGGTAACCACTTAACACCGTCAAAATAACTGTCAAAAGTTGTCAAAAATCTTATCTGTTATAGTATCGAACTGGCACTTAGGCGCCGGATTCTGGCGCCTAGGTGTCAGACCTATAATTTTGGCAACTTTGCTTTTAGCTCAATTTTTGCTTCTTTTTGCTCATTTTTCCTTCTTGAACTCTTTTTTCATCACCTATATCCACAAACATAAAAATACCTTTCATTAAAGCATAATATCCTTAAAAATTGAATCATAAATAAGACATAAAAATAGATATTTTTGAAGTGGATCAAATTCCCCCAAACTTAAACGTTAATTATCTTCAAGTAATCTTTTTTATTACATAAAATGTATAACATTTGGAATGAAGTTTAAATATTTAAGATTCCTTGTAATTTTTGGTTTTATATATGCTCTAGCAAATCATTAACCAAATTTCTCTAATTAAGGTTAATTTTAAGAATTTAAAGAATACTTAAGTTCCAAATCATAAGACTTTAAATTTTTCATTTATTTCATGAATAATTATAATTTATCATATTAAGGTCACATAGATAATATACAAGAAAAAGACTTTCATGAAAAACTTTTCTAGTAAAGTTATTTGTACATAAAAATTAAGTTAAAAATATAATTAATTTTTTTCTAATAAGATAATTCAAGTGAAGCAAATTTTTGATTAGGCATCTCCTCAAGCTTCTCCTCACATTTCTTGTTTTTTCTTTTTTTTTTTTGCTCTTTTTAAGGATATTTTTCAATCCCCTTTTTCACAATTTGTGAAGATTACCATATCTGAATATTCTGTTAATAATTTTGAACTTCACTATCCTTAACTTATATTTAAAAACTTATACATTTTTACTTAATAAATATGACATTCTTAATAATTATTTTTCAAAAATTATTTCAATCTTTTCTTTTTCAAGTAATAATATTGATTCCTTAGTATTTCAAAAATACAATTCTCTTTACTATAAATAGAAAAATTTTTAATCTTATTATTCTTTAAGTTAAATAATTATATTCTTAAAATCAATCAAAATTATTGAAATTTTAGTTAAGTTTACTAAATTTTTTATAAATTCAAAAAATTTAAGTAATCTTAAATAAATTTTTCATTCCTTTATGTTATGTTAATATTTTTAAAGAAAATATTAGTATATAAGGACAAATAATATTTAAATTTCAAAGAATTTTCCCTTCCCCCAAACTTCAGTTTTGGTATAAACATAAATCATGAAAATTTCTAAAGTATAAGAGAAAGAATAGCATATTTTTACCAGGAATTTTTCTAAGTATATGAAAAATAATCTAGCAAGAAAAATTTTATTTCTACACATACTTTTTATGAATATAAAGAAAGGTCTAAGCATATATAGAAAAATTTTAGTAAGCAGGATCAATTTCTACAAAAATTTTTTACAATTTAATAATTTTATAATTTTAAACAAAAATAACTAAACAAAACAAGTGTACTAATTACTATACTAAAACAGAAACAAAACATCTCATTAAAGAAATAAACTCTAACAATCCAACAACCGTCAGTACAACAATAAGTGTCTCATAACAGTGCATCAAACATAAAAAATAAACAAATCATCACATACATGCAAAACTAACACACTAACAAAAACATAACATAAATAACACGAATACAAAATCCTAAAAATCTAATCATCTCTAGCAGTCTCCTCATCCTCATAATCATCAAAGGAAAAGTCTACATTCTTGTTCTAGATATCAAATGGCTAGAATCTAGGGCAGGTCGGGAACTGAACTAAATGTTCACCCTTCAGGAATCTAACAAGAGACTCGAAATACTCAGCATCAAAATCACTCTTCTTCTGGGTATACTCAGAAAGATGATCCAATTTCAAATATATAGTGTCAACTCTACACTGGGTCAAAAGTAACATATTTTGCTGCTCTATAAATTTCTCATGCATATTCTCCCAAAAACTAGATGGTGGCTCAGCAGAAGAAGTAGAGGGTCCAGAAGTAGAAGGTCTACCAAAAGTAGGTAATGAACTAGAAGGTGTAGTAGAACTCTTACCTCAGAGTCGATCATGAATACTGACACTTTCTCATCCAATGAGCTTTGTAGACTTGAGGTTCTCCTCTAAAAGCTCAGCAACAACTCCAGCAATTTCATACAGAGAATAAATCAGAGATGGGAATCCCAATCCCACAGAAGTGCTAGAACGAGCAGAGGTCTCTACAGAATCATAAATAATACTCCCAACATCTATCGTCTTCCTCTTTTGTATGCAGTAGTTGAGGATAGCTCAGTCCTTTGTAACCTCACTCAAATGGTTGGATGGAAGGAGGCGAGCAGAAATAAAGTAATGCCATGCCTTAGAAACACCATTTAGCTTAGAAGATGAAAAATTTACCCATTTTTCATTCCGGATCTTCCAAGCTCCAGAACCATCTGTCGAGTAAGCAATAATCTTCTCCAAATCTCCCTCAGATGGAGATAATCCAGAATAATAGCACTCGATGTTTGGTGGTAGGCCGTAGAAAATGTTGATTCTCTCTGGAGTAAATCTTACTCCAACTCCTCTCACGAAGATCTCGTAATCTTCGGCATCCAAGAAATTTACATAAAATTCCCTAACGACAGAGATAACAGCAACAGCAGTGAAGTAGCAAAATCATTGCCAGTTCAATGCAATGATTGTATCTTCAATCCTTCCGCCAAGACTGCAGAAACTCATTTCCGAGATAAATTTCCTCGTCGTAGCAAAATCGTTGTAACGGAAATGAGTTGCGGCAATAGCAAACTTGCTACGATTGAAATTTTCTTGTTCTTTTCCTCACTTAGATTTTGGAGCCATCTAAACGTAAGAGAAAGAAAACGCAAAATAAATAAAAGGATCAAAAGATAAGCTTATTTAAGCTTTAAAAAGCTTAAATAAAACTCTAAATCCATGGATTAAACTCCAAAATCAAAATTTTTTTTGTTTTGCTTAAAAGTTGAAAAATCCATGGTGAAAATAAAAAATAAATGGATTAGAAGGTAGATTTGACCTCGAGATGAAGAAATCAAGTGATTCCAAGCTCAAAAACTCAAAAATCCGGCCAAAAAATGGATCCCTAAGGTTGATTTTTGCAAAAAAGGGAAGAAGAAGTGAGCTTAAACGTCGTTAATGGCGTCAGTGGGTTTAAAAACCCGATTTTCGAGTGCAGGCCGAACCGGCGCTTAGGCGCCAGACTCGCCTTACCAAAAATTTGATTTAAATATTATATTTTCCACCATAACTTATCAAATTTGACTTCTAATTACTCACATGGGAGTATTACTCCAATTTCTAACTTCCAAACATTTCCACAAATAATTAAAATGATAAAATAGATCCAACATTTAAACTCAAGATATAATCAAACTCTTCATTCCATTTCACATTTTTCCATTCCAAGCTCAAGAAATTCCAGAAAAATACTATAACAAGGTTCATCATTCTATAAATAACACAAACAACATTAATTCAAAGCAAATTCTCAATCAAACAACACACTTTGAATAATGAACACTTTGAATAATGAAAGCAAACACACAAACTAAACATTCGACTCACTAGAACATGACTCAATCACACATAGAACACATCAACGATCTATTCATCTTCAAACTTTTAATTTACATCCCTCTCGCAATGAAGTTTGCTAGGCCCACATGGATAGAAAACCAACGCCCTTGGAAATTCCAAAGCTGTCTTCTCCTCAATCCATTTGTTCTTCGCTTACATCGCTACTTAGGAATCTTGAAAGGCCGCCATATGATCGAATTGAAGTTTCGTTTGCCATTCCAAGTGCTCGATTTGGTGATACATCTCATGCAGATGATTCCCAACACTTAGCAATTCCATTTCAATCTTATCTAAACGACTGAATATTTTCTCCAAACATACAGCAATAAATCCATTGAAATAAGGTTGAGGATCTTTAGAAAACTTATCTCTTATCCCATTGCTATTATCTCCTCTCTCCATTACTTCCAAACTTCTCTTTTCTCCTCCAAAATGAATTGTTTTGAATGAATTTAGGGTTGCTTAGCGATTGGAGATAAAGATAGGGAAATTTATAAGAAGAATTAGTGTGTAAAACTGAAGATTTTTGGTTTTTGCACGAATAGTAACTGGGGCGCTTAGGCGTCGGACCATCGATACACATGGGTTATGCTGGCGCTTAGGCGCCAAGTTTGGGCGTCTAGGCGTCAGAACCACGTTCAACTCTGTTTTGCCTATCGTCAAATTTACAAAGTTTCGGTCTTAAAATAGGTCTATTAAAATGGTGTGATCAACACACAAATATCAATTAAGTAAAATTCAAATCACAAACAATCACAATGATAATATATGGGTTGCCTCCCACAAAACGCTTGGTTTAACGTCGTCAGCCTGACCTAATCAATAATATTGATCGGGTAGACTCAGCTCTTAAGCCTCCTTGTAAATTGGTTTCATTTCTCCCATATAAGGCTTCAATCTTAATCCGTTAACTTTAAATATTTATCATATCTTGGGATCTTTAATATTCACAGCTCCATAAGGGTATACTTTCTCAATTATAAATGGTCCCATCCATTTAGATCTTAATTTTCCAGGAAAAAGTCTTAAACGAGTATTAAATAATAATACTTCTTGTCCAGGCTCAAATATTTTTCTTGAATTCTTTTTATCATGCAATTTCTTCATTCTTTCCTTATAAAGTTTTGCATTTTCATAGGACTCATTTCTAATCTCTTCCATTTCATTCAGTTGTAACGGTCGTTTCTCTCCTGCAGCATTCAAATCATAATTGAACTCCTTTATCGCCCAGTAAGCTTTATGTTCCAATTCAACAAGTGACAATGTTTACCCTAAACTAACCGATAAGGTGACATTCCGATAGGTGTCTATAAGCTGTTCTATAAGCCCATAATGTAGAATCAAGTCTATCAACCCAGTCAGTTCCTTTAGGATTAATAGTCTTTTCTAATATTCTTTTATTTTCTCTGTTTGATACTTCAGGCATTCCACTTGTTTGTGGGTGATAAGCAGTTGCAATTATATGTTTAATTCTGAATTTTTCCAGTAATGATTGAATTCTTACATTTCTGAAATGACTTCCATCATCTGTGATAATTACCCTAGGCATTTGAAATCTTGTAAAAATCATTTTCTTTAAAAAATTTGAAACACTTTTGGAATCACAGTTTGGTAAAGCTACAGCTTCAACCCACTTTGAAACATAGTCAACTACTAATAAAATATAAATCTTTCCAGATGATGGTATAAAATGTCCCATTAAGTATAAACCCCATACATCAAAAATCTCAATTTCTAATATATAGCTTAGAGGCATTTCATCTTTTCAGGATATATTCTCCATTCTTTGACATCGATCAAAAGTTTTCACATAATATCCAACATCTTTGAATAATGTAGCCCAATAAAATCAAGAATTTAAAATTTTAAACGCAATTTTATCCAATCCAAAGTGTCCTCCAAATTCAAAATCGTGACATTTTTGAATAATTACAAAAATTTCTTCATAAGGTACACATCTTCAAATCACAGAATCTCTGCCTATTTTAAATAAATGAGGATCTTCCCAAATATATGATTTAGAATCATTCTTAAATTTCTTAATATATTTGCTATTCAATCCATATAGTAAAATATTGTTAACCAAATAGTTAGCTATATATGACTGCCAAGGCGTTTGTAATCCTTGAATAACATATAACTGCTCATCAGGGAATTTCTCTTTTATGTTTTCTTCTGTAATCTTCTCACTCTTTTTTTAATTCTTGATAAATGATCAACAATTTGGTTGTCAGCTCCTTTTCTGCCCACTATTTGAAAATCAAATTCTTGTAAAAGTAGAACCCATCTTATCAATCTAGGTTTAGCATCATTTTTAGACATTAAATACTTAATAGCAGAATGATCAGTATGTATGATATATTTAGTCTCAAGAAGATAAGGTCTAAATTTATCAAAGGCATATACTATTGCTAACAGCTCTTTCTCCGTAGTAGTGTAATTTTTTTTAGTTTCATTAAGATTTTTGCTAGCATAATATATATGTTTGAAAATTTTCTCATATTTTTGTCCCAATACAGCTCGATTGCATAATCACTTGCATCACACATTAATTCAAAAGGTTTACTCCAATCAGGTGCAACAATGACAGGTGCAGTGATTAATTTTTCTTTTAGAATATTGAAAGCATTCTGACAATCTTCATTAAATTCAAACTTAGCTTCTTTTTCTAATAAATGACCAAGAGGTTTAGCAATCTTAGAAAAATCCTTTATATATCTTCTATAAAATCCAGTATGACCCAGAAAACTTCTCACATCAGTAACAGTAGTTGGTGGCTGAAGTTTAGCAATAATTTTCACTTTTACCTGATCAACTTCCATCCCTTTTTGTGAAATTTTATGTCCAAGTACAATTTCTTCTGTGACCATAAACTGAAATTTTTCCCAGTTTATAACCAAATTTATTTCTTCACATCTTTTCAGAACTTTAGTTATATTTTCCAAGAGAGACTCAAAAGAAGTTCCAAATACTGAAAAATCGTCTATAAATACTTCAATTTTTTTTTCAATTAAATCACAGAATATTGACATCACACATCTCTGAAAAGTTGCAGGTGCATTACATAAACTGAAAAGCATTCTTCTAAAAACAAATGTTCCATAAGAACTTGTAAATGTTGTTTTCTCTTGGTCCTCAGGAGCAACGGGTAATTGATGATAACCAGAATATCCACCAAAAAAAAAGAGTGTCGAGGTAATTTATCCATTATTTGATCCAAGAAAGGTAAAAGAAAATGATCCTTTCTAGTGGCGTTGTTTAATTTTCGATAATCGATACACATTCGTCATCCAGTAACTTGTCTTGTAGGGATTAATTCATTTTTATCATTAACAATGATAGTTACTCCTCCTTTCTTCGGAACACAATGAATAGGACTTACCCATTGATTATCCGAAATAGGATAAATAATTCCAGCATCTAACCATTTTAAAATCTCTTTTTTTAACAACCTCTTTCATAATTAGATTCAATCTTCTTTGAGGTTCAATAGTAGGTTTACAATTTTCTTCCATTAAAATCCTATGCATACAGATTGAAGGGCTTATTCATCTTATATTTGCAATAGTCCAACCAAAAGCTTTCTTATAGTACTTTAGAACTCCTATTAATTTTTCTTCTTGATCTTTGTTTAGCTCTGAAGATATAATCACAGGTAAAGTTAATGAATTTCTAAGAAATGCATACTTTGAATGTGTAGGTAACATTTTTTAATTCCAGTTCAGGGGCTTTTTCAACTGAGGTTAAAAGTATATCATTTTTAGTCATGTCTAAAATTTCCCAATTATCATGAGTATAATGAGTTTCTACAAATAAATTTTCTTCAATCACTTCTTCAATTTCTTCAGTTAATGACTCATTATTTAACATAGATTCATTATTTTTTTTCTTCAGAAATGATTTTACATTTTTCTTGACATTGCTTTTCAATTATATAATCAAAAATACCCATTTGATAGCATTTTTCTTTGTCAGGATACCTCATTGATTTCAGAACATTAAATGTTATCTCTTTATCATTAAATCTCTTTGTTAATTCTCCTTTTTGCACATCAATTATAGCACGTCTGGTAGCTATAAAAGGTCTCCCTAAAATAATAAGTATTTCCTTATCTTCTTCCATATCCAGTACAATGAAATCCATAGGGAAGATAAATTTATCCACTTTAACAAAAACATCATCTATAACTCCTTTAGGATAAGTAATAGATCAATCAACTAACTGAAGGGTTACAGTGGTGGGAGAAATCTCTCCTAAATCTAACATTCGAAAGAGAGAAAATGACATGAGATTAATACTTGCTCTTAAATCACATAAGGCTTTTCCACAAAATTTTTCTCCAATAGCACATGGTATAGTGAAACTTCCAGGATCTTTAAGCTTCTGAGGTAGTTTCTTTTGAATTATTGCTCTACTTTCTTCACTTAATGTAACAGTTCATAAGCTTTAAATTTCCTTTTCTTGCTTAAAATGTCCTTCATAAATTTTGCATAACTCGGCATTTGTTCCAAAGCTTCAGCAAAATGAATGTTGATGGTAAGTTTCTTAAAAATCTCAAAGAATTTAGAAAATTGATGGTCAAGCTTTTGATGTTTTAGTCTTTGAGGAAAAGGTGGTGGTAGTCTTTCAACTTCCACTTCAATAGGAATTACAGTTTGATCTTTACTTGGAGAAAGAGTTTCTTTAGGTTTTTCAATCTCTTCAACCTCTATCTCTTTTTCAATTTCATTCTGAATTTTCTCTTTTAATTTTTTTCCACTTCTAAGTTGTACAGCTTTTGCTTGTTCATGGTTTTTTTCAATTTCTTTTGTATTTATTTCGACGTTGCTAGGCAATGTTCCTTGAGGTCTGCAATTAATTAAATTAGCAATTTGTCTCATCTGATTCTCAATATTTCGAATAACAATGTTTTGACTTTGTAATTGATTACCTAATTGCAAGATCAATTCTTCTAAAGATAACTTTTTTTGTTGATAGTTAAAACCAAGAGGATAAGTTGGTCTAAAATTTGAATTTCCTTGATTGTTCCAATTCTTGGTTAGATTACCTTGATTATTATTTCATTGTTGATGTCCATTATTCCAATTAAAATTAGGGTGATTTTTCCAACTTGGATTATAATAATTCGAATAAGGGTTATTAGTTTTACTAGCAATAGCTTGTAATGTCTCCATTGTTTGAGAATCATCAATATTTGCAGAATTATCATTACTTACATGTGCTACGTAATAGCAAAATTATACAATTACATAGATATCGCAGCCACTTGTGAAGCTAAAATATAAAAGGCTTCATTATCTTGAAAATTCGCCACTCTTTTAGGATTAACCCTTTCAGAAGGCCATTGAAAATTATTGTTAGTCATTTCTTCAATTAAAGTATAAGCTTCATCAAATGTCTTAGCCATTAAAGAACCACTAAGTGACGGCATCTATAATAGATCTAAGTGATCTAATAAGTCTGTTATAAAATGTTTGAATAATTAACCAATTAGGTAAAGCATGATGAGAACATTTTCTTAATAGTTCTTTAAATCTTTCCCATGCTTCATAAATTGTCTCTCCATCAAATTGCATAAATGAAGTAATATCTTTTCTTAATTTATTATTTTTAGAAGGAGGAAAATATTTAGCAAGGAATTTTTGTGTCATATCTGGCCATGTTTTAATAGAACCAGCTGCTAATGCGACATCTTTGCTTTATCTTTTAAGGAAAAAGGAAAGAGTCTAAGCCTAATAGCATCAACAGAAACATTATTATATTTAAAGGTAGCACAAAGTTCTAAGAAACTAGCAAGATGTAAGTTTGGATCATCATTTGGTGTTCCTCCAAATTGATTATTTTGAACCATTTGAATGATAGAAGGTTTGAGCTCAAAAGAAGAATTAGCATCTACAGCAGACATTTGAATACTAATATAAAGTTCATCAGCTGTAGGGTTTGCATAATCCCTTAATGGTTTATAAACATTTTGTTCATTAATTTCTATTGGATTTTGATTATTGTTATGTAAGTTAGCCATTTCCTGATATTTTTTAATTTGCTTTCCTTTTCTAATTATTTTAACAGCTCTTTCTAATTCAGAATCAAAAGGTAATAATCCTTCAGATCCAGAACAACGCTTAAAAATTAAATAATAAAAAAACTAGAAAATAAAATAAAATCTTTTTGGTATTTTTGTTTTTGTACATATTTTGTATTTTTAAAGAAATAAAAGTGTATATAAAATATTGTTAATTTGAGAAATCTAAAAATTGTCTTTTACTTCCTTCCTTCTTTCTTTCTTCCCCGGCAACGGTGCCAAAAACTTGGTGACAAACTCTATATATGCCAAAATTTATGATCCGATATTTATATATTTATAATAATTTTGTAAAGTCACAATTTCAAATACAAGTATATGTATTGTTTCAAGTAATACAGAGCTCTTTTGGATTTTTGGTTATCAATCCCACAAGGTAGATTAAGGGAAGATTGATTAAAGGAATTAAGAGAGTTTCAAATTAAAAGTAATTATAATTTTTTATTTCTTTTCAAAAATCAGATTTTAGGTTTAATGAAATTTCTACTAAATGTAAATAAAGAAGCAATAAATTAAAGGTAAATGCAAGTAAAAATAAAACAACTTTCTCCTTATCAACTAATCCAAGATTTTTCAGAATAATTATCATTCGTGGAGAACTTGAGATTATGGTATTGCACCAAATAGAAGCATTCCTATTCTTTACCTTTGCTTGATAGTATAAAGAACATTGTCTAATCTATAGATCGATTCAGGATGTATTATTAGTAGAATGGGTTAATCTAGGCTCACATTTCTAAATGTCCAAGGGTGGCTATGGTCGGCCCTACTAGTGACCTGTTCCCTTTCTATAAACCAAATTATTAGAATTTACTCTGTCACTCTAAAAACTAATCAATTCTACTCCCAATAAACAATATCTTCCTATTTATTTGCACTTCACCTTAAATAACCCACTTTAGGCCTTCGATTACCCTAGAATTCATGTGATATCTACTAGCTAAGAACTCATCTCCGGATAGGTCTCAGAATTCTTCAACAAGTTTTAACAATTCAAATGGCCAGTTTAAAAAGTAAATTAAGATCAGGTATGAATATCATCGCAATAATTTTAAAATTAAGTTAAGTTCTCCAACAAAATCAAATTGTCTTATTATCTTTTCATTGTTGAAAGGAGAAAGAAAAGTAACTACTCAGAACACATTGAATTCATACAATAAAAAATATTTATAAAACTATGAACCAAGTTACAAATACTTATCTGGAATGTTCCTTCAAGTGATCCTTTGACTCCTACTGACCCCGATACGAGGTACAAGACTTCAACAGCAACAACACTTACAAACTCTCACTTACTACTCAAGTAATTGAGTAGTAACACTCAAAATCACTAAAATAAACTCACTAAATACTTAAGAAGAAAATATGGTGGCTCTCTAAAACTATCTCTGGATGCTGGAGATTTAGGGGGGCACCGTTCTCTGTAGAAATGTCGTTTATTTATAGAGCTTCAAAAATGACCAGGGGTTGCTTAAGGCACCTCTTCAAAATTCATCCAAATTCAATGAATCTTCTAGAAAGTAACTATGTCGCCTAGGCGCCGGGATCTGGAGCCTAGGCGCCGGACTCTGTGACTAAGTCTTCACACCCATTCGCTTTGGATCGCACCTCTTCGCAACTAAAACTGTTTTCTGTGTCCAGATGCATTGTATCACATGTCCTATGTATCAGGAGTAACTTCCAGTCTTCTAGAAGATCTGATAACCGCTTAACACCGTCAAAATAACTGCCCAAAGTTGTCAAAAATCTTATCTGCTATAGTATCGAACTTACGCTTAGGCGCTGGATTCTAGCGCCTAAGCGTCAGACCTATAATTTTGGCAACTTTGCTTTTTAGCTCAATTCTTGCTCCTTTTTCTTTCTTGAACTCTTTTTTTATCACATATATCCACAAACATAAAAATACCTTTCATTAAAGTATAATATCCTTAAAAATTAAATCATAAATAAGGCATAAAAATAGGTACTTTTGAAGTGAATCAGGCTTCGAACTCGCCAAGCCTAATCACGATTCTTTCTGTCGTTCGCGACTTAAAGGAGGGAAGCAAACTGATGCTTGTCGGTGAGTTTTATTTTAAATTAATTTTATTTTATATATAGTTTTAAATAATTTGGAAAGTAGCATTTGATTTTGAAATTAATTTTAAGTTTGAAAATTTTAAGGTATGAAATCAAACCGATCTCACATCCCAAATAGTTTATATAAACGAGCACCACACCACAAACCGTGTATCTATCCTGAAGAATAGACACACTGCTTGATGATGGGGCTCGATTAAATAAACTAGAATATTTGTGACATCCGTTTGGTCTGTGAACCAACTTTTATAAGCCGACAAGTTCCCCAGCTTAACATAAAAGAAATAAGCAAGGTTTATATTACCTAGGTTCTTAAAGTTCCCTATAAGGGCAAGCCCCTATAGTTAATTACATCTTAAATGGCAGGAATCATTTAAGAAAACTCTCGATAATGATCCTTGGATTTGCTCTCAAGAATTTCAAAGTTTAAGGTTTGAAAGGATTTAATTTTGCAATTTTAAAAGGGATTAGCTCAAATTTGGAACAGTTTATTTCAGGAATCCAAAGAAAACGAAGTAGGGGATGTCACAGACCCGAAATGAACTTCGGTGACTTCCCGATTATCCTATTGTTTGGCTTCAATTTGAGGGAATTATTTAACGTTTCAATCATATCAATTTTAGTTAATTAGGACTTATATTTGTATGACATAATCACACAAATAACCTCGAAGATGTGAGGGTTTATGTAGTACCAAACGACTACCTCGGAGTCCTAAGACCGTTTAGGGCTTAATTTGCATAATACGATTGTGCAAATTCCTAACAAAAAGTTGAGGATTTATGTTGCACTAGGCAAACTACCTCGAAATCCTATGGCTTGGTTATTTAATTCTAAGATAGGTTTTGCTGAAGTAGACACAAGTTTTGCTGATGAAGATGGTCGTGCTGCCCACTGTGCTCCAAGCTCCTTGTTATTGCAGAGGTTTAGTTTTAGAAAGTGGCAATCAAAAGATGAGAGAAGTGTTTTGGTTTAGAAGAGTTTTAAGATTCAGATATCTTAATGTTTTAATTAAAACAAATCTTAAAGTTGATTAAGTAGGATCGATTAAGATCCCACGGTTCCGTCATCCCAGCACCACTATTTTCAACGGATTCACTTAGGCCAAATGAATTTGCTAAACTCAACTGAATGAGTTCCACGCTTTCATTTAGACCGTGGGAAATCTCGTTAGCAACATGTGGGTTACATCATCCGAGGGATTCCCGATCATCCAACGAGACGTTTTAATTTAGTTGAAGTTATAATTTTGTTGTTCTATTTGTGATTAAATTTTGAGTTGTTTTATCTTTCGAATGTTGTAAAGTGAATTTTATCTTGTGTTGATTTTAATTTAGTTTTGGGTTTCAGTTTTGTGGTTATCCTAAAGGTTTTGATCCAATAAAAAAATACCTATTTTTATGCCTTAATTTTTATTAAATTTTAAGGATATTATGTTTTAATGAAAGGTATTTTTGTGTTTTTGGATGTAGGTGATACAAAAATGTTCAAGAAGGAGAAAAATATGAAAAAGGAGCAAAAAGGAGCAAAAATGAGCAAAAATAGAGCCAAAATGCAAAATTTTCGAAATTACTGGCCTAGCGCCTAGGCGCCAGAGTCCGGCTCCTAAGCGCCAGCTCGATATAGAAAACTGTTAAGTTTTGGATGACTTTTGGGCGGTTATTTTGACGGTGTGAGCGGTTATTGGACCTTCTAGAAGACTAGCAGTTGTTCCTGGTTTATAGGACATGTGATACAATATATTTGGACGCTTCAAAACGGTTTTAATCGCGAAGAGGAGCGATCCAAAACGAAGAGTTGCAAAGAACTAGACGCAGTGTCCGGCGCCTAGGCGCCAGACACACCTTCTAAAAGATTCATTGAATGTGGACACATTTTGAAGAGGTGTATTGAGGCAACCATTGAAGCCTATAAATAGGAGGGTATTCCTTCAGAGAAAAACGCCCTATCTACCCCCCTATCTAGAGTCCAACCTAGAGAGAGAATTAGAGAGATCATATTAGGGCCACCTTTTTACTTTCCTTCATAAATTATTGAGTTTATTTTAGAGTTTGTATTTAGAGTTTGAAAGAGTTGGTGCATCTGTAGTTCATTACGTTGTGGAGTAGTAGGAATCAGAAGTTCAGTAGGAGAAACATCTAAGATAAGTATTTTTATTTTGATTCAAAGTTTATTTATTATGTTTTGTTATTTAATTTCAATGTGTTACGAGTAGTTACTTTACTTTCTCCTTTCAATTATGAAAAGATAAATAAGATAATACAAAATTCGTCGGAGAATGAAAAAACATATATTTTCAAAACATTGTGATGATATTAATACCGGTTCTTAATTTACTTATTTAAATTGGCCATTTAAATTGTTAAAAGCTGTTGAAGAGTTTTGAGACACAGAAGGAGATGAATTCTTAACTTGCGAGATATCACATGAATCCTTGGGTAGTCGAAGGCCTTGTGCGGAGTTATTCGAGTGAAGTGCGAAATAAATAGGAAGATGTTATATATTGGGCGTAGAATTGATAAGTTTTTAGAGTGACATACTAAAATCTTATGATTTGGTTTATAGAAAAGAAAAGGGTCACTAGTAGGGCCGACCATAGCCACCCTTGGACATCTAGTAGTGTGAGCCTAGATTAACCCATTCTACTAACAATAAATCTGGACCTGATCTATAAGCTAGCCAATGTTCTTTGCACCTGGATAAAAGGATAAAGAATATGAATGCTTCTATTTGGCACAATACCATAAATTTATATTCTCCACGAATATTATCATTATCTTAGAAAATCTTGGATTAATTGAAAGGAAGAAAGTTGCTTTCTAATTGTAATTTACATCAACTATTTTATTTCTGTTTTATTATTGCATCTAGTAAATTAAAGATATTTTATTTTTAATTATAAAAGAAATACTTTAAAATAAAAATATTTAAAGATCTATAACTCTCTCCTCGTGGGAACGATACTGGAGTCTTTTTTTCAAAGCCCTATATTACATGAAACGATACGTATACTTGCTTAGAACCCCTAGTGTGTAAAATATTTTCCATAAAATTATATTTACATACACTAGCCGGTATTATTATTTATAACATATATTTTTGAAAGCATTAATTAGTACGTTGATCTTCGGAGGACTTCGGGTCGAGTTTTTGGCACCGTTGCTTAGGGAAGAAGATTTTAGTACGCATATATTTATATCGGGTCGAGTTTTTGGCGCCGTTGCTGGGAGAGCAGAGGCAAACTTTTAGATTTTAAGTATTTTTATTTTATTCATTTTTCTTTATTATAAAAAAACAAAAAACATATATATAATAATAATTTTTTTTTAATTCTTGCTAATTAACTTTTTATGCGTAGTTTTGGATCTGAAGGATTTTTACCTTTAGATTCTGATTTAGAAAAAACTGTTAGAAGAATTAAAAAAGGAAAACAAATTCAAAAATTTTAAGAAATGACTAATTTACATAAAAATTTACAAAATCCAATTGAAATTAATGATCAAAATGTTTATAAACCATTAAGGGATTATCTTAACCCTACGATCGATGAACTTCATAGTAGTATTTAAATACCCACTGTAGATGCTAATTCTTTTGAGCTTAAACCGTCTAGTATTCAAATGGTTCAAAATAATCAATTTAGTGGAACACCAAATGAGGATCCAATTTTACACCTTGCTAATTTTTTAGAACTTTGTGCTACCTTTAAATATAACAATATTTCTGATGATGTTGTTAGGCTTAAACTCTTTCCTTTTTCTATAAGAGATAAAGCAAAGATGTGGCTGAACTCATTAGCAACAGGTTCTATTAAAACATGGGCTGAAATGGCACAAAAATTCATTGTTAAATATTTTCCTCCTTCTAAAACTGCTAAATTAAGAAATGATATTACTTCATTTAGTCAATTTGACGGGGAGACAATTTATGAAACTTCGGAAAGATTTAAAGAACTATTAAGAAAATGTCCTCATCATGTTTTACCTGATTGGTTAATTATTCAAACATTTTATAATGGATTAATTGGATCTTTAAAATCAATTATTGATGATCTTCTTGGAGGTTCTTTAATGTCTAAATCATTTGAAGAAGCTTACACTTTAATTGAAGAAATGGCTAACAATAGTTTTCAATGGCCTTCTGAAAGGATTAATCCAAAAAGAATGGCAAGTATTCATGATAATGAAGCCTTTTCTATTTTTGCTTCACAAGTAGTAGCAATGTCTAAGAAATTAGATAGTTTCTTTATTAATATATCACATAATAACTCTGCTTAATATTAAAGATTCTCGAACTATTGAAACTTTACAAGCTATTGCTAGTAAAAATAATACTTATTCAAATTATTATAATCCTAGATGGAAAAATCATCCTAATTTTAACTGGAATAATTCACAACAATAGGGTAATAATCAATCTCATCCCACTGGAAATTGGAATAATCAAGTTAATTCAAACTATAAACCACCTCGATTTAACAATCAACGAGAAAAAGTTATCATAGAAGAATTAATTTTACAACAAAGTAATCAATTACAAAATCAAAACACCGTTATTCGTAATATTGAGAATCGAATGGGACAATTAGTTAATTTAATTAATTATAGACCCCAGGAACACTTCCTAGTAATGTTGAAATCAATCCAAAAGAAACTGGAAAAGAACATGAATATGTTAAAGCTGTACAACTTAGAAGTGGAAAGGAATTAAAAGAAAGAATGCAGAATGAAATTGAAAATGAGATTGAGGTTGAAGAGATTGAAAAATCTAATGTAACTTCTTCTCCTAATAAAGATCAAACTGATATTTCTATTAATATGGAAGTTGAAAAACCACCACCACCTTTTCCTCAAAGACTTAAACGACGAAGCTTGATCATCGATTTTCTAAGTTCTTTGAAATTTTTAAGAAACATACTTATAAACATACCTTTCTTTGAAGCTTTGGAACGGATGCCGACTTATGCAAAATTTATGAAGGATATTTTTAGTAAGAAACGAAGATTTGAAGCTTTTGAAACTGTTGCATTAAGTGAAGAATGTAGTGCAATAATTCAAAAGAAATTACCTACAAAACTTAAAGATCCTGGAAGTTTTACTATTCCTTGTGCTATTGGAGAAATTTTTTGTGGAAAAGCTTTATGCGATTTAGGAGCAAGTATTAATCTCATGCCATTTTCTATTTTTTGAAGGTTGAATTTAGGAGAGATTACTCCCACCACTGTAACCCTTCGATTAGTGATAGATCCATCACTTACCACTAAAGGAGTTATAGAGGATGTTCTTGTTAAAGTAGATAAATTTATCTTCCCTGTAGATTTCATGGTACATGATATGGAAGAAGATAAAGAAATACCTATTATTTTAAGGAGCCCTTTTCTAGCGACCGGACGAGCTATGATTGATGTGCAAAAAGGAGAATTAACCATGAGAGTTAATGATCAAAAGATTAAATTTAATGTCCTTAAATCAATGAAGTACCCTAACAAAGAAAAATGTTATCGAATGGATATAATTGATTACTTAATTGAGAAACATTATCAAGAAAAATGTAAAGTAATTTCTGAAGAAAAAATTGAATTATTAACCGATGAAGATGAAGAACTAAAAGAAAAGAAACTCATTAAATTAAAGATAATTGGGAAACTTTGGACATAACTCAAAATGATATACTTTTACCCTCAATTAAAAAAGCCCCTGAACTGGAATTAAAAACGTTACCTTCACATTTAAAGTATGCATTTCTGGGAAATTCATTAACTTTACCTGTTATTATTTCTTCTGAGCTTGTCGGCATATTTTTAGGTTAAGTTGTATTTTTGAAAAGGGGTCGCCTACGAAATTGTCGTTGAATTTTTTAGATTGTGTGTTGTATTTTAAAAAAAGGGTCGCCTACGAAGTGTCGGCTAATTTTAAATTTTAAATTTAATTTAAATATATATATATATATATAATTTAGAAAGTAGCATTTGATTTTGAAAATAATTTTAAGTTTGAAAATTTTAAGATATGAAATCAAACCGATCTCGCATTCCGAATAGTTTATATAAACGAGCACCACACCATAAGCCAGTGTATCTATCCCGAAGAATAGACACACCGCACGATGATGAGGCTCGATTAAATAAACTAGAAGATTTGTGACATCCGTTTGGTTTGCGAACCAATTTTATAAGCCGACAAATTCCCCTGCTTAATATAAAGGAATTAAGCAAGGTTTATATTACATGGGTTCTTAAAGTTCCCTATAAGGGCAAGCCCCTATAGTTAATTACATCCTAAATGTTCGAAAACACTCAAGAAAACTCTCGATAATAATCAGTGGTTTTGCTCTCAAGAATTTCAAAGTTTAGCTTTTCAAAGGATTGAATTTTGAAATTTTAAAAGGGATTAGCTCAAATTTGGAACAGTTTATTTTAGGGAGACCAAAGGAAGATAAGTAGGAGAAGCTAAGGATCCAAGAAGAATCTTGGCAACTTCCCAAACTATCCTATTGTTTGGCTTCAATTTGGGAATATTACTTAATGTTGGAATCCTGCCAATTTTAGTTAATTAGGACTTATATTTGTATGATATCATCACACAAGTAGCCTCGAAGATGTGAGGGTTTATGTCGTACCAAAACAACTACCTCGGAATCCTAAGACTGGTTAGGACTTAATTGGCATAAAATGATTATGTAAGTGCCTAACAAAAAGGTTGAGGATTTATGTTGCACTAGACAAACTACCTCGAAATCCTATGGCTTGGTTATTTAATTCTAAGAATGGTTTTGCTAAAGTAGACCCGAGTTTTGCTGATGACGATGACCGTGCTGCCCATTATGCTCCAAGCTCCTTGTTGTTGCAGAGGTCTATTTTTAGAAGGTGACAATCATGAGATGAGAGAAGTGTCTTGGTTTAGAGAAATCTTAAAGTCCAAATGTCTTTAATGTTTTATTAGGGGAATCTTAAAGTTGATTATAACAACACCGGTTAAGATCCCACTGTTCCATCATTCAAGCACCGTTATTTTTATCGGATTCACTTAGTCCAGATGAATTTGCTAAACTCAACTGAATGAGTTCCACACTTTCATTTAGACTGTGGGAAATCCCGTTAGCAACACGTAGGTTACATCATCCGAGGTATTCCGGATCATCCAACAAGATGTTTTAATTTAATTATAGTTGTAGTATTGTGTTCTGTTTGTGATTAAATTTTAAGTTATTTTATATTTTGAAATATTATGGAGGTGGATTTTATCTTGTTGTGACTTTTAATTTTAGCTTTGGGTTTCAGTTTTGTGGCTATCCTAAAAGGTTTCGATTTTCATGCAACAATTTTGTTTAACATGCAAGAAAAGTAAAGCGCAATACATGTAAGTAACATGCAATAAAATAAAAGCGTACCTGGAGGGTCTTCCCGTCATTCCAAACTACACTTAAAGCATATGTTAAGGCATTTATATATTTGCAACAAGTATCTAGGTAAAGCTAAGGAAAGGTTCTGGTTGTCTACCAAAGTCCTAATTCTATAGCTAGTCAATTCCTATGACGTCTAGGTTCCTTTGTTTTGTTAAGGATGATTTTCTTCATCAAAGAACAATTAAGTTCAGTTGTTCTTCTAAAACATCTCATCATATTGAGAAAGTGCTTAGGACGAGTCCTAAACATCTTTTCAATACTTCTGAGATTATTTTGAGTCCAAATGAATTTTTTTGTACTAGTGAATTAATCATCTAAGAATTTAGTTAAGTTTTGATTCTTGCTCAGTGAATTAGGATGTTTGATTATCCTATGAGTAAAGTGACATTTCACTTAATGTTCTATTTAAGAGTTATGATAACGCAAGCCTTTAAGGGCAAATCAATTTATTAAAGATTTTAATGATTTAAAATCGGGATTGATGATTTAAAGTGGTTTAATTTAGTTATGAAATTTTAATAATTTTAAGTTTGGAATAGTGTTCAAGTTATTTTAATTTAATTAAATCTTTACATTTTGAATGATCTCAATGTATTAGATTAATCTAGGTTGAAAGAGATGTTTAGATTATTCAATTTAGATTTTAATGATATAATTTCAATTTAATTGAAATATTTTAGGTTAATTTTTAATTGGTTTGATTTTTTATGTTTTTAATTATGAATTGTCATAAGTTGATTTTCTTTAATATTTCAAATTTGTTTTTTTTAAGTAATTTCAAATTAATTCTAATGTTTTAAATTTATTTCAATTTGATTATCAAATCACTTAATGTTTTAAGCTTTTAATTTAATTAAGGTTTATTTTCCTTTTAATTATTTAATTATTAATTTCAATTATCATTTTTGAGTTTGATTAAGAGTTGAATATTATTAAAGTGATTTATTTAGGGATCTTAACTTAAAGGGTTATAGTGTCCCTAAGTTATACTCCCTATTTTAATAATTAAAATTTCAATTAATCTTCCAAAATTTAAATTATTAAGGTTTCATTTTTCTCTTTGATTATTAGAAATGATTAATGGGTTCCTACCCTTTAATTTCCCAAAATTTCAATCATCTAAGAGAAAATTAAGGTCAAATATTTTACCCTCCATTTTGATTAAACATAAAGTTTTAATTAAGCGTTAAAATTCTTAATTACTATTATGCCCTTTTAAGCCTAATTATTTCATAACTCATCAAATTGAGCTCAAATGAGTTTAAAATTTTTATGTCACTTCACTCACATTTCAATTAAGACATTAGAGAGAAAATGTGATTTTTCTGAATTTAATTAAATTTATATATTAATTTTTATGAAAAATATGGATTTTTAATAAAAATTCAAAAACATGACTAAGGTAAGGTTTCTGTCCTTAGAAAAATTATGAGATGTTTCTACTAACTAGAGGACCACTTGGACCAATTTTGGTGATTTTTTAGAATATATCTTATTTATTATAATTATTTTAAGTTTTGGAGTGTTAATTAATTATAAAATAAAATTAAAGTTGAAAAATGAATTTTATTTTTTTCATAAATCTCTCTGACCTCAAGAAGTTCAAAAAAATAAATTTTATATTTTTCTAATTTTTCTTTGATTTATTAGAATTAAATTCGTGAAAATGTAAGAAAATTCAGTTTTTAATGTTAAAAATTGTTTTAAGCCTTTAAAATTCAATATCTTAACCTATAGACTTAGGAAAAATATTTGGTTTGTTGCTAAATAATTGGGAAGCAAAATATGACATTTTAATGATTTTTTTGATATTTTTATGATTTTTATTATTTTTTAATTATTAAAATATTAAAATATGATTAAAAATGAAGATTTTTAGAAAATTTTAATTTTAAATTTTTTAGACTCCCCTAACATCAGAGAAGCCCCAAAACCATTTTTGTGAATTTTTTAAATGTATTTTTGGAGTTATGAATTTTTACAATTTAATTTTGGTCAAATAACTTAAATAGTCCATTTAGTGGGGGCTAATCACCTCCAATTGATCTTAAATTTTTATGTGAGGTCCCTCTGATCCTAAAGACCAGTGGAGAATTATTTTCAAGCTATTTTGATGTATGGTTAAACCAAATTAATTAAAATTTAATTTTGAGTATTTAGGCCAATTAGTATTATTCTTAATGAATTAACTCAAACCATAATTTTCCTAGGGTCCTCTGGTCCTAAGATAGTTCCCCAAATTTTCTTAGAATTTTATAAGTAATATGCTAATTACTGGAATTAAAATATCAAAACAGGTACAAAAATTTGGAAAATCAATAACTTACCATAGAGATGGCCTCTGACCTTGGAAAATTCAGGGAATATTCCCAAGATCGTAGGCTAAAAAGCTCCTATGGTCTCATGCCATGGTGAACTGTATATGCAAATGGAGAATTAAAACATTGAAATGAGTAAATAATTAATTAAAAATAAAATACTCATCAAATTATCTCAATTCATTTTCCACATTATTCTCCTCTATCCACTGAGCAAGGGAGTATTTTTAGTTTATTTTTATGATTTTTCTATACAAAGTTATGGATTTTTCAATTTCTAGGTATTTAAATAAATAAAAAATAGTCTATTTATCTACTTATCCAGCGCGGCGCTGACTCAACCTCGGCTGATCTGAAGGCCCAGCGGCGCGCTCCCATTCGACGCTGCCATCTGACTCGAATGCCACGCCCCCCATGGTCTCGCTCCATCCTTCGATCCAGCGCAATCTGGGTCGTCCATTCGATACACGCGCGATCGGACGGCACCTGGTCATCGTCTACGACTGGTGTGTCCCGTGAGTCGTCCACACTAAAATCCTAAGATCTCTATCATTTCTCAATGGATTTTTGTGCTCTTAGGCTCTATGGATTCATCTTGAGGAGACGAACACATCCATACGGTTAACATGCTATGAAATTAAGCCAAGCAAAATAGAGAATTCTTTGGAAGCTCGGGAGGAAGAAGGGGTCCATACCTTGGCTCTGAGAAGTGAAGCTTCAATCAGAGAGTTGTGGCACCTTCGATTGCACCCAAGGAAGCTCCAGATGAAGTCTCTAACTCTAGGGAATTACCTAGGTATGAAAGTGACCAAGGCCGATTTCAAAGCGTGGCCGATAGAAAGGATGGCTGGCCTGGTGAGGGGGTATTCACTGGGGAACTCCTTCTCTAGGTCTTGTGCAAGTGTGAGTGAGTTTAATTTCATTTTGGCGGAGGTTTCAGAGTTGTCCTGATTTTTGGGTGGATTTTTGATTGAGAAATTGAGCTCTGTTAATGGGGATTAGGGCAAAGGGACACTAGGAATCAATTGCTCTAGGTTAGGAGAAGGTCCTGGAGCAATTTTGACAGAGTTTTGTTAAGCTCTGGTTCATCACCTTCTTTGGCCGAGAGGGGGTGGAGTTTAAATAGAGCTGGCTGGAGGGCTTCCTAGGGGGAGTTAGGGCTTGGGATCAGCTGCCTTGGTCAAGGGAAGAACAGCCACAGTGGCCATTGGGCATGGGGCAGCTCATCCATGGAGAATTTGGAGTTTGGCTCACATGGAGCTCTCCTCCATGGCATTTTCTGTTGACCCAGGCGGCTAGTCGGCAGGGTCAGGTCACCATCTTGACTCAGTGAGTCTAGGGATTGAGTTTGGTGCAAGCAATTGGCTTTGGCCATGTGTAAAGGATTTGATTTAAGTGGAAAGGGAGGAAGGCTTATTTTGGTTTGATTTGGTCCAAGGCATGGTTTTAGGCTAGGTGCACCTCCCCAAGGCTTGACTTTGGGCTGGGAGGAATCATTTGGGTCAGCCAAGAGAAGGTGGTGAAGTCCCCATCCAAGGTGAGGTGGCTAATTTTGGTTAAAGTGTATCATGAATGGGGTTAAAAAAGCTTAGTGAAGTCTTAAGAAAGGCTCCCCTCTTCTTGCCATAAGTGGCATGGTGAGGTGGAAAGGGCTCCTCATGGCTTACATATGGCTTATGCATGGCTCCATGCCTCCATTTGGCTTGGGGCCAAGCTTAGTCAATTTCATGGAAGTATGTTTTAGGGATTTTTGATGAATTTTGGGGAGATTGTCATGAGGCTTGATTTAGAATGATTTAACCATTGATTTAAAACTTAGGGATGGCTTCAATTGAAATGGATGATGGAAAGAGATGCTTATGTGGGCTTTAGGGTCAATTTTGGGCTTTTGGAATTATTTAGGAATGGGCTTTTAAAGGCTTTAGGCAAGTGGGCTTTTAGATTTTAAATCAAGTTGATGGATGAAAATTTTGGTAAAGATTGGGCCTTACAAATGTTGGGTTTATTTAGGGATGGGTCATGAGTGATTTGGAATAGATTTGAAATAATTTGGAGTTGAATTGGGTTTAATTTGGGCTTCCTTAGTGATAGGGTCAAAGTGGGGCAAATTAAGCTAACTTGGGCTAATGTTGGGCTAATGTTCGATTTGATGTGAAATTAATGTTGAGAAATGTTTATGGGTGTGTAACAAAGATCTTTCAACTTTGGATGGGCTTCGGTTTTGAGATTTGGAGGCCAAATTGGAGATTTTTTATTTGGGTTAGATTTGAGTGAAGTTTGGGTTCAAATTTTGGGCAAATCAAGTTAGTTTTTTGTTTTTGGGGGTGTTAGAAAGTTTTTAGAAAAGATTTAGGGCTAATTGGAGTTGAATTAGATCAAAATTGAGGTCAATTAGAGTGGTTTGATTGGACATTGGGTCCACTTAGGTTAAAAATAGGTCAAATTGGGGTTTTGGTAAAAGTGGGTTAAATTGACAAAATTAACTTATGGTGTAGTTGAATAAAATGAAATTGGGAATATTTGGGATTTTTTGAAATTTTCTGGGAATTTTTGGGTTAAAAGGGTATTTTGAGTATTTGGAGGCTATTGAGGGGTATTTTGGGAATTTTGGTGTATTTGGTCATGGATGATCAATTTGAGTGAGGGGAAATGTTTAGGACTGATTTTGAGGAATTTTAGGTAATTTAGGCAATTTTGTAAATTTTGGGCAATTTTAAGGGCATTTGGTAGGTTTGGTGGGTTTAGGGCCCCTAGGGTCAAAAATTGAAATTTTGGAAAAGTGAAGATTGATCAAGTGTGAGTGAAATGAAATCATTTTGCTTGAGCCATGAAGCCATATTAAGCTCACAAAACCCATGAGAGGACTCATTTTAGGCACTCAATATGTTGTTCCTAACCCTCTTAGCTAGGGGCTTAGGGGTTAAGGTCCATCCATATGAGTTACCTACATGTGTCGGGGAGTCAAATTGGTTAAAGGTAGTTTTAGGGTTTGGAATGTGTGTGTGGGAGTGTGGTGTGTGCAAGCTTACCCTCACCAGACCAGACCACCCAGGGTAGTCCTAAGGCCAAAGAGTCTTATAGGAAACTCATCCTTTAAACCTTCACATTTGATTTTAACCCTCCAAGTGGCTTAGGGGATTACAATCAAACTTGTGGGGTTTGAAGGGAGTCAAGAAGTGTTTTGAATTTCTAAGTGGTGGGTTCCATCTCTAGTCCTCTAGGATAGTCAAAGGGAAAGCCTAAGGCTAGATCCTAAGTATTATGGAGAGAGATCAGACCTCATCAAAAATGAGGTCAACAAATGGACCCCTAATAGGTGTGGTGTGCTAACTAAGCACACCGCGCGTGTTGGCGTTGACCGAAAAGATCAACAGAACCAACACAGACGTCTAAGTGACACACTTAGAATGAAGTATAGAAAGTTTTCTCTGGGGAGTATCAGGTAAATCTCAAAGACTGAAGATTCCAGAACTCTCGCTTGGGAAGAGAAAGGGAGGTGAATTCTAGATCACAAGATCTAGAGAGATTCGATTTTAGATTCGTTTCATTTTATGTTTCAAATTTTAATGTGTGAGTTTGGATTTTGGTTTGAGTTTCAATTCCTATTGAAATTCGATTCAAGATTTATTTCAAGAAGGATTTCATGGAAATCCAGGATTTGAGGTGAGCGTCGGAACCTTGGTTCCAACCTCGGGATTTGAAGAGAATTAGAATTTAGGCTCTAGTCTCGAAGAAGAGAGTTGGAATTTAGACTCCAACCTTGAAAATTGAAATAGAGCTAGAAGTTCGGCTTTGGCCTCAGAAATTTGAAATAGAGCTAGAAGTTCGGCTCTAGCCTCGAAGAGAGCTGGAAGTTCGGCTCCAGCCTCGAAAGTTTGAAAGAGAGCTAGAAGTTCGGCTTTAGCCTCGAAGGGAGCTGGAAGATAGGCTCCAGCCTCAGAAATTTGAAAGAGGGCTAGAAGTTCGCCTCTAGCCTCGAAAAGAACTGGAAGTTCGGCTCCAGCCTCGGAAGTTTGAAAGAGAGCTAGAAGTTCGGCTCTAGTCACGAAGAGAACTGGAAGTTCGGCTCCAGCCTCAGAAGTTTGAAAGAGAGCTAGAAGTTCAGCTCTAGCCTCGAAGAGAACTGGAAGTTCGGCTCTAGCCTCGGAAGTTTGAAAGAGAGCTAGAAGTTCGGCTCTAGTCTCAAAGAGAACTGGAAGTTCGGCTCTAGCCTCGGAAATTTGAAAGAGAGCTAGAAGTTCGGTTCTAGGCTCGAAGAGAACTGGATGTTCGGCTTCAGCCTCGAAAATTTGAAAGAGAGCTAGAAGTTCGGCTCTAGCCTCGAAGGGAACTGGAAGTTTGGCTCCAGCCTTCAATCTCTTTTCATTGAGTGCCAGACTCACACCTTTCTTAAAATTCATGACCAACCGCCCATTTGACATTTCCCTGCGAAAAACAAGGAAAGGATCAGGGGATGTACTAAAAAACAAGAACAATAAGAAAACATTTATTAATGAAAAATTCTATTTACTTCTTTTAAATTTTAAAGGAAGTACGAAGAGATGAGTAAAGATCAGGAATGAATTGATTTAAAAGGAGGAATCAAAATTTTATCATTTCACATATTTTCTTTTTAACACAATTTTTTTGTTAATGATTTTTATTTTATCATCCATTTTTTTTATATTTTGGGTTCGGACCCAGTTACGAAGGATTACTCTACCCGTGTTTCTAGGAATGAGACTCCACTTTTATAGTTCATCCTTCGAAACATCAGGTTGCGTAATATTTCTTCAAATATCGTCCATTAATTGGAAGCATAGGTCGTTCTCCACGACAGTTAACAAGCTGGTAGGAACCCCCTGAGTAAACTGTCTCAACCACGAACGGCCCTTCCAAGTTGATTCAAATTTACCTCCTATCTTGCGATGTGCAAGGATAGGTCTTCTGAGTACTAGAACAAAATCACCAACTTTGAATGTCCTCGGGCGGACCAGTTTATCATGGGCCTGGATCATCTTGGCTTGATATTGTTCTAAATTTTGCTGCGCTGAAAGTCGTTTCCCTTCTAAGCTTTCCAATTCTTCTAGTCGTAATTTGGCATTTTCTTCTGTAGTGATCTTATTCGTAACTACAATTCTGAGTGACGGAAGCTGAACTTCTAAGGGTAAAACGACCTCTGACCCGTACACTAAGGCGTAAGGCGTAGACTGGGTAGGAGTTTTGAAAGTCGTTCTGTAGGCTCATAAAGCTTCTCACAACTTCTCGTGCCAATTTCTTTTGTTGTCATCCAAAATTTTCTTTAATATTTGGACAAGAGTTTTATAAAAGCTTCGGCCTAGCCATTTGCTCTTGGGTAGTAAATCGTCGAATAGCGCCAATATATCCCGTGTCTCCTGATAAAATTGTTGATCTTCATACTCTTGAATGCAGACCCATTAACTGAAATGATTCTGCATGATATCCTGAAACAATAGACAACTTGATTCTTGAAGAACTGTAACACGTGGTGTGCCTTCACTTCTCTGAGCGGTACTGCTTCTACCCACTTGGAAAAGTAATCTATTGCTGCAAGAATGAAGCGATGTCCTCTTGAAGAAGGTGGTTCTATCGGACCCACAATATCTGTGCGCCAACATTCAAATGGCCATGACGCAATTGTTGGATGTAGCACATTTGGAGGTTGATGTAGAACCACTCCATGCACTTGGCCCTGGTGACAACTCTTGACAACTTTCATGCAATCGGTCATCATCGAGGGCCAGTAGTACCCTAGTCTCTTAATCTTCATTTTCATCTTCAGACCCGACTGATGAGCGCCACAAAGTCCAGAGTGCACTTCTTTAATAATTTCACGAGCCTCGGACTCGCTCAGGCACCTTAGCCACATCTGCTTAAAAGACCTTCTATATAACGTATTGTTTATTAATGCATAAGACAGAGTTGTTTTCTTAATTTAATGAACGAATGACTTATCGTCCGGTAGGTTTCCTTTTGCAGGTAGTCTATTAGTGGCTGACACCAGTCTTCTGCATTTTTTGTTACTGCCGCAATTGTTTCTTCTTCTTTTCCTGACTTGTGTATCGTGTCCATGTCGAGCTGTGAGAGAACCTGACGTCCCTGAACTGACACTTCAACTAATTCATCCTGCAAGCAGGCAAATTCTTTTGCAAGGCGGGCTAACGCTCTCCTGGGAATCTTGTAGATCGTTACATTCGGAATTTGCTCCAACAATTTCATGGCATACTGAAAGTACTGTTCGAGTCTTGGCTTTAGAATTCTGTATTGTCCTGCGACCTGTTGAATTATCAACTGAGAATCCCCATAGATGTTGATATATGTTATCCCCATCTGAATGGTTAATTCCAATCTAGTTATAAGGGCTTCGTATTCTGCTTCATTGTTTATACACGGTTCTGTTAAGTGGTAGGAGTACATTAACATCCCCCGCTCCGGTGTTATAAATATTAGTCTAATTCCTGCCTTATCGGGCATTATCGTTTGCAAATCTTTATTTCCCTGTGCTGAAGATGCTCCGTCGAAGTATAGTTCCCAACGTCGATCGTCGGGGTCTTCTAGGCTCATTATCTGCTCGTCTGGCAAGTCGTCGTTGAGAGGCGATTCTGCCGGTAAAGGGTGTGTTGCGAGGAAGTCTGCTAGGACTTGTCCCTTTATAGAACGAAGAGGAACAAAAGTTATATCGAATTGTAATAGTATCATCAACCACCTAGCAAGTCTGCCGGAAAGTGTCGGGCGAGTCATCAAATATTGCAATGGATTAACTTTTGAGATAAGGTTGACCTTATGAGAAAGCATGTATTGCCTGAGCTTTTGAGCGGCGAAGATCAGGGCCAAACAATGCTTCTCAATAGGGGGATACATTACTTCTGTCAGAATTAGATGACGACTTAAGTAGTAGAGAGCATTCTTTTTCCCCTCATCATTGACCTGGGCTAGCAGGGCTCCAAGGGAGTCGTCTAAAGCTGCGGCATAAAGTATCGACGATCTACCCGAGAGCGGGGTCGCTAAGACAGGAAGTGTCATTAAATATTGTTTGATGTCATCGAAGGCATCTTAATATTTGGAGTTCCAAGTAAACTTGGCATCCTTCTTAACCAAAGCAGAAAAAGGATGACACCTTCCTGAAAAATTTGAAATAAAGCATCGAAGATATGTCAATTTCCCTTAAAAGGATCGTAATTGTTTCAAGGTTTTGGGAGGTAGCTTTAATCTTTTCCAGATCGATTTCAATTCCACGATGTCGGATAACAAATCCTAATAATTTCCCAGAGGTGATGCCGAAGGCGCATTTCAAGGGATTCATTTTAAGGTTACATTGTCTCAATCGCTCGAAAACAATTCTCAAATCATATAGGTGGTCTTCCTTCAGTTTGCTTTTGATGACTACATCATCCACATAGCATTCAACTTGGTTGTGAATGAGATCATCAAAAATTCTCGTCATAGCTCTTTGGTATGTTTCTCCTACATTCTTCAATCCGAAAGGCATCACTGTGTAGCAGTATATTCCGATTGGCATTCTAAAGGCTGTGAGCTTTTCATCTTCCGGTGCCATCTTTATCTGGTTGTATCCTGAAGATCCATCCATGAAAGAGAAGACTTCGCACGTTGAGGCGATGTCGATCATTAATTCTGGCATTGGTAGTGGGAATTCATCCTTTGGACAAGCTTTGTTCAAATCTCTGAAATCTACACAGATTCTGATCTGTCCATTCTTCTTTCTGACTGGTACCACGTTGGCTAACCAAGTTGGATATTTATCTTCACGGACAAATTTAGTGTATATTAGTTTCTTAACTTCAGCTATAACTTGTTGTTCAATTTCTAGACATATTCTTCTCGGAGCTTGCCTTACTGGAACGACAGTAAAATCCACTCCTAGCCTGTGAACTACAACCTCTGGAGCTAATCCTAGCACTTCATCATAACTCCAAGCAAAACAGTCCTTGAATTCTATCAGTAGCTAGATCATTACTTCTGATTCTTCTTTATTGAGTAAGGAGCTAACAAAGGTCAGCCTAGGCTCTTCGCTAGTACCTAAGTTAACTTCCATTAACTCGTCTATAGTAGATTCAATTTCTTCTTCAAATTCTGGCGGAGCATCTCTGATTTGCAGATCTTCGAGATCATCTGAAGCTTCCAAGCAATCTTCATTAGGCTTGCAAGTGACAACCAAGCAAAATCCTGTATCATCAACTGATCCTTATGTGCCGAATCCGAGACCATGTTTTGAATTGGGAGGCCGACCGGCATTACTCCATAATTTTTCAAAATGTTGTGATCGACCTTTTGTTCATTGTTTAGGTAAGACACCACGTTGAATTAAATTCTGAACACAGGGAGAATACCACTCAAAAGGCAATTCTATCAATTCAAAAGAAGTAACATCTTCAAGTTGTACATCATTTTCAGTTTTGGAAGAAGAAGCACCACGGTAGAATTTGATCGGCTTAGCACCACCACCATGCACTTCCTTGACCACCATACCCTCGATCTTATTAGAATGGATTGGGGTCAGGGTCATAGTCTGCACAAAGTGGTTAATCTTCTCATACATTGATTTGTATTCTTCATTCTTTTCATCTTCGAGAGAGATCTTGAACTGGGGTTTCTTTTGATTCACTGTTGCTGATTCTTTCTTAATTTCTTCTTCTTCAGAACTGTTCTCCCAATCAACGTCGATGACCGGTTTCTTCTGTCCAACTGTTCCAACGTCACTTCCTCGACCTCGTCCCCGGCCTCGACCTCGGGTGCGAGTTCTGGAGAAACCTTCACCATCTCACCGTAAGGGAGTGGTGAGTAACAGTTGGAATAGAATTTCAGGTTCTTCGTCATCCCGAACTTCTTTTGCTTCATTTGGTACGGTATTTTTGGAGAAGATTGTTTTCTTCGGAGGCGTGTAATAGGTTGCATCTTCATGAATCCCAATCTCGTGCACGGAGAATGGTTGCAAGTCACCTTTGATACACCATTCTTCTCCTTCGTAATACTTTATGCACTGGTGCAGAGACGAAGGTACCATCCGGTTTTCATGGATCCACGGCTGACCCAGTAGAGCGTTGAATGATGTCTCAGAATCAATTATATGGAATTTTGCGGTTGTCTTTGCTAAATCACCAGTCTTCATTAATAGTGTTATCGATCTAAGAGCTCTTTCTCCCTTCTGATTAAACCCTCTTAATAACACCTTATCTGCTTCGAGGTCGCGAGCGTCAATTTCCAAATATGCTAACGTTCGAAGGCCCATTATGTTCATTTATGCTCCTGGATCAACCAACACTCTGGAGAGCGTAAACTTTCCAATAGTGACTGAAATGTACAACGGTCGGTTGTGATCAGCTGTTCCAAGTAGCAGATCATTGTCTGTGAAGGTAACACCACGTTGTTCTTTCAATGAGCAAACCTTGTCTAAGGAATTACCAGACATTTGAGCTAAACAAATCTCTGGATCAAGTAAGGCCTTGATCAGAGTTTACCTCATCTCCTTTGACAGGATCAGAGCGTCGTAGATGCTCAGTTTAGCTGGTAGCTTCCTAAGATGGGCTAGCACGTTATAATCCACTTTATTACCATGTTCCTCGATTTCTTCCCGAATGGGTAATTCTTCTGTTGGGGTTGGCTCCTCCTGAGCAACCACCTGCTTTTCTTTATCCTTTGAACCTATTCTCGGAGGTAGAACTTTTCCGCTTCTTAGGTTGACTTCAGTTACTTGTTCTGAATCTGGAACTGAATCTGTCGGTGTCTCCTCTTGAATCGGAACGAATGGCTTTTCTGGAATTGCTTCGGAATCTAATAACTCTAATTCTATAGTGATTGGAGCTCCTCAGAATTCACAAATATATTCGTTGCTTGTTGAGCTTTTGTAGCCATCTTTGTGAGCGTCTTCTCCTTTGCCGTGGTCATCGAGGTTTAGTATGATTTGAGAATCGTTTATCATATCAGAATCGAGATCCCGATTAGGTTGGTTGTCGTTAGTTATGTAATCGTTAGAAACAGTCAAAACGTAGCCAACACCAATACTCTTATCATTATAAGATCCCGCCAGGGCGAGCAAATAATCATACAGAGTCAGAGGTCCGAGGGATTTCTCCCCCGAATCGGAAACAACCATCCTAGGATAAGCAGCCCCTAGTCTACCCTTCGGAACCTCATATTTCTTTTCTTCCAATATCTTCTCCTCCTTCTAGTATGGTTCTTCAATTGCAAGCGATAGCACCGGCTCGACAGGTTTCAAACTTTGAGTTGAAGCACGCACCGAAGCGTTCTGGATATGATCCAAGATTTTCTTTGAAGACTTTGTCCAGACGGTATTCCATCCATCATCGGTCGTGTATGGGTTTATCAGAACAATAGGATCCGTTGAAATGACATTGATGTAACCTCCTTTTTGGGGTTCCTTCATGTATTCCTTCGGGATTGTTATGTTCCCTTTTTGGAGATTACCTTCGAGCCAATTCTTAAAAGTGAACCATTCTTCAATCTTGTGTCTGATCATCCGGTGGTAAGGGCAGTAGTTCGGATGATCTTTCTTGTTGACTTCTTCTGGCTTTTTGGGCTCTCGTAATAGAAAATCAGGTGTCTTCATCAAACTGCAAAACATCTTAGCTACCGCTTCCGTCTTGAATGGATACTCCTTGTTCAGAAGTTCCTCCAGGGGACGTGACGAACGAGGTAATGGTTGACTATGCTGCCATGGCTGGTGGCTCGGTCGAGGCTGTTGATAGCCCTGCTGAGGTTGCTGATAAACCTGTTGTGGTTGTTGGTAAGTCCGTTGCGGTGGTTGATAACTAGGCTGTGGCTGCTCTGGCTGTATCTGCACTAGCTGCTTACCTTTATCTATTGCCGCGACGATTCTGGATTTCTTTTCAAATGCTTTTACAGGCTTCTGCTTGTCAGTCTTGTCGACAAAACTCAGCTGCTTTGCCTCCTCTTGCAAGCTCCCGGCCTTGCTAAGGAACTTCTTAAAAGTCTTGATTGTAAATCCTTTAAGGAGAAGTGCTATCGGGTCATGGATACTTTTCAGCAAAATACTGATCTCATGTTGTTCTTGAAGTTGTGGTTCACACTTCATGCTTAATTTTCTCCATCGAAATATGTAATCCACTAAAGTTTCGTTCGGTTTATGTTGCTCCACCACTAAATCACCGATAGTGATGTGGTGCCGAGCCCCGGCAAACAGCTTAACGAAGAGGTTTTCCAATTTTAAAAAGGTCTTGACTGAGCCATTTGGCAATTCTGCATACCAATCGAAGGCAATCCACGACGAGCTATCGACAAGCCGTCGAAAGAGTAAAGCATCGCTCCCACTGGCATTGCAGCAACTAGCACGAAAATGTGTGACATGCTGCCGGGGGTTTCCCGTTAAAAGTCTTAAACAGAGGTGGTACGAAGCCTTTTGGGTATTGGTCCGCGTCAAATTCTTCAGGGTAAGGTCTATCCGTCTGAATAGAAGCTCCGCTCTTAGACTGTGCTAAGGCTTCTCGCACATGTTCTTCTACCATGTTTTTGATATCCTTTTCGGGAATCATGCTTTGCGCAGAATCCTTTTTCGGTTGTTCATCTCCATTAACAGATGTGATCTCCTTTCCTCCATCCACAACATGGATGATCTATGGGGGTGTTTCTTTCTGAGGTTGCACCTGACTCTGGAGAGTGGCTAAGGCGGCCGCCATCTCTTCCATCTTCCTTGCCATTTGAGAAATTATGTTATCCTTCTCTTGAAGCTGTGCTCTCATCACTTCCGGTTCATCTCTTTCCGCTGTTGCCGGAGCACCTTGCGAAGCTGACGATGCTCGTGTCTCAACCATGTTGATCTCAGCATAATCTTCATCCATAAACTCTGATGAATCTACTTCAGCTTCCAAATTTTCTCCTCTTTCCTTTATCAATTGTCAGATGTCGGTTCTTAGCTTGCCTATGGCATCCTCTAATGGCCTCTTCCAAACGGTTTCACGGTTGTCATGTGATGACTGTTGGACTTTTTTCTCAGAAATTTCTTTTAATAGAGTAGCACTTTCTTCAGATTCTGGCTTTCTGATGAGACTCTTCTTTCCAGAACACTGTGCTTGTATCGGTTCAGCAATAATAGGTCGCCACACCATCCTTCTTGCAGTAGAAGGTCTAGGACCAGATGATCTGTTCGATGTGTGTCGGTAGGTGGTTTCCTCCCTAATATGGTGTCCCGATACGACAACAGGCGAACTAGCTCACACTTTCTTCCTTGGCCTCTCTAGGGCAGTGACGGGGTTCACTCGCGGTCCGAGGCGGGATTTGATTGGCACTCGCCCCATCCTTCTTAGGATCTCTGATACGGGGCATCTTTCTTTCTTAACTAGTTTCTCTACTACGGCTCGCAGTCAGGTAAGTGGTGTAGGTTTTGCCCTCTTCCTCTTACAGTCACTATAGTATGCAGGTCGGGGTAATGCAACGGCGATTCTTCGGACATCTTCTTCATTCGATGCAGCAAAGAGAGGGTGAAACCTACTTCCTTCCAACAGCGGTGAAATCTCACGTAGTTCTTTTTCTTCCTCAGGAATCTCTTCCAGAAAAGCAACTTCAGCAGCCTTGGCCTTCTCAATCCTGGCGATCTTTCTGCTCCTATTTCTCCTCTGAGTCTGAGTCAGGGGTGTAAACTTTAAACTGGACCCAATCTCGAAAACAGACGGTATTGCAGCAAAATTTGCACCCTCCACGGTGGCAGGATTATCATAAACTTGGACTCCCTTCCCTTTCAGTTTGGTGGGAGCCGGGGCAGGTGTAGAGATAACCAGACCGGTGGGGGTAGAGGCAACAGTCCTCCTACGAACAGTGGTACTTCTTTCCGCTGGGACCTTTGCAGGGGAGGAAACGCTTGAGTCGATTTCAGGTTAAACTCAATCACGGGCTCCTCAGTTTCTGGTACTTTGTCCATTAGTGTGAAGAGGGCGACGTCAGCGAACTTAATATTTGTATTGTCGAATCCTTGTCCAAAACGGATGACTCCATTGTCGGTCAGTTCATCCTTATAGACGGCGAAGTCCATTCCTTTGGTGAAGGAGAAAATTAATTTTGGTGCAGTCATTCTCTGCAGGGTAAATTCCGAACGTCAGTCCTGAATTATGCTTCCTTTTGTTGTAAAACTTGAGACGAAAAAATAAAGAGTCCGAACACATTTTAGTTTATCTAAATGTATTTGTGATTTAAAAGAGTTTGTTTATTAAAAGGTTGTTTATTAGAGAATTTGTTTGTTAGGCACAAAACGATTAAAGTTGCAAGGTTAAAGGAAAGGTAAAGGATTTGATTCAGAATTGGAAAGGAAGAGAAAGTCTCGTAAGACTTCTCAACCTGAAGAACCGCTCCTAAGCTAACACCTATTAGGGGTCCACCCCACCTCAGAAAGAGGCAAAAAGGATCTCGGAACCTCTATGTTTAGGAGTGTCTAAATAGTGGCTCCAAAATACAAAAGGAGTTGTCTATACTCGTTCAAGACAGAAATGAACGTCGTATGACAACGGAAAGAATGGTAGTTTGGTCCACTAGGGGTATGGACTCACTACCGATTTATGAAAGCAAAACCATCTGATCAAAATGGAGAGAGGAACTAATCCCCAGCGGAGTCGCAAGAAGTATGTCGGCATATTTTTAGATTAAGTTGTATTTTTGAAAAGGGGTCGCCTACAGAAATTGTCGGCGAATTTTTTAGGTTGTGTGTTGTATTTTAGAAAAAGGGTCGCCTACAGAAGTATCGACGAATTTTAAATTTTAAATTTAATTTATATATATATATATATATTTAGAAAGTAACATTTGATTTTGAAAATAATTTTAAGTTTGAAAATTTTAAGATATGAAATCAAACCGATCTCACATTCCAAATAGTTTATATAAACGAGCACCACACCACAAACCGTGTATCTATCCCAAAGAATAGACACACTGCTTGATGATGAGGCTCGATTAAATAAACTAGAAGATTTGTGAAATATGTTTGGTCTGCAAACCAATTTTATAAGCCGACAAATTGCCCTGCTTAATATAAAGGAATTAAGGAAGGTTTATATTACCTGGGTTCTTAAAGTTCCCTATAAGGGCAAGCCCCTATAGTTAATTACATCCTAAATGTTCGAAAACACTTAAGAAAACTCTCGATAATGATCAGTGGTTTTGTTCTCAAGAATTTCAAAGTTTAAGATTTTCAAAAGATTAAATTTTGGAATTTTAAAAGGGATTAGCTCAAATTTGGAACAGTTTATTTTAAGGAGTCCAAAGGAAGAGAAGTTGGAGAAGTTGAGGATCCAAGAAGAATCTTGGCAACTTCCCAAACTATCCTATTGTTTGGCTTCAATTTGGGAATATTACTTAATGTTGCAATCCTGCCAATTTTAGTTAATTAGGACTTATATTTGTATGATATCATCACACAACTAGCCTCGAAGATGTGAGGGTTTATGTCGTACCAAACAACTACCTCGGAATCCTAAGACCAATTAGGACTTAATTTGCATAAAATGATTATGCAAGTGCCAAACAAAAAGGTTGAGGATTTATGTTGCACTAGGCAAACTACATCGAAATCCTATGGCTTGGTTATTTAATTTTAAGAATGGTTTTGCTGAAGTAGACCCGAGTTTTGCTGATGACGATGGTCGTGCTGCCCACTATGCTCTAAGCTCCTTGTTCTTTGCAGAGGTCTAGTTTTTGAAGGTGGCAATCATGATATGAGAGAAGTGTTTTGGTTTAGAGAAATCTTAAAGTACAAATGTCTTTAATGTTTTATTAGGGGAATCTTAAAGTTGATTATAACAACACCGGTTAAGATCCCACGGTTCCATCATTCCGGCACCGTTATTTTTATCGGATTCACTTAGTCCATATGAATTTGCTAAACTCAACTGAATGAGTTCCACACTTTCATTTAGACCGTAGGAAATCTCATTAGCAACACGTAGGTTACATCATTTGAGGTATTCCCGATCATCCAACAAGACGTTTCAATTTAGTTTTAGTTGTAGTCTTGTGTTCTGTTTGTGATTAAATTTTGAGTTGTTTTATATTTTGATATATTGTGGCAGTGAATTTTATCTTGTTGTGACTTAATTTTAGTTTTGAGTTTTAGTTTTGTAGCTATCCTAAAAGGTTTCAGTTTTCATGCAACAATCCTGTTTAACATGCAAGAAAAGTTAAGCGCAGTACATCTAAGTAACTTGCAATAAAATAAAAGCGTACCTGGAGGGTCTTCCCGTCATTCCAAACTACACTTAAAGCATATGTTAAGGCATTTATATATTTGCAAAAAGTACCTAGGTAAACCTAAGGAAAGGTTCAGTGTATGCCAAAGTCCTAATCCTATAGCTAGTCAATTCCTATGACGTCTAGGTTCTTTTGTTTTGTTAAGGATGATTTTCTTCATCAAAGAACAATTAAGTTCAGTTGTTCTTCTAAAACATCTCATCATATTGAGAAAGTGCTTAGAACGAGTCCTAAACATCTTTTCAATACTTCTAAGATTATTTTGAGTCCAAATGAATTTTATTGTACTAGTGAATTAATCATCTAAGAATTTAGTTAAGTTTTGATTCTTGCTCAGTGAATTAGGATGTTTAATTATCCTATGAGTAAAGTGACATTTCACTTAATGATCCATTTAAGAGTTATGATAACGCAAGCCTTTAAGGGTAAATTAATTTATTAAAGATTTTAATGATTTAAAATTAGAATTGATGATTTAAAGTGGTTTAATTTAGTTATAAAATTTTAATAATTTTAAGTTTGGAATAGTGTTCAAGTTGTTTTAATTTAATTAAATCTTTACCTTTTGAATGATCTCAATGTATTAGATTAATCTGGGTTGAAAGAGGTGTTTAGATTATTCAATTTAGATTTTAATGATTTAATTTCAATTTAATTGAAATATTTTAGATTAATTTTTAATTGGTTTGATTTTTTATGTTTTTAATTATGAATTGTCTTAAGGTTGATTTTCTTTAATATTTCAAATTTGTTTTAGATTTGTTTTTTTTAAGTAATTTCAAATTAATTCTAATGTTTTAAATTTATTTCAATTTGATTATCAAATCACTTAATGTTTTAAGCTTTTAATTTAATTAAGGTTTATTTTCCTTTTAATTATTTAATTATTAATTTCAATTATCATTTTTGAGTTTGATTAAGAGTTGAATATTATTAAAGTGATTTATTTAGGGATCTTAACTTAAAGGGTTATAGTCTCCCTAAGTTATACTCCCTATTTTAATAATTCAAATTTCAATTAATCTTCCAAAATTTAAATTATTAAGGTTTCATTTTTCTCTTTGATTATTAAAAATGATTAATGGGTTCCTACCCTTTAATTTCCCAAAATTTCAATCATCTAAGAGAAAATAAAGGTCAAATATTTTACCATCCATTTTGATTAAACCTAAAGTTTTCATTAAGGGTTAAAATTCTTAATTACTATTATGCCCTTTTAAGCCAAATTATTTCATAACTCATCAAATTGAGCTCAAATGAGCTTGAAATTTTTATGTCAATTAACTCACATGTCAATTAATACATTAGAGGAGAAAATTTAATTTTTCTGAATTTAGTTTAATTTATATATTTATTTTTATGCAAAATATGTGTTTTCAATAAAAATTCAAAAACATGACCAAGGTAAGGTTTTTGTCCTTAGGAAAATTATGGGATGTTCTTACTAACTAGAGGACCACTTGAACCAATTTTGGTGATTTTTCAGATTATATCTTATTTATTATAATTATTTTAAGTTTTGGAGTGTTAATTAATTATAAAATAAAATTAAAATTGAAAAATAAATTTTATATTTTTAATAAATCTCTCTAACCTCAAGAAGTTCAGAGAAATAAATTTTATATTTTTCCCATTTTTTTTTTATTTATTAGAATTAATTTAGTGAAAATGTAAGGAAATTCATTTTTTAATATTAAAAATTGTTTTAAGCCTTTAAAATTCAATATCTTAACCTATAGACTTAGGAAAAATATTTGGTTTGTTGCTAAGTGATTGGGAAGCAAAATATGACATTTTTATGATTTTTAATATTTTTATGATTTTTATTAATTTTTAGTTATTAAAATATTAAAATATGATTAAAAATGAAGATTTTTAGAAAATTTTAATTTTAATTTTATTAGACTCCCCTAACATCAGAGAAGCCCAAAAACCATTTTAGTGAATTTTTTAAATGTATTTTTGGAGTTTTGAATTTTTAAAGTTTAATTATGGTCATATAACTTAATTAGTCCATTTAGTGGGGGTTAATCACTCCAATTGATCTCAAATTTTTATGTGAGGTCGCTCTGATCCTAAATATCAGTGGAGAATTATTTTCAAGTTATTTTAATGTTTGGTTAACCCAAATTATTTAAAATTTAGTTTTGAGTATTTAGGCCAATTAGGATTATTCTTAATGAATTAACTCAAACCATAATTTTCCTAGGGTCCACTGGTCCTAAGATACTTCCTTAAATTTTCCTAGAATTTTCTCAGTAACATGCTAATTAATGAATTAAAATATTAAAACAAGAAAAAAAATTTGGAAAATCAATAGCTTGTCATAAAGATGGCCTCTGACCTTGAAAAATTCAGGGACTGTTCCCAAGATCAGATGCTACAAAGGCCCTATGGTCTCATGTCATGGTGAATTGTCTATGCAAATGGAGAATTAAAACATTGAAATGAGTAAATAATTAATTAAAAATAAAATACTCATCAAATTAACTCAATTTTTTTTCCACATTATTCTCCTCTATCCTCTGAGCAAGAGAGTATTTTTAGTTTATTTTTATGATTTTTCTATGCAAAGTTATGGATTTTTCAATTTCTGGGTATTTAAATAAATAGAAAATAGCCTATTTATCTACTTATCCAGCGTGGCGCTGACACAACCTCGGCGGATCCGAAAGCCCACGCGGCGCGCTCCCATTCCCGCGGTCTTGCTCCATCCTTCGATCCGGTGCAATCTGGGTCGTCCATTCGATACACGCGCGATCGGACGACGCCTGGTCATCGTCTACGACTAGTGTGTCCTGTGAGCCATCCACACTAAAACCCTAAGATCTCTCACATTTCTTAATGGATTTTCGTGCTCTTAGGCTCTATGGATTCATCTTGAGGAGACGAACACATCCATATGGTTTACATGATATGAAATTAAGCCAAGCAAAATAGAGAATCGCTGGAAGCTTGGGAGGAAGAAGGGGTCCATACCTTGGCTCTGAGAAGTGAAGCTTCAATTAGAGAGTTGTGGCACCTTCGATTGCACCCAAGGAAGCTCCATATAAAGTCTTTATCTCCGGGGAATTGCCTAGGTATGAAAGTGACCAAGGCCGATTTCAAAGCTTGGCCGATAGAGAGGATGGCTGGCCTGGTGAGGGGGCTTTCACTGGGAACTCCTTCTCTAGGTCTTGTGTTAGTGTGGGTGAGTTTATTTTGATTTTGGTGGAGGTTTCAGAGTTGTCCTAGTTTTTGGGTGGATTTTTAACTGAGAAATTGAGCTCTGTTAATGGGGATTAGGACAAAGGGACACTGGGAATCAATTGCTCTGGGTTAGGAGAAGCTCCTGGAGCAATTTTAGCAGAGTTTTGTTAAGCTCTGGTTCATCACCTTCTTTGTCCGAGAGTGGGTGGAGTTTAAATAGAGCTGGCTGGAGGGCTTCCCAGGGGGCGTTAGGGCTTGGGATCAGCTGTCTTGGTCAAGGGAAGAACAGCCACAGTGGCCATTGGGCATGGGGTAGCTCAGCCAGGGATAATTTGGGAGTTTGGCTCACATGGAGGTCTCAGCCATGGCATTTTCTGGTGACCCAGGCGGCTGGCCGGCAGAGTCAGGTCACCATCTTGACTCGGTGAGTCCAGGGATTAAGTTTGGTACAAGCAATTGTCTTTGGCCATGTGTAAAGGATTTGATTTAAGTGGAAAGGGGGGAAGGCTTATTTTGGCTTGATTTGGTCCAAGACATGGTTTAGGCTAGGTGCACCTCCCCAAGGCTTGACTTTGGGCTGGGAGGAATCATTTAGGTCAGCCAAGAGAAGGTGGTGAAGTCCCCATCCAAGGTGAGGTGGCTAATATTGGTTAAAGTGTATCATGAATGGGGTTAAAAAAAGCTTAGTGAAGGCTTAAGAAAGGCTCCCCTCTTCTTGCCATAAGTGGCATGGTGAGGTGTAAAGGGCTCCTCATGGCTTGCATATGGCTTATGCATGGCTCCATGGCTCCATTTGGCTTGGGGCCAAGCTTAGTCAATTCATGGAAGTAGGTTTTAGGAATTTTTGATGAATTTTCTGGAGATTATCATGAGGCTTGATTTAGAATGATTTAACCATTGATTTAAAACTTATAGATGGCTTCAATTGAAGTGGATGATGGAAAGAGATGTTATGTGGACTTTAGGGTCAATTTTGGGCTTTTGGAATTGTTTAGGAATGGGATTTTAAAGGCTTTAGGAAAGTGGGATTTTATATTTTAAATCAAGTTGATGGATGAAAATTTTGGTAAATATTGGGCCTTAAAAATGTTGGATTTAGTTTATGGATGGGTCATGAATGATTTGGAATAGATTTGAAATAATTTGGAGTTGAATTGGGTTTAATTTGGGCTTCCTTAGTGATAGGGTCAAAGTGGGGCAAAGTGGGGTAAATTGGGCTAACTTGGGCTAATGTTGGGCTAATGTTGGATTTGATGTAAAATTAATGTTGAGAAATGTTTATGGGTGTTTGACAAAGAGCTTTCAACATTGTATGGGCTTCGGTTTTGGGATTTGGGCATGTTTGGATTCATGGTGGGCTTTAGGCCAAATTGGGGATTTTTTATTTGGGTTAGATTTGAGTGAAGTTTGGGTTCAAATTTTGGGCAAATCAAGTTAGTGTTTTATTTGTGGGGGTGTTAAGAAGGTTTTAGAAAAGATTTAGGGCTAATTGGAGTTGAATTGGATCAAAATTGAGGTCAATTGGAGTGGTTTGGTTGGACATTGGGTCCACTTAGGTTAAAAATAGATCAAAATGGGCTTTTAGTAAAAGTGGGTTAAATTGACAAAATTGTCTTATGGTGTAGTTGAACAAAATGAAATTGGGAATATTTGAGATTTTCTGGAATTTTTTGGGAATTTTCTGAATTTTTGGAATTTTTGGGTTAAAAGGGTATTTTGGGTATTTGGAGGGTATTGAGGGGTATTTTTTGGGAATTTTGGTGTATTTGGTCATGGATGATCAATTTGAGTGGGGGGAATGTTTAGGACTGATTTTGAGGAATTTTGGGTAATTTAAGCAATTTTGCAAATTTTGTGCAATTTCAAGAGCATTTAGTAGGTTTGGTGGGTTTAGGGCCCCTAGGGTCAAAAATTGAAATTTTGGAAAAGTGAAGATTAATCAAGTGTGAGTGAAATCAAATCATTTTGATTGAGCCATGAAGCCATATTAAGCTCACAAAACCCATGAGAGGACTCATTTTAGGCACTCAATATGTTCCTAACCCTCTTAGCCAGGGGTTTAGGGGTTAAGGTCCATCCATTTGTGTTACCTACATGAGTCAGGGAGTCAAATTGGTTAAAGGTAGTTTTAGGGTTTGGAATGTGTGTGTGGTAGTGTGGTGTGTGCAATCTTACCCTCACCAGACCAGATTACCCAGGATAATCCTAAGGCCAAAGAGTCCTATAGGAAACTCATCCTTTAAACCTTCACATTTGATTTTAACCCTCCAAGTGGCTTAGGGGTTTACAATCAAACTTGTGGGGTTTGAAGGGATTCAAGAACTGTTTTGAATTTCTAAGTGGTGGGTTCCATCTCTAGTCCTCTAGGATAGTCAAAGGGAAAACCTAAGGCTAGATCCTATGTACTAAGGAGAGAGATCAGACCTCATCAAAAATGAGGTTAATAGAGCTAAGTAGAGATCAAGAAGAAAAATTGTTAGGAGTGTTAAAGAATTATAAAAAAGCATTTGGTTGGACAATTGTTGACATAAGAGGAATAAGCCCGCCCATTTGTATGCATAGAATTTTAAAGGTAGAAAATTTTAAACCTATTATTGAACCGCAAAGAAGATTAAATCCTATCATGAAAGAGGTTGTTAAAAAAGAAATTGTTAAATGGTCAGCTGGTATTATTTATCATATTTCGGATAGCCAATGGGTAAGTCCTTTTCATTGTGTTCCAAAGAAAGGAGGAGTAACTCGTCATTATCAATGATAAAAATGAACTAATTCCTACAAGACAAGTTACTGGATGGCGAATTTGCATTGATTATAGGAAATTAAATGATGCCACTAGAAAGGATCATTTTCCTTTACCTTTCTTGGATCAAATGCTTGATAAATTAGTTGGACACTCATATTTCTATTTTCTGGATGGATATTTTGGTTATCATCAATTACCTGTCGCTCCTGAGGACCAAGAGAAAACAACATTTACAAGTCCTTATGGAACATTTGTCATTAGAAGAATGTCTTTCGGTTTATATAATGCACCTGCAACTTTTCAAAGATATATGATGTCAATATTTTGTGATTTGATTGACAAAGGAATTGAAATATTCATGGACGATTTTTTAGTTTTTGGAACTTCTTTTGATTCTTGTTTGGAAAATATTTCCAAAATTCTAAAAAGATGTGAAGAAACAAATTTAGTTCTTAACTGGGAAAAATGTCAATTCATGGTCACAGAAGGCATCGTACTTGGTCATAAGATTTCACAAAAATGGATGGAAGTAGATCAAGCAAAAGTGAAAATTATTGCTGAATTACAACCACCTACTTTTGTTACTGATCTGAGAAGTTTTCTAGGCCGTGCTGGATTTATAGAAGATATATAAAGGATTTTTCTAAAATTGCTAAATCTCTTTGTCATTTATTGGAAAAAGATGCTAAATTTGAATTTAACAAAGACTGTGTTAATTATTTTAATATTTTAAAAGAAAAATTAATTACTGCACCTATCATTTTTGCACCTAATTGGAATAAATATTTTGAATTAATGTGCGATGCAAGTGATTTTGCAATTGGAGTTGTATTGGGACAAAAATATGAGAAAATTTTCAAAGTTATATATTATGCTAGTAAAACTCTTACTGAAACTCAAAGAAATTACACTACTACTAAGAAAGAGCTTATAGCTATAGTATATGCCTTTGATAAATTTAGACCTTATCTTCTTGGTACTAAATGCATAGTTCATACTGATTATTCTGCTATTAAATATCTAATGTCAAAAAAGGATGCTAAACCTAGACTAATAAGAATGGTTTTACTTCTACAATAATTTGATTTTCAAATAGTGGATAGAAAAGGAACGGACAACTAAATTGCTGATCATTTATCTAGAATTAAGAATGATGTTATTACTGAAGAAAACATAAATGAGAAATTTCCTGATGAACATTTATATGTTATTCAAGGATATCAAACACCATGGTATGCGGATATAGTTAACTATTTAGTTAGCAATATTTTACCTTATAGATTGGATGAAAAATTTATTAAGAAATTTAAAAATGATGCTAAATATTATATTTGGGAAGATCCTCATTTATTTAAATTAGGAAGAGATTTTATAATTCGAAGATGCGTACCTTATGAAGAAACTTATGATATTATTCAAAAATGTCATGATTCCGATTTTGGAGGACACTTTGGAGTAGATAAAACTGCATTTAAAAATTTTAAATTCAGGATTTTATTGGCCTACTTTATTCAGAGATATGAGACATTATGTTAAAACATGTGATCGATGTCAAAGAATGGGAAATATATCCAAGAAAGATGAAATGCCTTTAAACTATATATTGGAAGTTAAAATTTTTGATATTTGGGGTTTAGACTTTATGGGACCATTTGTACCATCATCTGGAAAAATTTATATTTTATTAGCGAGTTGATTATGTTTCAAAGTGGATTGAAGTCGTAGCTTTGCCTAATCGTGACTCCAAAAGTGTATCTAAATTTTTAAAGAGTATGATTTTTTCAAGATTTGGAATGCCTAAGGTAATTATCACATATGGTGGAAGTCATTTTAGAAATATAAGAATTCAATCATTACTCGTTTAAGACTTTTTCCTGGAAAATTGAGGTCAAAATGGATAGGACCATATATAATTAAAAAAGTATACCAATATGGAGCTGTGGATATTAAAGACCCCAAAACGGGAAAAAATTTTAAAGTTAATGGATTAAGATTAAAGCCTTAATTGGGAGACATTAAAAAGATTTATAAAGAGGCTTATGAATTAAGTCAACCCGATTAAAGAATTACTTAGGTCGGGCTGACGACGTTAAACCAAGCGCTTAATGGGAGGCAACCCATAGATTTTATTTTTAGTGTGTTTTTACATTTTTAATGTATGGTTATGTCTCGGTCTTGACTAATTTTATATAACTTCAGAAAATTAAAAATTATTTTGAAGTATATAAAGTTTGGACTTTGGATCACTCCATTTCATATGTGAGTAAAAAGGAGATCAATTAACCTTCATTGAAATTATGTATAATTGTGTTATTGAGATTGTTCTGATCTTATCATTATAATTTACCTATTTTTGGAGAACGAAACCTTGAAATTTGACGTTAGGCGAAAAGGAGTCGAACATGGTTCTGGCGCCTAGGCGCCAGAATAAGTTGTGTGTCGATGGGTCCGGCTCCTAGGCGCCAGATTTGGCGCCTAAGCGCCAAGGTTACTGGGTCGTATAAAAACCAAAAATTTTCAGTTTTTCACACAATTTTCACCTTTAAATTAACCCATCTTCGTCCCTAATCCCTATGCAATCATTTTTTCGACCCATACACTCCATTCTTGAGAAATTAGAGAGGATTTTTGAAGAAATAGAGAGGAGAAATCCTGGAGAAGAGGCTAGAGACAAAGGTCCAAAAGATCCTTAACCCTACTTCAATGGTTTCATCACTTTAAGTTTGGAGAAAATTTCTAGTCGTCTTGATAAATTTGAAGTGGATTTCAAGAGTATTGGAGATCTCCTCCATGAAATGTATCATCAGATTGAACATCTGGAATGGCAAGCGAAACTCCAATTTGATCATCTAGCGGCTTATCAAGATGCTCAAGTGGAGATGTATGCGAAGAACAATTGGATCGACGAGAAGATGGCTACGGATTTTCCAAGAGCGTTAGTATTCTTCCCCAGTAGGCCAAGCAATCTTCATTGTGAAGATAATGGAAATTAGATAGTGATTTGGTGAGATCGTAATTTATCTAGTGAGTCGTTGTATCAATTTAGTGAATCGATTGTGTTTGTTTGTGTATTTGCTTTTGATGTTCAATGTGTGTTGTATTTGTTTTCAAATTATGTTTTTTGATTGTGTGTTAGGATTTGAATCATTATATTATACTTATCTGAAGTGTATTGAGCTAATATTGAAGATTATAAATGGAAATTTGAGGAGTTTGATTTAAACTTTGTGTTTGATTGGTGGATTTAATATTTAATATTTAAAAATTTTTGGAAAATGTTTTGGAAGTTAGAAATTGAAGCCCTACTCTAATATGAGAAATTGGAAGTTGAATTTATGAATTTTAGTGGAAAATAAAATTTTTAGAGTGATTTTTGTGAAAGGCGAGTCTGGCGCCTAGGTGTCAGAATTCGGCGCCTAAGCGCCGGTTCGGCCTGCTTACCTGAAAAACACCATATAAACCCCATTAGCCATGGAAGACACCTAAGCTTCATCTCCTTCCCTATTTTCATGAAAATGCACCTCTTAGATCCATTTTGAGGTCAAAACATCAAGTATTTGGGCGTGAAATCACTTGATTTCTTCGTCTCAATGTCAGATCTACACTCTAATCTATTTATTTTCGATTTTCACCATAGTTTTTATTATGTTTTGCTAAAAACCAAAATTTTGAGAAAAATTTTGATTTTTAGGTATTATATTTGGATTTTTAAACTTATTTTAAGTTTCTTAAACTTAAAAAGAGTTCAAATATTTGATTCCTAAATCTATTCTTATTTTCTTTCACGTTTAGATGGCACTGAAATCTAAGCGAGGGAAGGGACAAGAAAATTTTGACAGTAGCAAGTTTGCGACTGCGGCAGCACATTTTCGATATCACGGATTTGTGACGTTGAGAAAGTTTATCTCGGAGCGAAGCTTTTACAATCCAGGTGAAATGATCGAGAACACAATCTTTGCACACAACTGGCAACGATTCTGTTATTTCACTGCTGTTGTTGTTATTCCAGTCGTTCGTGAATTTTATGCCAACTTTTTAGATGTAGAAGACTACAAAGTCTTTGTCAGAGGTATTGGAGTAGGATATACTCCATAGAGGATCAATGTGTTTTATGGACTGCCACCTACCATCGAGTGTCACTATTCTAGATTATCTCCATCTGAGGGAGATATTGAGATGATTATTGCTTATTTGACTGACGGCACTGGAGCCTGGAAGATTTGGAATGAAAAATGGATAAACTTCAAATCTTCTAAGCTAAATGGTGTTTCAAAGGCTTGTCATTATTTTATTTTTGCTAGACTTCTACCTTCCAACCACCTGAGTGAAGTTACCAGAGAAAGAGCTATCCTGAACTATTGCATTCAGGAGAGGAAGCTGATAGATGTCGGCAGTATTATTTATGATTCTGTAGAGTCTACTGCTAGATTCAGTACTTTTGTGGGACTGGGATTCCCATCTTTGATCTATTCTTTATGTGTTATCAATGGAGTCACTGCTAATATTTCTGAGGAGAAGCTGAAGTCTACCAAGCCAATTAGGCAGGGGAGTGTTAGTATCTATGATCGTCTTCGAGGGAAGAGATCGACTGCTCCTTCTACTTTTGCACACACTTCAGGTAGACCTTCCACTTCCAGAACTTCTACTTCTACTGTTGAGCCACCATCTAGTTTTTGGGAATCGATGCATGATCAGTTTATAAAGCAGCAGCATGAGTTAGTTCAAACTCACTGCAGAGTTGATTCTATTGATAAGAAAATTGATCATTTATCTGAGTATACCCAGAGGAAGATTAGTTACGATGCTGAGTATGATGAAGCTCTCGTTAGATTTCTGAAGGGAGAGCATGATGTTCAGTTTCCTACCTTTCCTAGTTTCTCACCACATGTTGATCTTAAGGATGTTGAGTTTTCTTTTAGTGATGATGACGATGATGAGGCTAAAGACAGTGATTAGTGGCCTGATTTACCTCTGAGTTGTGCTAAGTTTGTTGTTAGATTAGTTTGTTTGCTAGTATTGATTGTTGTTTGTTGTTTGCTAGTTTAGATTTGTTTATATACTTTGTGTGGATTATTGGGTGTTGAGACTGTTGTTAGAGTATTTTTAATGTATTGTGTTTAAGATTGAAATTTGGATAAATTTATGTTTATTTATGTTTCAGCCTACTGTTCAGTAGTTAGTATTGTTATTCTATTTCTGTTATTATAAGTAGTATAGTCATTTAATTTAATTACTAAAGAGCCTGCTTACTTTTATACTTGCTTCATTATTTCAGTATTATTCATAAAAGCATGTGAAGTAAATTTTTCTTTCTAGAATGTTTTTTTTTTCATACTTATAAAAATTCCTTTTTAAAATTATGTTTTTCTTTCTCTCGTACTTAAAAAAAAATTTCATGATAGACCAAAACTTAAGTTTGGGGGAAAGGGAAAATGCATTCAAATTTAAATTTTATTTGTCCTTTAAGAACTAATATTTTCTTAAAATAAAAATTTTTAACATAACATGAGGAATGAAGAATCTATTTAAGATCACTTAAATTTTTGAAATTATAAATAATTTAGTGGACTTAATCAAAAATTTTAATAACTTTGATTGATTTTAAGAATAGAATTATTCAACTTAAAGAATAATAAAATTAAGAAATTTTTCTATTCATAGTAGAGATAATTGAATTTTAGAAGTATTAAGAAATCAAAAATTATAACTCGAAAAAGAATAGAATGAAATTCTTTTTGAAATATATTTATGTTATAATAATTAAGTGAAAATGTATAAGTTTGAAAATATAAGTTAAGGATGGTGAAGTTCAAAATCATTAACAGACTATCCAGATACAGTAATCCTCTCTTTAAAAAAAAGTGATAGAAAAAAAAAAGAAAAAGAGAGGAGAAGCTTGAGGAAATGCCTAATCAAAAATTTTCTTCACTTGAATTAACTTATAAAAAGAAAACTGATTACATATATTACTTACTTTTTATGCATATATTTTTATTAGAAAAGAATTTCATGAAGATCTTTTTCTTGTGAATAATTTATGTGATTTTAATATAATAAACTACAATTATTTTTGAAGTGAATGAAAAATTTTTGAAGCTTATGATTTGTTAGTTAGAATATTCTTTAAATTCTTAAAATTTGGTTAATGATTTACTAAAGCCTTTATAAAATAAAAAATCATAAGAAATCTTAAATATTTACATTTTTATTCCAAATGTTATACATTTTATATAGTAAAATGGGTTACTTGAGGACAAGTAACGTTTAAGTTTGGGGGATTTTGATCCAAGAAAAAAATACTTATTTTTATGCTTTGATTTTTATTAAATTTTAAGGATATTATGCTTTAATGAAAGGTATTTTTATGTTTTTGGATGTAGGTGATACAAAAATGTTCAAGAAGGAGAAAATATGAGAAAGAAGTAAAAAGGAGCAAAAAGGAGCAAAAATAGAGCTAAAATGCAAAATTGTCGAAATTACTCGCCTGGCGCCTAGGCGCCAGACTCCGGCGCCTAGGCGCCAGCTCGATACAGAAAACTGTTAAGTTTTTTACAACTTTTGGGCGGTTATTTTGACGGTGAGAGCTGTTATTGGACCTTCTAGAAGAGCGCAGTTGTTCCTAGTTTATAGGACATGTGATACAATGTATTTGGACGCTTCAAAACGATTTTAATCGCGAAGAGGTGCGATTCAAAGTGAAGAGGTGAGAAGAACTAGACGCAGTGTCCGGCGCCTAGGCTCCAGACACACCTTCTAGAAGATTCATTGAATGTGGACACATTTTGAAGAGGTGCCTTGAGGCAACCCTTTAAGCCTATAAATAGGAGTGTATTCCTTCAGAGAAAAAAGCCTCATCTACCCCCCTATCTAGAGTCCAACCTAGAGAGAGAATTAGAGAGATCATATTAAGGCCACCTTTTTACTTTACTTCATAAATTAGTGAGTTTATTTTAGAGTTTGTATTTAGAGTTTGAAAGAGTTGGTGCATCTGTAGTTCAATACGCTGTGGAGTCGATAGGAATCGAAGTTCGATAGGAGAAACATCTAAGATAAGTATTTTTATTTTGATTCAAAGTTTATTTATTATGTTTTGCTATTTAATTTCAATGTGTTCTGAGTAGTTACTTTACTTTCTTCTTTTAATTATGAAAACATAAATAAGATAATACAAAATTCGTCGGAGAATTAAAAATCATATATTTTCAAAATATTGTGATGGTATTAATACCAGTTCTTAATTTACTATTTAAATTGGTCATTTAATTTGTTAAAACCTGTTGAAGAGTTTCGAGACCTAGAAGGAGATGAATTCTTAACTTGTAGATATCACATGAATCCTTGGGTAGTCGAAGGCCTTGTGCGGGTTATTCAAGGTGAAGTGCAAATAAATAGGAAGATGTTATATATTGGGTCTATAATTGATAAGTTTTTAAAGTGACAGAATAAAATCTTATGATTTGGTTTATAGAAAAGGAAAGGGTCACTAGTAGGGCCGACCATAGCCACCCTTGGACATCTAGTAGTGTGAGCCTAGATTAACCCATTCTACTAACAATGCATCTGGACCTGATCTATAGGCTAGCCAATGTTCTTTGCACCTGGATCAAAGGGTAAAGAATATGAATTCTTCTATTTGGCAAAATACCATAAATTTTTATTCTCCATGAATATTATCATTATCTTAGAAAATCTTAGATTAATTGAAAGGGGGAAAGTAGCTTTCTTATTGCTATTTACATCAATTATTTTATTTCTGCTTTATTATTGCATCTAGTAAATTAAAGATATTTTATTTTTAATTATAAAAAAAATACTTTAAAATAAAAATATTTAAAGATCTATAACTCTCTCCTCATGGGAACAATACTGGGGTCTTTGTTTCAAAGCCTTATATTACTTGAAACGATACGTATACTTGCGTAGAACCCCTAGTGTGTAAAATATTTTCTATAAAATTATATTTACATACACTAGCCTCTATTATTATCTATAACATATATTTTTGAAATCATTAATTAGTACGTTGATCTTCAGAGGACTTCGGGTCAAGTTTTTGGCACCATTACCGGGGAAGAAGATTTAAGTACGCATATATTTATATCGGGTCAGGTTTCAGTTTTCATGCAGGGTGACATTCTTGTTTAACATGCAAAAGAAGTAAAGTGTAGTGCAGGTAAATAAATTGCAATAAAATTAAAGCGTACCTGGATAGTCTTCTCTTCATTCTCGGCTGCACTTAAAACACATGTCAGAGCATTTATATATTTCAAGTAAAGCACCTAGGAAAAGCTAAGGGAAGGTTTTGGTTGTCTACCAAAATCCTAATCCTATTGCTAGTCACTTCCTATGACGTCTAGGTTCTTGTGTTTTGCTAAGGATGATTTTCTTCACCAAAGAACAATTAAGTTCAATTGTTCTTCTAAAACATCCCATCATATTGAGAAAGTGCTTAGAACGGATCCTAAACATCTTTTCAATATTTCTGGGAATATTTCGAGCCCAAATGAATTTTGTTGTACAGGTGATTTGGTCATCCAAAAATTTATTTTTTGTTTCTTGCTCAGTGAATTTAGACGTTTGATTATCCGGTGAGTGAAGTAAAATTTCACTTAATGCTTCATTTAAGAGTTATGATACTGAAAGTCTTTAGGGGCAACTTGGTTTATTAAAGATCTTAACCAATCTTGATAGAAGTTTTGAGTTGAAGATTTAAAGTGATTTTAATTTAATTATAAAGTTTTAGTTGGCCCTTTTAGGTGTTTTAAATCATTTTGAGTTGAAAAAGTGTTCAAGCTGTTTAATTTAGTTAAACCTTTATGTTTTAAATGATTTTAATATTTTAGGTTAATTTTAATGTTTTAAAATGATTTAATTTATGATGTTTTAATCATGAACTGTTCTAGGTAAGTCTTTAATATTTCAAATTATTTAAGTTGAAAGAGGTGTTTAGATTATTTAACTTCATTAAATTTTAATTATTCAAATTTTGTTTAAATTAATCATAGTTCTTTAGGTTAATTTTAATTGGTTCGTTTTCACATTTTTTTTGTTATTAATTGTTTTTCAGATTAATTTTTATGTTTCAAATTTATTTTAAGTTTGTTTCCAAGTAGTTTCAAATTAGTTTTGATGTTTTAGATTTATTTTATTTTGATTATTAAATCATTTAATGTCTTAAGCTTTAACTTAATTAAAATATATCTCCTTTTTAATCATTAATTTTGATCATTATTTCTCTATAGTTAATTAAAAGTCGAATATTATTGGAGTGATTCATTTAGGGATTTTAAATTAAAGAATTGATATCTTCTTAAATCATATCCCTAATCTTAATAATCCAAATTTTAATTATTCTTTCAAATTTTAAATGATTTAATTAATTAAGGTTCCATTTTGATTTATTAAAAGTGATTAATGGGTTTCTACCCCTTAATTCCCTAAATTTCAATCATCCAATAGAAAATTAAGATCGAATATTCATCCCTCCCTTTGATTAAGCCTAAAGCATTAATTAAGGTTAAAATCTTTAATTACTTTTATGCCCTTTTAAGCATGTTCACTCCATAACTCACTAAATTGAGCTTAAATGAACTTGAAATTTTTATGTCACCTCACTCACATGTAATTAAGACATTAGAGGAGAAAAACAGATTTTTTTCCATTTTTAATTTAATTTATATAATTATTTTTTTTGAAAAATAAGGGTTTTCAATGGAAATTCAACAACATTACCAAGGTAGGGTTTCTGTCCTTAAGAAAATTATGGTATGTTCCTACTGACTAGAAGACCATTTAGATTAATTTTGGTGATTTTTTAAATTATATTTTATTTATTATTATTATTTTGAGTTTTAAGGTATTAATAAATTATAAAATAAAATTAAAGTTGAAAAATAAATTTTGTATTTTTCTTAAGTCCCTATGAACTCAAGTCGGAGAAACAAATTTAATATTTTTCTGATTTTTCTTTTATTTATTAGAATTATTTTAATAGAAGGTTAAGAAAATTCATTTTGTAAATATTAAAAATTACATTAAGCTTTTAAAATTCAGTATCTTAACCTAGAGACTTAAGAAAAATTGGTTGGTTCCTAAGTGATTAATGAATAGAATATGACATTTTTTGTGATTTTTAATATTTTTGTGATTTTCTTAATTTTTTAGTTATTAAAATATTGAAAATGAGGTTAAAAATTAAATTTTTTAGAAAAATTCAATTTTAATTTTTTAGACCCCTCTGATACCAGAAAGCCCACAAAACAAATTTGGTGAATTTTTGAAGTGTATTTTAGGTTTTATGAAATTTTTAATTTTTAAAATAGCTATGTCACTTAATTAATTCATTTAGTGAGTTAAATTAATTTCAATTGACTTGAAATATTTTTATGAGATTCTCTGCATCCTAAATGATAATGGAGAATTGTTTTCAAGTGATTTTGATGTGTGGTTATTCCTAATTAATTAAAATTCAATTCCAAGGGTTTAGGCTAAATAGGATTATTCTTAAGGAATTAAATCAAACCATAATTTTTCTAGGGTCCTTTGGTTATAAGGTACCTCCCCAAATTTTTCTAGAATTTTCTAATTAATATGCTAATTATTAGAATTAAAATCCCAAAACAGGCACATAAACTTGGAAAATAAATAACTTGCCATAGAGATGACCTCTGGTCTTGGAAAATTCAGGGAATGCTCCCAAGAACAGTGGCTACAAAAGCCCTATGGTCTCATGTCATGGTGAATTATGTATGCAAATAGAGAATTAAAACATCACAGAGAATATTTAAATAATTAAAATATATAGACTTAACAAATTAACTTAATTCTTTTTCCACATTATTCTCCTCTGTTCACTGAGCAAGTGGGTAATTTTATTTTATTTTTATGATTTTTCTATGCAAAGATATGATTTTTCAAAGTTCTGGGCATTTAAATAAATCAAAATTACCCTAATTTCCTACTTATCCAGCGCGTCGCCTCGTCATCCTCAGCAGCTCCAAAGTCCCAAGCGGCACTTTCTTATTCGACGTCGCCATCTGACAGGGATGCCACGCGGCCCACTGCTCCTTTTCATCTCCTCATCCGGCTTGATCTCCATCGTTCGTTCATTACACGCGCCATCTAACAGTAGCTGGTCATCGTCTACGACTGGTGCGTCCCGAGAGCCGTCCACGTTCTAACCCTAAGATCTCCCTCATCTCTCAACCAAACTGCATGATCTTGGGCTCTATGAACTCGTCTCTACAAGACGAACACATCTATACAGCTATGATGCTATGAAATTAACTCAAACAAAATGGAGAATCGAAAGAAGCTCTCGGGAAGGAAGGGTTCAATACCTTGGCTCTGAGAAGTGAAGCTTCAATCAGAGAGGCTCGGCACGTTCGTTGGAGTCCAAGGAAGCTAGGGATGAAGCCTGGAGCTGTGGTGAAATGCCTAGATCTGACTTCCACTAAGACCTATTTTAAGCTCTGGCCGATAGAAGGAATGGCTAGCCTGGTGAGGGGGCTTCCACTGGGGAACTTCTTCTCTTGGTTTGGTGATGGTGTAGAGTCAATCAATTTGAAGATTGGCTCACAGTGGTGAAGTGTCATATTTTTTGGCTTAAAATTAAGCTCAGAAATTGAGCTCACAGAGAGGACTTTAGGGCTGGATTTCAGTGGGGATCAACTGCTCTAGGTTAGGAGAGGAGTTTAGAACCAATTTGACAGAGTTTTGTTAAGGTCCAATGCATCCAACCTTTTGGCCGTAGAGGTGAGGAGTTTAAATAGCCATGGATAGAGAGCTTCCCAGGATCAATTGAAGGCTGGGATCAGCTGCTCAGGGGAGGAGAAGAAGAGCACCAGTGACCATTGTCCATTGGACAGCTCAGCAAAGGAGAATTTGAATTTTTGGCTCACATGGAGCTCTCGGGTGTGGTGTTTTCCGGCAACCCAGTTGGCTGGCCGGTAGGCATGGGTCACCATCTTGACCAGTGAGGTCAGGGCTAGGGTTTGGTGAGTTCAATTGGCTTTGGACATGTGTAAAGTAGTTTGATTTAAATGGTATGGGGTAAGGGCTCATTTTGGCTTATTTTGGTCAACTCATGCAAATGGGTTTGGTTCACCCTCCCCTGACCTGGTTTGGGCTGAGGGAAAGTCATTTAGTTTAGCTTGATTAGTGGGGTCAAGTCACAATCCAAGTACAATTAGGCTTAAGCATGGGTTATGGGAGACATGGAAGTGTTTAATCACTTCTAAGGGAATCATTAAAGGGTTCCCTCCTTTTTCCACTTTGAGTATGATGAGGTGGAAAGATCCCCCATGGCTTTCATGTGGCTTATGCATGGCTCCATGGCTCCATTTGGCTTGGGAATGGCTTGGTTTAGTTTCATGGAAGTACGTTTAAGAAATTTTAGCATTTAGGGATGATTTTGGCATGAGGCTTGATTTGGAATTATTTAATGATGATTTTGAAACTTAGGGAAGATTTTAAATGAAATGGATGATGGAAAGAAATGTCATGTGGGCTTTGGATTGAAAATTTGGGTTTTTACATTTGGTGAAAATGGGCTTTTATGTGTTTTAAGGGGATGGGCTTTTATGTTTCAAAATGAACCTTTTGGATGAAAATTTGGTAAATGGTTGAGCCAAATAAATATTGCATTTGTTTTAGGAATGGGCCATGAATGATTTGGAACAAGTTTGGGGTAATTTGGAGTTGAATTGGGTTTAATTTGGGCCTTTTAATAATAGGGTCAAAGTGGGTCAAATTGGGCTAACTTGGGCTAAAGTTGGACTAAGGTTGGGTTTAATGTAAAATTAATGTTGCAAAATGTTTATGGGGGTTTGAAGAAGAGTTTTCAATTTTGGTTGAGTCTTGATTTTGGGATTTGGGCATGTTTGGGTATGATTGGTTTAGGCCAATTTGGGAAATTTTGGTTTGAGTTAGGCTTGGGTGGAGTTTGGGTCCAAATATAGGGTAAATTAAGTTAGAGTTTTGTTTGTGGGGATGTTAGGAAAATTTCAAAACAAATTTGGGGAAAATTGGGTGTCATTTGGGTTGAAATTGGGATGGATTGGTTTGGTTGGTCACTTTGGGCCTTAAGGGCTAATTTGAGACCTTTAATTAAATTGGGTTAAATTGACAAAATTAAGGTATGTAGCAGTTGAACAAAATAAAATTGGGAATATTTAGGATTTTCTGGAATTTTTTAGGAATTTTTAGAATTTTTGGATTTTTAGGTCAAAAAGGGTATTATGGGTATTTGTAGGGTATTGGGGGGTATTTTTGGAAATTTTAGTACATTTGGCCATGGATAACAAATTTAAGTGGTGGGGAATTTTTAGGATTGATTTTGAGAAATTTTGGGTAATTTAGGCAATTTTGAAAGTTTGTTGAGTTTAGGGCCCCGGAGGTCAAAAATTGAAATTTGGGAAAAATGTAAATTGATTAGGTGTGAGTAGAGTGAAACTATTTTGGTTGAGCCATGAAGCTATGTTAAGCCCACAAGAGCCATGAGAGGACTCATTTTAGGCATTTAATATGTTGTTCCTAACCCTCTTAGCCAGGGGCTTAGGGGTTGAGGTCCATCCATATGAGTTACATACATGAGTCAGGAAGCCAAGTTGGGTAAGAATAGTTTTAGGATTTGGAATGTGTGTGAGAGTGCGGTGTGTGCAAGCTGAACCTCACCAAGATTAGACCACCCAGGGTAATCCTAAGGCCAAAGAGCCCTATAGGAAACTCAATTCTTTAAACCTTCACATATTGGTTTTAACCCTCCAGGTGACCTGGGGGTTTACAATCAAACATGTGAGGTTTGAAGGGAGTTAAGAAGTGTTTGAATTTCTAAGTGGTGGGTTCCATCTCTATTCTTCTAGGATAGTCAAGGAGAAATCCTATGGCTAGATCCTAAGCACTAAGGAGAGAAAAGAAAGAACCTCATCAAAAATGAGGTCAACAATGCTTCGGTTCGCAGGTGAGGGAGGCAGGGACTGGTATGATTTTTTTCTCCTTTTTTTTTTTGCTTACCGGGCATCCCACCTCCAAAAAATCTCTTACTTGGAGACTGGTACACAGACAACAACATCTCCTTCCTCAAACTGATATTCTTCACTGGTGGTGTTGTCATTTTCTTCAAACATAAATCCTCCACCTCTGCAACTCATAGCCCCAGTATTCACACCAAAAGATAAACTGAAGATGCACATAACTTCAGTTTCTCAAGAATAACACCATTAGGCAACATATCAACAGGTTCAACATAGCCTTGCACATCCAAGCTATTTCATGGGTTAGTCATGTATCTTCTTGCAACTCCAACTGCATGGGCAATATCCTGCCTCTGCTGAAAGCCTTTTTTAACAAGTCTGGCCTTATACTTCTTACTTCCATCAAGTTCAGTCTTCACTCAGTACACCCACATGTTTTGTAATGTCTTCTTCCATGGTGGAAGATCTGTCAGCTCTCACTTGCTCGAATTTTCGTCTTGCAATACTTTTTCATAACTCTATGGTTCCCCATCATCTGTCAGCAGAATATATTTCAAAGTAGGAGAGTAACGCTGTGGAGAAAATCTATCCCTTTCTGACCTACGAACTGCAACTGTAGAGGTGGGCTACTCTGAAACTGACTGTGGAACAATAGGAATGGGTGCCCCATACCCACTCTCCTCATCACCTGCATCTCTGTCCTGCACTGTGACCTTTGGTAAATCATCAAACTTTACCAACTTAGATTCCTGCGGTACTGTTTTAGAAACTATATTGTACTTATCCTTGTGCATAAACTTTTCATTTAAAATCACGATTCTGCTCCTTATGATTTTCCGATCTTGATTATCCCAGAAATGATATCCAAATGCATCATCTTCATAGCCAATGAAGTAACACTTCTTTGACTTAGCTTCAATTTTATTTTGAACATCAGTATGAATTAGAACGTAAGAAAGGCATTTAAAAGTTTTAAGGTGAGAAAATTTGACCTCTTTCCCACTCCAGACCTCTTCAGATACACATTAAATAATTCATTGTTTAATCGAATAGATGGCCCCCTATTGATCAAATAAACTGCAGTGCTGACTTCTTTTACACAGAAAGTAGGTGGTAGTCTGACGTGCAATCTCATGCTTCTAGCCCGCTCTTTAATGAATATCTTCATGCGCTCTGCAACATCATTTTGTTGTGGTGTTTCTAGAATGGTCTTCTCCATTCTGATGCCCTAAGCTGCACAATACTTTTTGAATCCACGATTAATGTACTCACCATCATTATCAAACCTAATAAATTTCATCTTTAAGCCTGTCTTTGTCTCAACCCAGGACTTCCAAGTCCCGAACACATTAAATACGTCAAATTTATGCTTAAAGAAATAGGTCCATACCTTTCTGTTGTTATCATCAATAAATATGACGTAGTAACAAGAGCCTCCAAGAGATGTCACTAGAGAAGGTCCCCACACATCCGTGTGTACTAAATCCAGCTTTCCTTCCTTTGGCGTCCTGCCACTTTTTAAGAAACTAACCCTCCTCTGTTTCCACATAATGCAAATCTCACATATGCCAAGATTAACTGACTTCAATTCTTTTAGCTTGCCTCTGGATTGAAGTTCCTTCATACCACTCTGATTCATGTGGCCAACTATGCAATGCCACAACTCTTCTGTGCTCTCTGCAATAGTAATATCAACAATGTTAATTAAACCAGTAGTCATATACAACGTACCTATTTTCTTAGCTAGAGCCAGTGCTAGTACTCTTTTTGTAACCTTCTAGGTGCTATCTGAGAACACTACTGAATGTCCACACTCATCAAGCTGCTCAATAGAAATGAGGTTATTCTTCAATTCAAGAATGTGTCTGACATTTTGCAAAGTCCACTTGTTCTTGTTAGGAAGTGAAATATCAATTTCTCCCATTCTGACCACATTCAAAGCTTCTTCATCTGCCAGATATACTTTCCCAAAGTCACCTGCAACATAATTCCTCATCAATTCCCGATGGAAAGTTGTATGAAAAGAAGCCCTTGAATCCAGCATCCTGTCATCAACAGAACTGTGAACTGCAAGCAGTACTGCATCTCGTGCTTTTTTAGTTACCAAATTTGAACTGTCATTTTCTGCCTTCTCGAGATTTTTGCAATTCTTCTTTATGTAGCCAGTTTTGCCACAATTCCAGCAAATACTTGTTTATCGGGCTTTGATTTGCTCCTGCTTCTGTGAATTAATTTTAATCTTCCTCTGTTTGAGTTCCTGTCATGTGTTCACCCTTTGGAATCAACATTTAATGACGAACTCAAACCTGAGATCTCGCCAGAATCTTTCCTGCGCACCTCCTTAGTGAAAATCAAATCAGAAATATCATCATATTTCAGTTTAGATTTACTTGCAGAATTATTGATAGCTATCCTCATAGTTTCCCAACTATTTGGTAATGAAGCCAATAAGATCAGAGCTCGTATCTTATCATCAAATTTAATTTCCACATATGATAATTGATTTGTGATAGTGTTAAAATCATTCGGGTGTGTCGGCCATTAAACTTGATGAGGGTTGTTGGTGATTTTAAAATATAGTTTAATTTAATACATATATATAGTTTTGAAAAATACCATTTTAATTAATTTTTTTAAATATAAAATCAAATTGATCCCATATAATCAATAGTTTGAATAATCAAGCGCTTCATTACAAGACATGTATCTATCCCGAAGAATGAATACATTGCTTGATAATGAGGCTTGATCAAATAAACTAAAGAATTCATGACATTCGTTTGGTCTGCGAGCCTTTTGTGTTGACTGATAATTTCTTTTATCTAATATGAAGAAATTAGATAGGGATTATATTAATCTGGAGTCTTTAAGTTTTCTATAAGGGAGAGCCCTTATAGTTAATTACATCTTAGATAATCGAAGTCAACTAAGAAAACACTTGATAAAGATCAGGAAATATTGTATCCATGGATTCCAAGTGATAGATTTCTTCAAGAAAATGTGGTAATAGGACATCCAATAGGTGAATGGCTCAAATTTCAGAACATTTATTGTAGGAGTACAAGGAGAAGAAAGCTAAGGGAAAGGCAATAATCTAAGAAAATATTAGTGTCTTCCTTAAAAACCCTATTGTTTGGCTCCAATTTGAGATATTTATTTAATGTTTCATCCGGTTGATATTATTATTTAGGGTTTACATTCACTTGTTATCGATCATGTGAATAGCCTGGAAGATAGAAGGGTTTATGTCATACCCGATGATCACCTGGGAACCTAAGACGAGTTAGGGATTATATTGCAAGAAGTGCAAAAGCTTAAAGGAATAAAGTGAGGGTTTATGTTGCACTAGGAAAAGTGCCTTGAAGTCCTATGACTTATTGTTTAATTTCTACAGAGTTTTGCTTTTAAAGTTGGTCGTGCTGCCCACTGCGCATGCTCCAAGCTCCTCGTTATAGCAGGTTTAATTTAAAGAAGTATTAATTGGAGAACAAAAGAGAAGTATCATGTCATAGAAAGTTGAAAATTGAGGTGGCTTAATGTTTTATTAAGGGACAATGTTTAACTTGATTAAGCGGAACCGGTTAAAATTTCACGGTTCCATCATCCTGGTACCACTATTTTTTTCGGATTCACTTAGTCCAGGTGAATTTACTAAACTCATCTTAATGAGTTTCATACTTTCATTCAGACCGTGGGAAATCTTATTAACAACTGTAGGTTGTGTCCTCTGAGGGATTTCCAATCATCCGATAGAGACGTTTTAATTTAGTTGCAATTATGATTTTGGTTTTGTTTGTGATTAAATTTTGAGTTGTTTTATATATTGACAATTGTGGCGGTAAATTTTATCTTGTTTTGTTTCAATTTAGTTTTGGTTTTGGTATTGTGGCTATCTTAAAAGTTTTTTTTTCATGCAGGGTAACATTGTAGTTTAACATGCAAGCTTGTAAGCAAGAAAAGTAAAGAAAGTGCAGGAAAAGAAAGTGTTGTAAACTATAAAAGTGTACCTGACGAGTCTTCCCGTTCCTCCAACTAAAACTTTAGTATCTTTGCAATAAATATTTATAATTTACAGGAAAGCAAAAGCCTATAGATAGGTTCGTCACAGACCTACCAAACACTATGTCATAACTTGGTGGGTCCTATTCATTCATTTAAGAAGTTTCTTCATTTAATAAATATGATAGGTCCAGTAGTCCTACAAGGTGTCCAGAAGATTTGTGAGAAGGGTCTAGGAATTAATTAAACTTTTCACAATCATTTTGAGCTTCCTTGAGTTCATTTTGGACTTATCATAATTATTAGATGAGTCATTTATTTCATACCCTTATGCTCGGTGTGCTAATGCTTTAATTATCCCGAAAGGTGGGATTGTTATCATTTGTTATTTTATTAAGGAATTATATAGGTGGGGCCTTTAGAGGCAATGTTAATTTATGAAAGAATTTAATTATTTTTTATGGGTTCCTAGTGTTTCAAAAGTGGTTTAAGATTAATTGTGTTTTCTTTTCTAATCCCCATTAGTCAATTTTTCAATTGAGCCTAGCTCACTACTAAGCCCTTAAGGTTTTAGTGGGTACGCTTGTAACTTTGAGAAATTTTTATTTGTGTAATTATAATTCTTATCAAATTAATGAATTGTCATCAAGTAGGGGTATTAAATTAGTGAATTACTATCTTCCAAAATCAACCCCTAAGCTTAAGGATCATTTAATTTAATTTTCCTTCAAATTATAATGATTAATTGAATAATGAACTTTATCTTCTAATGTGACAAAAATGAGATGGGATTCTACCATTTAAACCTTTATATTTCAATCACTCAAACATAATAATTAAGATCATTCATTGCCCATTTCCCACTTTAATTAAGCCTAAATATTGATTAAGGCCAAGGTCTTCAAAATTACACTTTTACCCCTGAAGGTTTTATCACCTCATAATTCCTTAAAATTAACTCAAATGACTTTAGAATTTTTATGAGACTCCACTTATGGGCCAATTAAAACATCAGAGGAGAAAATGTGATTTTTCAAAATTTAATTTAATTTATATAATTATTTTAATGCAAAAAAGGATTTTTCAAGGAAAATTCAATAACTTAGTGAAAACAAATTTTCTGTCCTTAAGAAAATCATTGGAGGTTTTCATAGATCAGAGGACCACTTGGACTAAATTTCATGATTTTTTGAATTTTAATTTAATTATTATGATTATTTTAATTTTTGAAGTATTAATTAAATATAAAATATTATTTATTTTGAAAATTAAGTTTTGTATTTTTATTAAATCTCACTGAGGTCAGAGAATTCTCAGAACCAAATTTCATATTTTTTTTATTTTTCATTAAATTATTAGAATTATTTAAGTGAGAAACTAGGAAATCTCCATTTTTAGCATTTAGAAAAATTTTTTAAGCTTTAAAAATTAATATCTTCATTTATAACATTAAGAAAAATATCACAATTGTTCCTAAGTGCAACAACATACCAAAATATCATCTTATGGTGAAATGTCTAAGTGCATGGAGAATTAAAACATTCAAAAGGGTATTTAATTCATTAAAAATCAAACATGTATCAAATAAATTTCAAACCATTTCCATATTATTCTCCTCTGTTCACTGAGCACTAGGGAATTTTTCTTTTATTTTTTTGATTTTTCTACACCAAGTTATGGATTTTTAAAGTTAACTGAATTTAAATAAATCAAATATCCAAATTTTCTACTTAACTACGCAGCGTCACCTAATCCTCGGCAGCTCTGAAAGACCATGCGACGCTCCTTAATTAGATGTTGCCTTCCAACTGGACATCCACGCTGTTGCACTTTATGCACCTATCTCCATTCGACTTCATCCTGACCGTCCAAGCATTACACGGGCGCTCGAACGATCCTCCTTCATCATCTTCGACTGGTTCATCCCGAGAGTCGTCCACCTTCCAGCCTTAAGAACTCGAGCTAGACTAAACCAAATCACATAGGGTTTATCCCTAGAGCTTAATCTAGCCTAGACGAACCTATCTATGCGGCTAAACTAGCCTGAAATTGACCCAACATGTATGGAGAATCGAAATAAGCTCAGAAGGAAGGTGAGGTTCAATAAATTTGTCTGAGAGGGGAGGCCTCAATCAGATGTTTATGGCAACTTCGATCGGTCCCAACCAACCTCCAAATGAAGCCACTTGCTGTGGTGAAATGTCTAGACCTGAATTCGACCAAGGCCGATTTCAAGTGTTTATCAAAATCTAGTGCGGAGGCTCTCTGTGATGGGGCTTTGATGAGGGATCTTCTTCTTTCAGTGTTGTGAAGGTGTGGGTGCAATTATTTTGAATTTGGTACACTGTGGAGCTGTAGTGAATTGTGTCTTGTTTTCTGCTGGAATTTCAGGGGGGAAATTGGCTCTTGATAGTGGGATTTAGTGACTGAGGATAGCGGGCTTGCATTCAAGAGGTCTCAGGGAAGCTCTAGGAGCAATTTAGTAGGGTTTCCTTGAAAAAATTTCAGCACCCCCTCTTGGCCGTGAAAGATGGCTTTTATAACCATGGCCATTGGGTGGAGCTCAGGGCTTCAATTTGGGTGCTTTAGGCCATTTGAGATGATGGTTGATCAGTGCAATTGATCACTGAGGAGATGCCTCACTGACAAGGCTCAATATTTGAGTTTAAAGGGGTATGAGGGCGCTCGGGCTTAGCCATTCCGGCGTCTAAGGTGGCCTACAAGGATAGAGAAGGTGGCTGGCAAGCTGATGGGAGGTAAGAGTGGTTTAAATGATGCTTAAAGGGCTGCCATGATGGGTAGTTTGCTTGGAGTAATGCTTTAGCCGAAAATTGAGAAAGGTTGACTTAAGTGAAGTACCTTTGGTCCATGTCTCAATTTGCTTGGGTCTAGTGAATTTTGGCTAGTCCTTGGGGTCCCAAGGTGGGCTGTGGTGGAGCCAATTTGGTTAAATTGGTTCAATTTAGGTAACATTGGGTCATGAGTTCAATTTAGGTCATTTTGGGTTTAGGTTGGGTTAGGCTTGGTTTGAGCTTGGTTTAGACCCAATTGATTGTTCAAATAATGTATATGATTTCCATAAAGTGCTTGAAAGGGGATTGGAGTGGTTTAGAATAGGTCTGGGGGTTCATTTTGGCTTAATTTGGGTATTTAGCCAATTTTAGGACACTTGGGTTAGCTTGGGTTTAGGTTGGGCTAGAGTGGGTTTAAAAGCCAATTTATGGTTTCAAATGGTCTAGTGGGATGTCATAAAGAGTTTTAAACATTAATTTGGTGGAAATTTTAGGGGTAGGGCATTCAATCTGATGGATTTTGAACATGTGACAGATTTAGGGCAAAATTAGGGATTTTGGCTAAGTTAGACTTGGGTGAGGTTTAGGCTCAAATTAGGGGCCATTAAATGTTGCATTTGGCATAGAAGAATTTCATGAGAACTTTGGAATTCAAATTGAGGGGAAATTGATTGAAATTGAGTCAATTTAGAGTGAAATGGGTAATATGGTCAAAATTGGGGCTTCTGAATTTGGGTTGAAATTGGGCTCAAATATGGATCAAATTAAGGTTTTTTTTGTTTACATTGGTATTGTGGATGTTGAATTTTGGTTTAGAATTAAAATTTGGTAAGATTGGGATCCATTGGGTGGACATTGGGTTTAATTTGGGCATGTTTGGGATAAATGAGTCAAATTGGGGCTTTTGATTAAATTGATAAAATTGGGTCATGTGGTAGTTTAGAGAAATGAAATTGAGAATATTTAGGAGGTTTTGAAAATTTTTGGGAATTTTAGATTTTTTGGCTAGGAGGGGTATTTTAGTAATTTTTCAAATTTTGGGGTTATTTTGAAAATTTTGGTAGATTTTGGTAATTTTGGTCAATTTGAGTGGTAGGGAGTATTTTGAAATAATTTTTGGAGAAAAATAGGTAATTTGGATAATTTTTGAGGATTTTAAGGTTTAGGGGTATTTTGGGTGGATCTAAGAGCAAGGGGGTCAAAAATTGAAAATTTAAAAAAATTGAGGTTGATTAGAGTTGAGTAGTATGGGATTGTTTATATTGAGTCATGGACCAAGAGCAACCCTCATTTGGTCGTCTATGTGTTGGTGCTAACCAAAAATTTAGCTCGGGGCTAAGAGCTTGGGAAAACCACGCATATGAGTTTCCAAAGAGTTAGGGGCTCAAGGTGGGATGTGCTTCTTTGTTTAGGGTTGTGAGTGTAAACTGTGTGTATTGTGTAAGCTCCAGACCACCCAGTGAAAATCCTAAGGTCTGACCACCTATAGAAGACTTCCCCTGGGCTTCCTTATGCTTAGTATCTTCCTCCCAAAAAGCTGGAGGTTAGGCCTTAAGCATATGAAAACTCCCAGTAAAGTGAGAAAGGTTTGAAGTTCCAAGGGGAAGGGTTCTAAGTCTAATCTTCTAAGAAAGTCACCAGAAGAGTCCTATGGCTAGATCCTAGGCTATTCTAAAGAGAGACTAGACCTCAACCAAAAGTGAGGTCAACAAGGTGTTCTACAACAACGTACTTTCGCCATCTTCAAATTGATAACTTCTTCAGATATAAGCTTTTCATACACACCTGACAGGGTTGCCATAAGATCTGCAGTAGCCTTTCCTTGACGACTTTGTGTGCAATGGACCTCGATAGGGTCAATCGAATAACCCACAGAACTTGTCGATCCAATAAATTATATTCAGCCTCATCCATCCTTTCCGATTTTTTTACCAATAACGGAAGATGAAGTTTCTTCCCATAGAGGCAGTCCTCTATTTGTATCCTGCAGTAACCAAAATCTGTATCATCAAATTTCTCGATCTACCGAAACCTTCTCTTCATCTGCAGCCATTAACTCGATACCGGTTGTTATGTATATATATATATATATATATATATATATATATATATATATATATATATATATATATATATATATATATATATATATATATATAATATAACGATCGGCGATGAAGCGGAAATAGAACGAGAAAAAATCACACCAGAAAAGAACACACAAACTTACTTGGTTCAGTAATTTTTGCCTACATCCATAGAGTTGTAGAGGATTTTATTGCTTGAGGAATTACATAGTCGATCACGTAGACTTACAAGAAAGAGGTGTCTCTCCTCTTTTCTCTCTTTATCTCTCTCGACCGTAAGTCAAAAAAGAGGAAGAAGAATTCGAAAGAAAAGCGAAGCCTGCAATTCCTTTTTGCCAACACACACAGGGGATAAATCGTGAAGAAGCCTGAGAACGAACACTTGCGATATTCTCTTCTTCTTCCTTCTGCGGCCTACAGTCCTCTCCCTATTTCCGTCACTTGCTTCCTCCAAATCATTGTTTTATTTAGTTCGCGAATCCGGAACAGGTATGGTTTTCTTTTCTTTTTTTTGTTCTTTTTTTTTTTGTCGGGCTCCACCTCCAACATAATGTAATGAAAATATTATATAAATGAATGCTTGTATGTCTATGTTAAGAGTAGTTCACCCCCTTATTATACCAACTGAGGATATCATTATACTCGCAAGCGTAGATATTTTCTTACCACCTCAGCTAATCATGTTATTTAGATGGTAAATTGTTCTGCGGATGGGACAATATCAGTAAAGGGGCAATAATAGACCTGGTTTGTGCCCATCTATGTTGATGGGGTATTTAACGTTCAAGGATATATTAGGTTATATTAAGATGATTCTACAGAAATTGATATATAAGTTAAGGGTAAAATGTGCATTAAATTTAAAAAACAAATCTTAAAATTAAAGTAAAAAATAATAATATTAGATTTCTTTTATGAGTAAATCTCATAAAAATATAAGTTAATTTATTATATGATTTTCTTGAACGTATTAGGAAAAATGAACATACGTACTATATACTTTTTCTTGGGTTGTAGTAGTTTTGGTCATGCTATAAAGATTTGAACATGTTATGACCCTTAAGTTATATATAAAGATTTGAACATGTTATGACCCTTAACTTTATATCAACATACGAACTTGTGTCATAAAGATTTGAATATGTTATGACCCATTAATGTTTTGGTCATTTACTTACAATCGCTGGAGCCATATGATGTGCTAGTTTAATAATTGAAAATATATGGAAAGATCTTCATAGTTGGTGTTTTTCTATTGCTTCTTTTCATCTTTATGGTAAATAGCTCAACATAGCACATTCTTGTAAGAAAAGGTGGTTCCTTTTGAACTAGCATCTCCCACTTGGGTGTGAGGAGCTCAAATTATCTTGATACAACTTAGTAAATAAGACATCGAGAGACCAACAAATTGTGAAACTGCTCAATTGTTTGAACTATAAAGTTCAAAGAAAGATTCAAACTTATGTTCAAATTAATTTATGTTGTGACAAATTTTGATAATTGCTTTGTAACTACTAAAAGAGGTAATGTACCCTCAATAAAATTTTAAGCATATTTCTTAAACAAAATAAATAGTCGGCATGTTTCTTAAAAGAAAACGTATAAAAAAAATTTTGTGGCACATAAAAAAAATATTTGTATAACAAGAAAACTTGAAATTAATTATATGTTAAAAAGACTACATAAAAATAACATATATCATAAAGAGTTCTGAAAATTTTGTAGTCATATTTAAATGGGGAAATTTACATACATAACATATTAAGCATCTAAATTTATATGTCAAACTCTTTAAGTCTCATATTTACAAACACAACATATAAAACATTTTAATAGATCGAAAATATCACTTCATTTGCCCCACTGTTTGATACCATTCATAAGTTGGTAGAGTTCAAACACAACCAATTGAAAGGGAATTCCTTAAGAAAGGGTTGGGATGAGGTGAGGAAGAGCATTAAGAGAGAAATGGGTTAATTTGATCCAAAATTTATTGCATATAGGGGCGGGGGGCTGAACAACAATGGAGCGGCTGGTAGGGTTCTCTATGTCTAAGTCAAGTGGAAGGGAAAGCTCAATGCTAATGAAGTAAAATATGATGGAAAGGAGGGATTTGAGCTACACCTAGGAATGGAAGTGGGATGGAGGTGAAGAAGCGGTATATTTCTCTTCTTTTTAAGAGTTTTGGTTATTATGTTTGTAATTAAATAACTTATGCCATTAAATATGTAAATTAGGATGTTTAAAATATTGTCAATTTCTCCAAGTTCGTGGAGTGGATGACAAGCTCCAACTAGAGGATCTTCTCACAATTGTCCGTCTTGCTTATCCGGTCTAAGCTCAAGTCCACTAGCGCTAGTGTTTGGGCCTCATTACCGATGGAGAGACGACCTCCCATATCAAAATTTTCCCATGCATAAGCAAGAACAACTACTTCTAAAGATGTACTATCAGTCTCTACTTTATCCTCCTCCTTTCTCTTTTTGGGGTGAATTGCAGAGGGCACCTATTCCACCAATGTAGCTTTTGTCTTTCTCGCAAGCACTGGCTCAGGGACTTGGGGAATTAGAGTCAGTTCCTTATCACTATCTTAACCTCCCTCCTACGTCCTACTATTATCTTTGGAGTTTTGCAAGGGGAATATTGTTGCCTTTTCCTTTTCTCTACTTCAATGAATGATACACCAACGTCTCATTCATCATCGTCTCTTATCTCCATTATCGCCAACAGGATCAGAGGACTAGGAGCCTCAGCATCTCCCTTCAAATGTGAAATAGGTCTGAATCTATTGGTTGCACAGTAGGAGGTTGTTATGCCTTTCTTAAAATAAAAAAGCATGGTACTCTGAATAAGTTTCAGAGGATTACTCAAAAAGTGTCATAACACAAACACAAATAGCACATACTGAATAAGTTTGTCCTCATATATCTGGCCACTATTGCGACTTCAATATCAAGCATCTCGCTGTTCAAGATGGTTTGATGCTCCTTACATGCGAGATGTGCAATCACCAATGCCCTGTCTCTTATAAATGGTTGAGGGGATGTGGATATAATCCAAGAACTCTCACAATTGATAAAGTAAAATTTCTTCCTCTAGTAAAAAATCTTCTCTCTCAAACTTTGCCATTATTACCTTCATGGGGGAAAATAGTATCATCCCATCTTTTAACACTTTAGGATTAAGGATGCTATGGGAAACATTCACCAACAAGAATAACTTTCTATGCCTAAAAAATAAGAGCACTAACATTATAAATGTTGGTTATCAAGCTCTATGTAGGGACTAACCCGAAGAAATTAACTAGTTCTTCGGGCAATGGAAAGTGAAGACCAACCGGAACTGGTCTTAATAACAGCATTCCTCATAAGAAAGTATAGTATTTAGAGCTTCATCCTCACAAGATAGGAAAAAAAAACATAAAAATCATCAAATATGTATTATGTAATATGGCAAGGGCCTCCATGGTCAATGATGATATGGAAGACATCATTGAAGATAGAAAGTTTTTTCTACTACTCTCCACAATGATGGTGACCATCACTAGCTTCAAGCTGGAATCCTCGAAATTTGCTATGATTGTAGAATAAAATTGCAAGAATACTAAAAAGCTATTACACGATATAGAATCTTAGAGGTGGAGAATAAGAAATCAAAAAAGTGTTTATAATTTAAACTGCATAATCCCTCTTTTACAATTGTAAGGTTAAAAATAAAAATACAATAAAGAAACAAAGAGACATAACTGGTAAATGAGCATTTGAAATCTGAAAGGTTATCACTTAAAAATTAGTCACCGTCACAAAGTAACTGTGCCTATATCATGATTTCAAAGACTATGTGAGATAACTTCTTCATAAAAAGAAGAAAAAAATATTCCATGTTAGATAATATACACAGAAAATGAATGAAAAATGAAAATATACAATCAAAATCATTCAAAAAATAAACCTAGAACATGATTCTTCACATCATTCAGATAAGGTTTTTTTGGACCACAGATGTCTCTTCATGACTAATGCCCTTTTACAAGAAACTACCCGATTGGACAATTCAACTCTCTCATGAAGGAACAACACTCTTTACTTTACTTCCTATAAATCTCTCTAATTTACTTAAGTTTCCATAAACTCATCACCAACTTATCCTCTAAAAAAAAAGTCGAGTTGTTTGGCTATCTGCAAGTCATCTTCCATATCTAAGACATGGTCTTGCATATCAAGCAGCATGTCTTCATGGTGCACTATCTTGTCCATGACATGGTCTTGCATATCATGAACTCTATTCCATCATGTGTATGTTCGTTTATTGAACACCTAACATCCATGTCAAGGATCTTATCAATGACGAGTCATCTTGGCCTCCAAACTTTACAATCTATAATATAGTTTTTATTTTATTCCTTAGATTCATGCGCGTGCACATAGCCTCTATGGTATATAAATAGAAAGCAAAAAGGATAAAAAATAATATGACTCTCTCTCTCTCTCTCTCTCTCTCTCTCTCTCTCTCTCTCTCTCAAAATCCCTTAGCCTTGTTCCACTTCTTTCACTTGGTATCTTATGGATTGTATGAATTCACGAATTATACAATCATCCAGCACGAACCTCAAGGTATGACACGGATCTTGAGAAAATATTTTGAAGAAGAAATGTTAAAATCCTGATAAAAAGTCATCCAGAGCTTCAATTTCAGCAAACTTAAAGTAAAACTAACCGGATCGATGAGACGAACCTAATGATACCAAGGCGAGTCCAATCTGAGTAAAATCAAGTTCACATCACTCATTAAACCATACTTGAAAGATTTCTGGACACATTTGAAAGGTCAAACGAATGTTGTATCTGACGAGCTCATAGTCGAATCGAGCGCCTCAACAAGACAAATCCAACGAGAGCAAAATCACTCATTCCGACATCATTAAGGCATCAAATGTCCATTAAACGTTGTCTGATTGAGGGAAGCTCTCTGGACCGTCCGATCAAAATGATTCATATTCCTACATTGATTGCACCCAGAACATTATAAATAGAGCCTCAACATTGAGTCTTGAGAGAGAACTTAAGGCTCTGAGAAGGAGCTGAAGTCCAGCACCACCACCGACTGTCGTCGACCACCGCCAATCACCGTCGACCACCACCGATGGTCGTCAACCACCATCATCAATCACCGTCGATTGTTTTCAATCACTGCCGACCGCCATTGACAACTATTGAACGTGTCAAACACCACTAATCAGGCGCGTCAGTCGATATTACACTTGGGAAAATTAGTAACCCCTTCCCGTCTGTGAGACAAGGAATTTCTGTAATCACCAATCAATGGTAGATTTTTACAACTGAGCTAGACCCCGTAATTTTTTCACTCTAGGGATTTTCCAGATAAAAACTTCTGGTGTCATCACTAATTGATTTTCTTTCATCTACGTGTGTGTTAAATTTTCACAAAACGCTAAGACGGAAATCCATTAGTATGCCGCCGTGAATTTTCTAACACGCATCAATCATAAATATTAATTTCTTAAAAAATGAAATACACATATTTCTGTATAAACTTTTAAAACCGAAATGTTCCCTATGAATAATAAATTGTAACACTTAGATATATAAACACATTGATACAGTGTGATGTGCATATAAATTTATATTAATTGTATAACAACCGTTTTTTATTTAATTTTGTTTTTTTATATGTAATTTAATATATATATATATATATATATATATATATATATATATATATATATATTTAAAGGAAAAATAAGGGCACTAAAAAAAGTAGTTTTGAAGAGTTCTAGAAATTTTGCCAGATAAGTTTGAGGGATGCAAACGTCGGCAGTGATCTCAGCGAGGTGGGCCTTCATATGGGCGCCGCCATTGCAGGTTCAATGTATGCCTGTAATGCACGGTGGCTAAAGCATCACGTGCTTAAATTAATATGGACAAAAGACGAGTCAGGCGCGCGACGGTCAATTTATTTGGTCATTTGTAATCAATATTCGCGTGCTTAATTAACGGGCTTCGTCTTCGGCTGTTACCGCAAAAGAGCATGACGGCCGTGCGCGACGAACTTCCTGCGTGGTTTCGGCCTTTTTTTTTTTCTTTTTTTTTTTTTTTAATTGATGAATAGTCGGAGATCATCAATCAATTCTTATAAGTTGAACTGACCGAGAAGGGAACTCTCCTTTCAGTCTGATGTGTCATTCGAATCCTCTCGAACCCCTGACCCGTGGGACTTACACCGAAGGCCGCAACTAATGAGTCAAGGCCTTCGCACGCGCACACACACACAAACACACACACGCGCGCGCTCACACACACAGATATAATATATATATATATATATATATATATATATATATATATATATATATATATATATATATATATAACTTAAAATTTTTATATTTATTTATTTTAAATATAGATTTGTATAATTATAAATATCATATAAAACTTAATACTCATTATGTTCTTATAATGGTAAAAGTTTAGATGTGAGATGGGTTTGATGCTATGTATGTAATTTTCCTTAAAATAAGTTGATAAATTTTATGCTAAAATATTTTGATAATAATTATGAAAATATTTTTTTAGAATTCTAAATATACTAAGAAAATACATGATATTGTTTCCAGAAAAAGTACAAAAAATAAAATTCTTTTTTTTTTTTTTTGGAAAAAAGAGAGTCACACATACCCAACTTTATTCAATAAAAATGAAGTACAAGATAACCCTCATGAATGTTGTTTTGTCCATGAATCACACACAATGAATAGAGTGTAAGACATGTGAAAAGAAAAAAAGGTAGATCAATAAACATCAAACAACATTATTGATTAGCCTTTTCTCAAAAAATAATCCCCCTATTTATAAATAGGGTTGTAAACAAGCCGAGCTTGAGCAAGCTCGGGCTTGGCTAGTGTTCGGCTCATTCAAAATTGCTCACGTTCTAATTTGGCACACGTTCGAAATTGTCTCGTGAAGAGTGTGTTCATGTTCGGCTCTAAATTGACTTGTTAAAATTTTGACAAAAAATAAATATAGGGTGTTGGATTTGACCTGTAGCAACTCTGTGCAATAGAAGATTAGAGCTATATAATCACACAAGCTGTTATGATTTAAAGTTGGATATAAATATATATAATATGTTATTTATATATATATATATATATATATATATATATATATATATATATATATATATATATATATATATATATATATATATAATTTCTTTATTTCGAGCTAAAACGAGCCGAACACAAGCGAATAAAGGGTGTTCATGTTCGCCTCGTTTCTAATTCAAGCTTAAAAAATTTGTTTGTGTTCGGGTAGTTTACTTAATGAATGAGTACTTAACAAGCCGAACATGAGTTGTTCCCAAACAATGAGCTCTTTTGATAGCACTAATTATAGAGTGGGTACAATATGTGGAGTTACATGTTTACCCCTTTTTTAATGGGGTGTTACATAATATTTTAGATATTTTACATGTATGGCCTACAACTCAACTACCCTCTGACTCGATCTATTAAACTCTGAGGGCCTTGGTTCGACGATGCTTGCTCATTTGCCTTTGTTGCATCGAAGTTGTTGATCGACCTTTAATGGCATTCAGGTGTACAAGAATGACTCGATCGACTTGACTTTGTCAATCGATTGATCTAGTATGATTGTTGATAATCGTTTCTGAATGAGCACCACCTGTAGGCGGAATGAGGCTAGGTTATCCGGCAGATGGTGAATCAGCATAATCTGATAGATAGCTCATCCCTTGACAAAGGGGGGAGGGGTGTGGGGGTCCTTCGAGATATTCATGGGCTACATTATTGTTGATTCTTGGCCCCTGAGAAGGAACCTCAGGGGTATCTATGAGACTGCTAGTGATATTGAATCTATTCCCTGTGTTGGATTGCAATGATAGAAAATTTGATGTCTTTGATCGACTCGATTAACCTTACTCCTTGGTTTGTGGGGTCAACACCTGATCGGATGCTAGCCCTGTTAAGGGGGTTGCATCTGGTCAAGTGGATTGTTTGATCTTCTGTCAGTATGCCCTCCTTGTACTTTTTTCTGTTGAACCGTTGGATCTTTTAGTTATTCGTGTCAGCGAATTTTTCATGTACATATTTTAGTTCCAAATATATGGGGCCTAGGCGCCCAATGCTCTAGAATCACTACCCGACCAGCTGGAAAGTAGATGACATGATTAAAGTGCCTAGGCACCAGTGGCCAGCACCTAGGCGCCACATACTAGTGCGTAAGCACCAATTCATGCATTTTTATGTTTTGAGCATTTCACATGAATTGATTCGCGACGGAAGGTTTAAATTCTCTTTTGGCCGACTTCAGAGTGGGACTCAACATTTTGAGAAGTATTGTAGTGGAGAGAACTTGAAAAACAGGAAGGATCCAAGTGCAAGTGAGTGAGTTAGGAGAGATTGTTGTGTGTTTAGAGTGTGTAATCGTGTTGTAACTCAACATTTCATTTAGAGAAGGAAAAAAGATACGTTTGCAATGACTTTGTATTTTGTATCCATTAAAATCTTGTTTATGGCATTTCCTTTCAAAAAAAGTAATTTTGTTGTTTAAAATCATGGTTTTTGAGCATATTTCAATTTCTTCTTTGAATTGATGATGTAGGAATGTTAAGTCTAAGTTCTCATGTGTAATTTAGTGAAATTTCTTTTAATATGATGTTTTAACCTTTAATTCTACATTTACTTTTGACCAAATCAATCAGATTGTTAAAATTTGTCGTAAACATAGTGTTTTAGGAAAACTTTAATGGAAGGACTAAGTTAACACATAGTAACTTTTGGGAATAGGGATATTGCCTCTAGATTAGTGTAATCCATTAAGGAAAACTTGAATCCTAGGCTAATCACCTAATTTATGCACGTTATCAAAATCGCAATTGATCTGGCTTTAATACCAATTATTGTGCAAAATAATGCAGAAAAGAAATTCACCCAACAAACAAATAATAAAATATGGAGTGATATATATGGTTTGACACAAATGCTCCTACATCTATAGAGAGAGGTTATTTCACTATCAATAAGCAGGGAGAAAAGTAGAATGGCTGAAATAAGGTTGCAACTTCACACCCTAAAATCATCTATATTCCCTCCTATAATTAAGATAGGATTAGAGCACACTAATAAAAACATAAAATAAACAATTTATCCCTTATACAAAAAAAAGCCTCTATACAACATTAGTAACATAAATACACATTCATACCGGGAAAAAAAAAAATCATCTCATCAATTATGAACATTGATAAATTTTGAGACCTTTTATTATCCAAATATTTAGGTATAGTTTTTTAAAATTTACACTAATACCATCAAAACTCTATTTTTTAAAAAGTCATAACAATTATATTTAGGAAATTACACTTTGAGATTATAATGATGCCATGAATACACATAAGCAAAATTTAAAACTTTTTTGAGCCATTTTAGGGTTGGAGAGGGAATATATTCTAAATTTTATGTCATTAGAGTTGAAACCACCAACTCAAAGAAGCAAATATGATAATTCTATATACAATACTGACTTATCTAAGGTGATGATATGTTAAAAAAAAAATTATAAAATGATTAAGGAAAAACATCTTAGATTGTTCAATGAAAGGTCAAGATTATTTGTAAAAATGATAAACATGTTCCTACAAAAAAATAAATAAATATATGATATCACTTTATGCAACCATTCATTTAAAAGCTTTTAATGAGAAGAATTTTTAAACTAAGATAAATTTTATAAATTTGGTTGTCAGTTAGAAACCCCAATTGATAGTCTTTGGAAACTATCATTTCAACAATTCCGCTCTGCTCTTGCTAATAGTCCAACAATCTTTGTAGCAAGGAGGATAACCATGTCAACCAGCTTCCAATGCCTAATTTTATAAGCTAGTGCTCATTGCTTCTAATGTTCAAGTCCAATGATTGTCATTGCATGTCCACTACCATCATACTTACAATAATTTTTGTCAGTTATTTACAATCTAATGTCTGCTAATGACCTATGTAAAATGCATAGTTACCTACACCAACACCATTTTTTATATTTTGTTAATCTCCCCTATATTAGAAGAACAAACAATTTACCATATAATATTAAGAGTGTCTGATAGGGTTCGTGGGTTGAGTTCAAGTCTGATCCTACATTGACCCAACCCAAAACAGGTCAAAATTTTATCCCAAACTCAACCTTCCTGTAACCATACTAATTCAAACCCAACCCATTTAATACGTTTCATGTACGCATAACAAATATTCGAGTCAAATTAGGATAAATTTTAGGTTAGCATATCAAATTCGAGAATTTTAGATTAGAAAATAATATTCGAGTCAATTTTATGTTGGTGAGAACTTTCAGATTGACGAATCAACATATACCCTATCTAAAAATTAATTGGGTCAATCCAAACTCAATTTTTTCTTATTAGGGTGCAAGTCAAGTTGGACTTATCGGATCAATTTTTTACACCCCTGTCCACCATCGTGTGGCTTCTCATGTTTCACTTGAAACATTATCCAACATAAACGATTAACCAAATTCTTATGTCTTTTTGGCCTTAACATTCTAAGCTTGCCTTCCAAATTGGTTGATAAACCACCCAAGGAATCGAATAATAAAGCTAATATATAATCATTGTATGACTTTGATCTTCTCCATCGACCGTTGTTTAATATCCTCTAATGATCAATGTATAACAATCATCAATCAATTTTCTCCTCATAAAAAAAAAACATCAAAATGACAACCCATTGTAACACAGCTTCATAAATTCCCTCTCAAACATCTAACAAAACTTGATAATGATTTATGCTAACATTCACCAGCAACCGGCCAAAACGATGTCACAAATATTTATGCTATGCAAGTAATACAGGTACTCTTCTCATGAGAACCATAATTGAGAGGATGTTGACTTAATTACTAATTCTATATTATCCTAGTTTTTATTCAACCATTTTTATAAAATTTTAATTACTAATAAAGATTTGACTAAACAAGTTTACCCAAAATCTTGATTTGAAACTTCAAATGGAAAGAAATACTTTGGGTTTATGACACCTCTATACAAATTTCTTGCAATTCCTTAAATATTAAAATATTTAAGCTGTAAATCTAGAATAATTTTATCCCTAATTTATATTAATAATTAAGAAACCTAATTAATTTTTCTAATTCAATATATGTCTATCTGAATTAAATAGATCACTTGCATTACACCTTTTTTCAAGAATTACAAATTCTCAATTAAAAATAGGTTTAGCATGCTAAAAAAATTGTTAGTTTACTTATAATTATTTTTATAGATCACACTAAGCTTAGAATAAACACAATACCAGTATGCAACTCATTGTAGTTTGAAGTAAATTGAAGAACTACTAATATTTAACACATAAAACTCAAAGCTTATGGTACACGAGATCACAAATCCAGAGTTGATTCAAATTTAGTTCATAACTTAGTAGGCATAAAAATACAATAAGTGAAATCCATTAAATTTAAAATATAAAATCACAAGCGTTCAAAAGATAGAGCAAGTTTTTTATTCAAATACTCCTTAAAATCTTCCTTATTCATACTTTTCCCCTGAATGTCCACTATCTTCTAGAAGATAGCGCGCACTCACACACTAGCCACTACACTCCAAATGCCTAACACTTAATACTTCCCTTAAAATCAACCAAGTATAGAGGCATTTACATGCATACAACCGACTTCCATCATATTTACATATCAAACGCCTAAATTTACAAATATTTTAATTTTTTAAAGGTAAAATGCATTTTTTCATATCATGTAAATACTATAAGTTTTAGATATATAAATACACAGGAATTGAGTGATATGTATGAAATCTTCCATAAATATATTGATATTGAAAATATCTCATCTTCACTTCCTTTTTTTTTGGCTTTCCCCTCAAAATCCACAGAGACTTCTTTTTCCTTTCCCATGGCCCAGATACCCAGCCTCAAAACTAGGAACCCATTTCACTCACTTAGGTGGCCGATTTTTCTTGCCTAACAAGTAACACGACACTAATTAATAAGCAGTCGCACCTGCACCAAAAGCCTGGACTTAATTACTACCAACCGCATATAAGTAGCAGCGCTCGTGCGCATCTCATTCCATCTCAGCTTCGCCTATCTATTCAATCTACTTTGACCAATTGTTTCTGCAGCTAGCCAGCCGTCCCCAGTTTTGACCGACCCCACTATCCACCTCTTGCCGCCTCCCTCCCCACCCTTTCGTTCCTCTAATAAGTCAGTATCTACGAAGGTTCCCGGAGCCACCAGCCCACCGCCACCACCCACGTGCGTCCAAATCCCCCGTGTTTATTTATTCACCAAACCTCTCCTCTTCACCTCCCAAGAAACCTAAGACCTAGACGACAACAATCTAGAGAAGAGAACAGAGAAGAGCATACCATTGTTTTCGCTATGGGCCGCACACGCGATGCCGAGGCAGAGCTCAACCTGCCGCCTGGCTTCCGGTTCCACCCCACCGACGAGGAGCTCGTCGTCCACTATCTCTGCCGCAAGGCCGCCCACCAACGCCTCCCAGTTCCCATCATAGCCGAGGTCGATCTGTACAAGTTCGACCCCTGGGAACTTCCAGGTAAACCTTGAATTTCACGGATCAATAATCTCTCTCTTCTTTCTTCGGTTTTATTACCGGCTATAAACAAAATTGGCTTTTTGGGGTTCTGTGTTGCAGAAAAAGCGCTGTTTGGGCAGAAGGAATGGTATTTCTTCACACCTAGGGACCGAAAGTACCCCAACGGCTCCAGGCCAAATAGAGCAGCCGGCCGGGGATACTGGAAGGCCACCGGAGCAGACAAGCCGGTGTTGCCGAAGGGGATTAACCGGCCTCTCGGCATCAAGAAGGCTTTAGTGTTTTACTCAGGCAAGGCTCCGAGAGGTGCCAAGACGGATTGGATCATGCATGAATACCGCCTTGCTGACACAAACCGATCAGCCAACAAGAAAGGCAGCCTCAGGGTATGTTTGTAGATCTTCCTATAATATAATATATTCATATAAACTGTTTCATTATGGTACCTAATGCTTTGCTCCATCTTGCAGTTGGACGAGTGGGTGCTCTGCAGGCTTTATAATAAGAAGAATGCGTGGGAGAAAATGAAGCAGAGCGTCATGGAATCTCCATCGTTTGAAGACACGATGGATTCCATGGGGGCGGTGGAGGATACTGGTTCGGAAAGCTTTAGAACGCCGGAGTCGGATGTGGACGACTCTTTGCCGGACTTTGATGATCTAGGCTTGCCTGGTTTGCGGACGGCAAGTGGTAGTGCGTTTAGCTTTAAAGGGATGGAACAACGGCCTAAGGAGGAGGATAATAATGACTGGTTCCTCGACTTGAATCTGGATGAACTGGAAGCTGTAGGTACAGGAACGGCAACCATGACGATGGGGACCTTTGATTCATCTTTGAACCAGGATTACTTCTATCAGGCGCTCTGTTCTCCGCAGCTGAAACCGAGCTTGACCAACTTGGCGCCATTCTGAAGCTTGGGCTGCAGCTGTATATAGTTTTGGAGCAATTGGAACGTGAGGGAAGCAGGAATGATAGCTAAAGAAGGAAATTCTAGATAGTTTATGCTTCAATTCTTTTGTTTGTTACTACTACTGTGTACGCAACATTCTACATAAATCATAGATGTATTAAGTATATCATTACATGAACCATGAATAAATGTGGTGAATATGTATTGATAGTTTATTCTGGTAGTAGAATTTCATCATCTAATCGATTCCAAACAGCTTTTGCTTTCATTATATGTTCTCCTTTCATAGATAAAATGCCTTCTAAACTCTAGAACTTGATCAACAACTATGTTATTCATTAGAAAGAAAAAAGATTATACATGATTTTTCAATTGAAGAAAGAAGAGATTGGCCACTGAGCTCCAAATTTATATCAACACTCTTAAGGCATATGTCAATACAAATCATCTTTAACTGCACAAATACAAGCTTGTATAGTTGTGGAGATGAAAGAAGTTCTGTGGTATTACTAATCTGAAAAACATAAGTTCTGCTATAAAATGATCATCCTAGAGCGTGGAAGCTTGCTTGCATGCATGAGAAAAGATAACATATGAAAAAGAAAAAAAAATAGTTTAAAATAATTAGTAGCTCTCCATGAGCAGAAATGAATTATGTCTCTGTTATGTAAAGTTCATAGATACAGAAAATTTAGGACTACATGTTTATGATCTGGGATGATAAAGATGCTATACAAGAAACATATAAACTCTTCATGTTTGTAGTAGGAGCTTTAGTTTTTCATGCAAAATAATTGCCTAAAACAAGACATGCCATGCAAACCCTAGATTTGGGAGAGTGTTCAATGATGGATGGACAGGTGGCACAAGATTAAAAAAACTAAAAAATTTGTTTTAAAACGCACTAAAATATCAGGGCTTTCACTATCTACTGATTAAGAGAGAAACATGTTTCGATCTGTACCAGAAAATTTAAGCATGGCGGATAAGAATTGCCCTTCATTGACATGTGGATAACTCTCCACGTTTCTTTATTTCTTTTTTTTTTTCCCTTTTCTCTCCCATCCAAGCTTGTTGCCCGTTACATCGTTGCAATAAAGCATATATGCGGATCTTCCTAATCAAACATTAATTTATAGTTTAAGGGTATCACCATGATAAAACCTCTATTTAGCCTCCTATCCCCTGCTACTCTTTCTAGCAAAAAAATCTAATATTCTCCCTCTTATAGATTAAAGTTAAGAACTTAATTAAACTTTTCCTGGACACTTCGATTCAGAATTTGTATTATTCCCGGCTCTAATGGTGCTTTCTCTACTAATCAGAAGCATTAATAAGTTCTACGTAACAGAATTTATCGAAAATTTTAAGGGAGGACAATAGCTAATGGCACTTCAACATGCATAATTTCGAGGTCCCACAACAACCCAAAGGACTCCTATTGTGGAAATTAAATCTTCGATAAAATGCTTTTGGATCAAGGCAATTGAGAGAGGGGACATTGAGATGAGAGAGAGAATGTTTAATGAATAAAAATTATGCCAAAATAAAATGTGCTAAAAAAAATGTAATATCTTAAATAGCAGTCAATTAGAAATATAGAAATGAGAACTCATACAACCTATCCCAAAATAATTGGTATGACACCAAAGGCTGCATGATAATGATGATGTTGGGGAGGGTGTTTATTAAAATGATAATCAAAATGGGACTCCATACACCGATTAACAAAATCATTTTCAACCCAATATGTTAAGACTAAGGTCCCCTATGGGGCAAATTATTTGTGCGTTCGGTGTTCGCACATTTGTTTCGCGCGTTTGTTGGGCGGCTAGAATCGCGCAACGGCTATCCTACAGTAATCATGGCCGTGGTTCGGACCCTACTTTCCGCATTCAGTTCAAGCTTATTACCTCAAGACCCTTGATCCCATCCCCAATCCCATTCCCAATCTCTCATCTGCCCTTCTCCTCTCCGATCTCGTCTATGCTCTGGTTCACTCGTCCTCGATCTCATATGTCCTTCTCCTCTCCCGATCTCGTCTGTGCTATGATTCAATCTTCCCCAACTCTCCCTCGTTCTCCCTGTAAGTTCTCCCTCGCCTACACCTCACTTGGTGCTCCAGCTCTCTGTAGGTAATGTGTTTTGTTGATACCTGTGTTGGATCTATGTATTATAGCGGTCTTTGATGGATTCCTTCGTGTTTTCGAATTCATTTGTCACTGTGTTCGATTTTTTTCGCTCTGTGTTGGATCTATCGGCTCTAATGATGCCTTGTTGTGGGCTTATCTGTTATAATTGGTCAAAGAAAAAATTTTGATGTATGGGTTTTGATTCTTTGATGTCATAGAAAAGATTTGGATGGCATAAATGTATACGGTATAGTTTTGGCGTTACATAATTTAGCCATCAAAATGCATTGCCCACCACAATCATCATCCAAGTTCTGTACTCTCCTCTAACGGCTTCTTTTGTGTTAAGGTGAACTTTCTTTAGCCAACTGTTGATTTTAGAGTTCATGATAAAACTATCATAAGCTGCAGAAATTTTGCACTGACATCTTTTAATGCAGAAATTTAGCACTGGCATCTTTTAATGCAAAAATTTAGCACTGGCATCTTCTAATGAAGAAAATTTAGAGTTCATGGTAAGCTCTATTTAGCACCTAGATATTGAAAGCAATTGTTTGGAATGTCATGGAAAGGAACCTTGTGATCTCTTTCTTTGTTAATTTTCCAAGGCATGGGATTGACATCAGTGTTCTATGTAAATCCTCGGTTTTCCCTTAGGTGAATTATCTTACAGCATACCTATTACAATTTGGTAACTTTTTTTTGCATCGAAGGAGTTGGCAAATAGTTATGGATAAGCCATTGCAGTTTCACTCAAGATTGCTTGATGATTTTATTCAATAATGTTCTGGTTATTTTTCTGTTCATGTCTAGTGCTTCTCACGTTCTACGTTAAACCCCATACTTTGGCATACATGTTTGAATTGGTGGTTGTTGATTGCCTGTTGGAAAGGCTGATTTTAGTTGGCTGGCTAAAAGAGGTGCTACTAATCATATAATACATGTGGGTTGGAAACAATCAGGCAAGGTTCAAAAATTAGGATTGGTATACAATACATGTGTTTGATATTCTATTTTTTAGTTGTTTCCTTGCAACTTTCTTATGTATTACATGTGTTTGATGTTCTTGTTACACTCGGGGTGAGATCTTTGTTCACTTATAGGGTTGGTTCTTGTTGTATAATATACATGGGTAGGATGGCAGGCATGTAAATTGGAGCTTGGGTGTAGGATAGGTGAACACATTATAATTTGGGGATTTGCAGCTGAACTTCATTTTACTTTTAATGCTTACACAATTTAAATCCCCTTGAGCTATGAAATTGGAATGAATATTTGCTTCATGTGTAGTGCTCGGGGGTAATGATCAGAAAATGAGCTTTTTTCCCATTAAGCCATGAAGATATTTATAAGTTTATAAAGGGGACGTCTTCTCATTGGTAGAATGTGACTTCCATGAATTCAAATTATCAGATTAATCTTTATAGTGAAGAGATAGCATATTTGAAATCCTCAATGAATATTAAGTTGACTGTGGTCTTGTTCATAATATATATATATATGCTCGGATATTTGTGAAAAAGCTATGTAAGTTATGTTAAGTTTATTATTTGATTGATAAGAAGTGTGGTTTCTTTCTTGTCTGGCAAGTATGTATAAGATGTGAAGATAATCTAGCAAAATTTTCATCACATTTTCCATAGAGTTTGGGTAAGGAATTCTAGCTAGAAAAAATATTTCTCATCATTTCACGAGAAAATTTAATTACTTTCCAAAAGATAATTATTTTTTGATAATGTTTGATGTCATTCTAATCTTGATGATAATTTTCTTATGGGAATATATGTGGCATTGAATTTAGAAGGTAAAATTCCAATAGAATTGTATTTGTTGTCTCTACGTGATCTTGCCTTGCTTTCTGCTTCTGTTGTTTCCACCTTTTGCTTTTGTCACTGATATTAGTTTTCTTGCTGTCCCGTTACATTATGCATTTTTTTTGTGGCTTTTTTTTATTATTATACTATGGTTTGAAGGATGTTTTATGAATAGAGGAGTTCCCTCACAATGATTTCAGTAGTTTTTATCTTTTTTTTTTTTTAATTGATGGAGCCCCTCCTTGTAATGGTCTAAAATGTTGAGTTTGTTACATTTTTTAAGTTATTTTGTTTTAAATGTCGATTTTTCAATTAGAACGTACCTTGTTATCCTCTCTTTTTTGTTTCTTTTGTATCAATTATTTTGTCCAGACAGTTATGTTACAAACAACATTACTTAACGGGGACAAAATAATCATTTATCCAGAAACAGCTGCAATAATTTGATCTGAATAAGCTCCCCCAAACAACAAGCCATTTTGTCAGGAAGCAGATTATAAATAATCTGCAGCCACAAACAGACCCTAACGGCCAAACTAATATTATTTCTTAGCATCTTTCTCTCACTTCCATTATTCTCCCTCAAGCGAAAGCTTTTTAACTTCAACAAATATCATGCACCTGGAGCCAACTCAAACCACCCATAGCCAAAATCAAAAACCATGAAAGCCACAAACCACATTGTACATCAAAAATGTGTTTGCAACTCGGTTTGTTAAGAGTTAATTTTATGTTTCCTGAAGGTCTTTCATCAGCTACAGCAATGTCGTTTTTGGTTCTTGTTCTTCATGTTTTAACCTAGTGAATCAATAAAAGCAGGAAACATGTGAAACGGGGAGACACCGAGAAAACAGAGAATTGGGAGAAGGGTTTTGTAGAATATTCTGTTTGGCTTTCTTGGGCCAAAAAGATCCCTAGTAATCTGACAGAATCTAGAAGAAGGAAACGCTTCCTAGATGAAATTACAGTCTGTTGATGTTTAGTTGTTAGCGCTATCAGTTTTTTAGCTGCACATATTTTGAATTCCATTCTTGCTGCTGCAACAGAGAATAAGCTGTAGAACTTTGCAGATAATTTCAACAGTTTCCATATTTGTTGGCAATTATATTTGACTTGTTTAAGAGCTATCGCTATGGCTACAATAGTTCTGAATTTGCCTAATAATGAAATTAAGGAGGTGAAATTCACTTATGGCATGAAAACATTGCATAAAACATGACCCTCAGATGCAGACATTAGTCAACTTTTCAGACAGTAGAACAAAACGTAGAGACATGATAACGAGATTGTTCAGATGAAACCGAGACAAATGTGGCTATAATATGGGACAAAGGAAATGTAACACACAAACGAAGAGAACATAGCTCATACAAGCAAGAAGCTCCAACTTACATTGGCCTCATCAGCTAATGTATTTGAAGAAAGGATTTCTGAAGTAAATAAGCTGAGAAAGCTGATAAAGCCAGATTTCCAGATCAAAGTGATTTAAAGAAATAATGTGATGGAAGATGCTCAAGAGTTTAGAATTTCTTATACAACTAGGATGATATAATGGATGTAGATTACACGAATAAAGATATAATTGATAAATCACAGATTACTAAATACAAATAAAAACACTTCTTTAGGTACCAATAAGAGAATGAGAATCTGAACTCATGCGATAATGCAACAGTCGAGTAAATTTGAAAAAATCAGCAAAAAAATTGAACCATGCATAATCAAGAAACATGTAAATTTCAAACACCATAATTGAAATTCCATTGTATCAAAGTTGATCAAAATCAAGGCCTCTAACAAGTCCAATAATAAAATATAGGCTAATTCAAGAATATCATCTTCCGGGAATTAAGTAGTGCGCTTATATAACACTCAAAAGAATCAGTGTATTTTCAAAAAAAAAAAAAAAAAATCACACATGCAATATACAAGTACAAGATTAAAAATTGTTATTGAATCAAAGAAAAATATTAAAAATCCTCGGGTTATTTATTTATAGACATTTAAATTCACTATTTTTCCCCATGTAGGTCCATGCTGGTTCCTATGCCAATCCAATACAAACCACTAAAACTCAATTAAAGGTGTCAAACATAATAAATTTAAGCCACCAAAGTAGCATCGAGTAAAACGGAACCTCCCAATAACCACACTAATCGTAGATATAATATATATGTCACACCCCAGATCCAAAGTAGCATCAAGTAAAACGGAACCTCCCAGTAACCACACTAATCGTAGATATAATATATATGTCACACCCCAGATCCGGGAAGGCGGTATAGCCTGTCAATAAGGGACGTGATGAATATAACACCATATTATTTACTCAAAAAAGAAAATTCATATGCAAGCAGTCATCAATATATTTATACTAAGAAGAAAGAAAATAACCTTTTATTAAATCAATAAAACTTACAATCACCATCCAAAAAGGGAACTGAACAACATCTAATAAAATAAATTGAATGAATAATAATAAAATCAAAACCACCCAGTCCAAAAAAAATAATTTAAAAAAAAACACACACACACACACAACTAGAACTAATACATAAACTCAAAATACCAAAACATGGTTAGTGCTGAAAAATCTGCTCCTGTGATGAGTCTACAAACCACATCAATAGAACCTGCTATAAAAGAATTATCAAGAAAGAGTTTGACAAATTAACTCGAAAAATAATCACTATCTACTAAAAATAAATGGAAAGACGTTGGGACATGCAGCATAAATAATAAAAAAAGATGACTTGTCATATGTATTGAAAGACTAATCATATACATCTAATGTTCAAAACTATTGTGGCACTTCAATAGTAAAAGAGTGGCATATAATTAAACAATCTAGATTACAATTATGCTTATAATAAAGAGTATGAGTTATTGTAATAATGCATTTCTATGCTAACATCGATATGTAATAATATCAAATATCCTTACATATATTTATACATGGGTCATTTATCGCTACCTGATAAATCTAAATATGTATAAGTGCGGGTATATATATGTATATTATAATCAGTTTTCAACGAAAATAAAAATTAAGAAAAGATAAAGACACTAATCTTATGAAAATCCAATTATTTCTCTAAATAACCATTGGTTTGGCTAGCTTTTAACAAAAGGTTTAATAACAACATAATATTATTATAATAACACACATACTGCACACATTATAAGAAACTCATTATTATAAATATTACTAACACTATAACCAATATTATGTATATATCAAGCACGATTTTGCAAAAATAAAATCTATTACATTTATACAAAGATAGCAAGCAAAAGAATAAATATTACAACTAAAGAAATCAATTGGATATATAGGAATCAGTACAGCAAAAACAAGGTTAAATTACAAATGCAATTCACTATAAATATAAAAATAAAATGTACTAGCCCGTATATAATGAGTAATAGATTTTCAATAACAGAGCTAAAATCCTACAATACGTAAGTCTAATACATGTAACAAGGATAAAGCCCCCAACGAAAAAAAATAAAAGTTTATGCCTTAAAACAAGTGTTACAAAAGTCCATAGTTATGAGATCCCACAGACAACATTTCATCATACTCAACTTGTTGGTCCTACATAACATGAACCATAATTAGTTATTGATACGCCAATAATGTTAAACTAAAAAAGATGCAATTTAGTTAACCTACGTTTTCCCATTAACACAAATTAACTATTGCAATGTTGATACCTACCTAATTAGTTAAATTATGAATTTATTATCAATAACTAACTTTAACCAAAACTATTCCTATGTTATGTAGGTAAAAAGAAAACAAGAAAAGAGAAGTGGAAGAAGAGAGAAAAGAAAGATCACAGTCATGGTTGCTTAATCCAGGAAGGAGGCAAGGAAGATGGCCAACAGTAGTCGTCAATCAAAGGATAATGATGTGCATGAGAGCTTATCTATTGAAAATTGAAAGAGGTTGGCATCTAGAGCTTCAATGGAGTGAGAGAGAGAGAGAGAGAGTCAATTGGGACGGGCTCGAAGGTTGTGGAGGAGAGGGTTATTATGCCCTAGCTCTTGGTCTTCTTAAATCGATAGGGAAGGGGGTGCAGGAGGTCATTACTAAGTGCGGGAACAAAATCACAAAATCCATGTGATCGAGAAGGCAACTACAGTGTGGGTAGGGTCAGTCGCAAGCATTGTGCAAAGAGGGAGAGGAGCTTTCATGCAAAATAAGAGTTGCAGGAATTTTGATTTAGTGGAGCAAAGGCTCAGATTGGTTTGATCGCTACAATCTGAAACTCAAGAAACCTAAAATACCCCATAGGCTTTAGAATAAGAATAATAGTGTCAAATAAGAAAATCATATATATACATGTAAAAGAAAAACCAATAATCAAAATGAACTAGAAGTTAATGAACTTTAAGAGGAGACCACCAAAATGAGCTCAGTTGACAACTTATACATCCAGAACACCAAACAACTTTAATAGACTCAAACACAAGGAATCAAATTATCAGAGAAACCGTACCATTTTCATAGATCATATCATCAAAGATATGTCTATAATGTTAAATTAAAATTGAAAATTACAAGTTAAAATAACTATCTAGTAATGAAACTAAACTAAACTAACTCAATCATTTAACTGATTACATTGTCGAGTATAAATTTGAAAATCAACATCAATTTTATCCAAAAGGATAAACTTGATTCATATAAGTTTAGCTTTTATAAAGAAAATCAAGGCATAAATTTTTCACTTTCTGTACAGTAATCCTCAAGCATCACAATAAATCGATCACGTCACTCATGGTTTAAAAAAGAGGTTGAGTCCTATGTTTTGAGGTTTGTGCCTCATTATTTCTAGTGAGACTTGCCACCTTTTTTATCTAAGATGTATGCCTCAAAGCTTAATACCTTAAAAGCATTTGAGTCAGATACCTCGAACGAGTTAATGTCACAAAATGTATTTTATTATATTATAGAATAATATAGTAATAATATATCTTTAAAATGCTAATATATCTTTGATCATACTTCAAATAGGAAAGTGTGTGAGACACGGGGTGAGATTAAGAAAGAAAGACCTTGTCTTTAAGCGATAGAAACATTTTAGATTTCTCTAGTGAGGGCAAGTTTGTATATTTTCTTTTTTAAAAAATAAAAGACATTATTATCTGGAATTTTTTATATTATAGAATAATATAGTAATAATATATCTTACAAATGCTTATATATCTTTGATCATACTTCAAATAGGCAATTGTGTGAGAGACAGAGCCAGATTAGGAAAGAAAGACCTTGTCTTTAAGCAATAGAAGCATTTTTTATTTCTCTATTTAGGGTAAGTTTGTTTATTTTCTTTTAAAAAAAATAAAATGACATTATTATCTGGAATTTTTTAATGATTTTATTTTTAATTACTTTTCAAAAAATTTTAAATTTCTTTTTTTATATATATTTTATTAATTTTGTTTAGGTTTTAGATTCTTTTCTTAGTTTTATTACTTAATTTTATTTATGTTTATATTTTATTTTTTTATTTTTATTTTTTAACAGTTGTTTATTTATTACTATTTTTTTTTCATTAATTTATTTTACTCTTGTATTACTTTTAACATTTTAGTTTTATGTTTCATTTTGTTAAATTTTCTTTATTTTGTATTTCAATGTTAATTTTTTTGTTAAGTCATTTATTTTTTCTTTAGTTTTTTTTTTAGCTATTAAAATGAGCGTTGGAACTACGACAAAAAAAAATATCCACTTAAAATGTGGTACTCAAGTCGAAATATAAGGTAAGGGTGAAAAAAAGAGTTAGTATATATTTGTCTATTTATATACAAGGTAAATTTGTAACAAATAAATTATTGGAAACGTTAAGAGATTAAAAGATCACATAGCTTGCATCTATCTTAATGTTTAAAAAATGTGAGAAAGTGCAAGTAGTTATAAAAGAAAATGCATAATATTTAAAAAATTATACCGTATCACCTCAAAAGAAGTAGCTTAAAGAGACATGAAGGAAATAATTATGAATAGCTCTTTGATTCCCAAAAAGTAACTTTAGAAATATAAGCTATTTTTCTTTAGATAAAGAAGCAAGGCGATCAATGAATAAATTTGTTATAAATGTGAATGAGATGAGAATAATAAGTCCTATACAATTCCTTCTCCAATTTTGCCAAATAAACACATGACTTGAGCATTTTTAAATATTACAGGCTGCTAATATGAGACGAAAATTTCATTCAAAATGACAAGTCCTTCAAAATTTAACATGCTTAATTCAGATTAAGGTTTAAATCTTCCTAACATGTATGAGCCTCAAACATGAATGTTGGATGAGGAGCTAAAGACGACAACAAAAAAGATTGAAATGAAGAAGATGTGAGTTAATAGAAGTTATAATAATAGCAGATGGTTGATTAAGCATCAAAGGAATAATACCAACCTCCTTATTAACAACTCTTATGGGACCACATTGTTGACATCTGTTGATTCATTAGACTTCCTTAAAGATTCATAGATGTTATTTAAAATACTTGATTCGCTGCTTGAAGTAACAAGGCATAGTTGTTCAAATGGTCATAGATTATGTAAATATCTATAAGGTTACAAGGAGAATGCTAATGGAGAAAAATAGACATCTTCATTGGACTCCATGTGCTACTAAGTGGCATGATTTGATGCTTGAGAAATTGGAACAATTGCTATATATAAAAATGTGTTGTTCAAAGCAAAATTAATTAGCAAATTTATTTAAAATCATTCTGGGGTGTTGAACATAAGAGAAAATTCACAGAAGAAAAAATTATTCAACCAACAGTTAAAAGATTCATCACAATATATTTACCATTGTAGAGGTCTAACGAGTTAACTTAACCTTTAGAATTCATGTTGCTTCTAACAAAAGGGATAAAAATCCCGAGGCAGAAAAATCTATAAACAAAAACAAGTGGATAAAACTATAATAGAGAATTATTTTTGGTGTGATGTTAATTGTGCTCTTAAGACCACAAGATCTTTAGAAACGTATCAAGAATTGTTAATGAAAAGTAAGCTCCAGTGATGAAATTTGGCTATGAAGTGAACCAAAAAAAAAAAAGAAAGCGTAAAAGATTAGAGGGGCAAAAAGTTGTTTATAAAGATATTGGGATATTATAGATGAAAATAAAATCATCAGCTACATCAAAATTTGTATATTGCTGCTTATTATTTGAACCACCAATTTTATTATAATGCAAACTTCCATGTAGATAAAGATATTGAAAACAATTTCTATACATGTATGGACAAACTTGTCCCGTATGCTAACAATCTAAAGACTGACGATCAACTTGAAATTTCCATTCAAAGAATGAAATGTTCACAGTCATAGCAGCCCAATAATGCTATAAGACAAGCACTTCTAATAATATCAGATTCATTTATAATTTTATATCTAAAAATTTTTATATTATTTTTCATTCTACTCTTAAATATTTGTAGGCACAATTTAAAAATAGCATGCCTAAACTTAAAACATTTGCATTGAAAGTTCTTAAACTTGTTCAAATTGCGCAAATGAACTTAATTAGAGCAAAGTCAGCCAACAAACAAAAAGAAGTGATTAGCTATGGGATAAATGAACAAATTGTTTTTTTATATAATTAATAAAAAATTTAAAAAATAAACCTCATGTTACTAAACAAAGGAAATGATGGGATTGATCATTTGATTGCTGATGACATAAAAGTACAATATGTTGATAAAGGAATAACATAAAAAAATAGTGAAGATCTTTAATGATGATGAAAATAAGGATATGATTGTTAACATTACTACTTAATTGAGAGCAACTTCTTCATCACAATAATTCAAAAAAAAAAAAATTAAATATAAAATGGAGTTAAAGTTTCAAAAAAATTAAAAGATGATTTAATAATAATAGATTACCTAGTTGCAATATTAATTTATTATTATTTTAAATTATATTGAATTGAGAATTAACTAATATATGGTGCAAGAAAAATATATATAATAGCTGAAAAAGATTTTGAAGATGATAAGGGTGAATCAATAAACGGTAGAATTGCTAACTATGATGACTCTCTTGAATATTTTGATCCTCATAGTTATATTTAAATTTGGAGTGAGCGCTCAGCTTGGATCTTAATATTTCTACTTTAGGTTAATATTTAAGATTAAGATTTAGTTTTTTTCTATTATATAATTTTGAGGTTTATGATGAAATAAATAAATATATTAATATGTGTGGCACATTTATGAGTTATTTTTAATTTTATATACATGCATACATACATACATACATATACAACTATTGTTTTCCCAAACCCCCATTCAGTTGGCTTTGCAGGACAAGCCGGTTTGGAAATTTCAGAACAAAACTACTGTTACTAAAGCACTCTATGCTCACATTTTTCCATATCAACCCTAGTTTTGGGGTAAGTTGATATGGCATCCTTTCATATCTCCCTCCTCTTCCTTCTTCCTCTGGAGGTATTTTCACTCTTTTTTACCACTTGATGATATACTGAAATTAAAGGGATTAAGACTAGCTTCTTGCTGTTACATTTGCAAAAAGGATGCTGAATCCTTTACCCATCTTTTCTGTGATTGTGATTATGCTAAGGAGGTTTGGAGATCTTTGGGGAATTTTTTTGGAATCATTTGTCCTAGGAACTATTGCCTCAAGAACATTCTTATTTGTTGGAAGGAAGCATCTAATCTTCCTTCCAAGATGAATTATTTTCCATTAATGTTTTTATGGTTCATTTGGTCAACTCGGAATGCTTATACATACTTGGAAAGACCGCCCTCCCCCCTCACAACTGTTTCTTTTATACTTGCTAATTTTAAAAAGGCTTTTAAATCTATACCTGAGGAAAGACAATATGAGTTAAGTCCTCCCCCCTCAGGTTGGATGAAAGCTAACATTGATGGAAGTTGGACTTCTCATGAAGCTTGCAGTGCTGCTGTTTTTCGAAACTATTTGGGAAAATGTTCTCTTTTCTTCACTTCTCCCGTTCATGCTTCCTCTCCTCTTTGAAGTTGAGGCTTGGGCTCTTTTCTTAGCCCTGCAGATTGCTATAGCTTTTAAATTATCTTCTCTTATTATTCAAATGGACTCGCTGCTCCTTTACAATAATGTAACTCAGGCCATGGATCCACTGTGGACCCTGATTTGCTTAATGAGAAGATTCGAAGGTCTTCTGGCCACTCATCCCTTAACTATTCAGTATTCCTTCATTGTAAGAGAAGGAAATAAGCCAGCTGATTGGCTTTCTAAGTAGGGCTATGCAAATGTTAATATCGGCACTTCCCCTCCTCCCTTACTGAATGCTTATACTGCTGGTGTTCTTATGGAGGCCCCCTATTTACAAATATGATTACTTTGCGGTTACTTCTTATCTAGTCATTACTTCTGATGCAATTAGGATTAACCCTATATTGTATAGTCTCTTTTGCAGGGGTCAGTTTTTTTGGCTACTTGAAATGGGAGGGTGTACCTCATCCTTTTCTCTGCTTTTCTTTAGTTCCCATGCTCTCTCTACGTCTCTTTACAGGAGTTAATCTTGCTAATGGATCCACCTCTTTTTGGGATGACATGATGCGCTGCTACAATCCACTACACGCTTTATTTTTAATATATACATTTTCTTTGTACCTTTTAAAGATTTCTTTTGTGTGAGTTGTAATGTCCTTTATTAACACGTAGGGAGCCACAAGAGTTGTTTCCCACGATATATATATATATATATATATATATATATATATATATATATAGAGCTTAAACTTAGTCTCATTAAGGCAACATATCTTGATTCTCATTTTTATTTGTTTGAAAAAAAAAATTCTAATATTTAACGCCGATAATTGATAAAATATTATCACCAGGATAGCTTAAACTAGATTTATAGATTACAAAATGTTGGATGCAAACACAAAATAAGAGTTTTATAGATTACAAAGTGTTGGATAGAAATTCAAAATGAGATGAGATAGGAAGAAGAATACAAAGTGTTGCACGTCACACTAGATTTTATCTATATACGGAACTAACTAAAAAGTAATTGAAAGCATCCAAGATACAAAAATGGGATATTTTATCAATAGAATATCTTATATGATTGTGAATATTGTTCAATTTTCAATTTATATAATGCAAATCAAACTTAGGGACTGTCTGCCAACATATTAGATTTAAGTTACGAGGATTTAGTAAATCCGGTAAATCTGGATTTATTAAATCCTGTCCAGAAAACTGTCTGGCAACAGATTTAGTAAATCTTGTAAATTTAATAAAAGTATTTGGCAAAATTTAATCTATCATGCTGTTCTCATCTGCGTTCTTACCTTCCCTGCGCCGCAGATTCGCAGGATTTAGTAAATCGCAGATATTTAGCCTACATCCCACTTAAATCCCAGGTAAATCCATTGTCAGTAGCTCCTTAGACACTACATTTATGCACTTCCATTATCAGTGATTAGCTTATAAAATTTCTCTTTATGTTTAAATTAAATTTGAAATTTTGTAGTTCTCTCAAAGCCAAACAGAATCATAGATCTAATTACAATGCAACATATAACATTCAACATCCAATGAATTATAAACTAAAGCATGCTTAAGATGACTCATCTTTAATCAAATGAATGATTTCATTGTTTTTATACTCCACATTTAAATGCAAATTTCTAAAAGGAAGTCACTAAAAACATAATTTGGCAAAAATTATAGCCGAAGATGCACATGATTTCCCTTAAAAGTCCAAATTAACTGCAGCATCACAGCACAACAGCATCATGATCCTATGATGTCATAAGTGCAATATAATGAATAGAAAGTTATATTGTCAGACATAACATTTGCTAAAATCCAAGAAAGTAAAAGGCATTCTCGAGAGAATGTTGTGAGGTGTTATCTTTCGTGATATTAGATCTCAAATCAAACCCAAGCCGAAAAACTATGGCTCTAACATCTACAATAATCTCAAAACGCAACAACTCTTTAATGTATTCATATATTATATTATCACTTTGGTCTCTTTTATTAAGTTAAACTCGATAATAAAAAAAATCGTTGTAATTAAATAAAGATAAGTATTTCTCTTTTAATTTATTTTTCTCTCAACAAAAAAGATGGTGAGTTTTCTTCCCTATATTCACCTTTATTTCTCCATACCCAACCAAAATACATTTTGATCCATCAATTTCAATTTTGCAGCCTTAATCATCACAATATATTATCCAATTAGCAAAAACAATACGATTAATATTACCACCAAAGGTAAATACTTCAATATTGACACTTTCTATTGTGTCATCTAGATTAAAATTTTGATATATACGACTTGCAAAATCCCAATTGTTTAAATACCCTATACTACCTATCATGAAAATCTCCCTATTTCCTACCAGGTTATGATCGGACCATACTTCAGGTTCATGTGCATAAATTCGAATGGTTTCCAATTTTGCATTTCATACTTCAACCAAATTAATGTCCTCACACATTTGATTTTGTTTATTTAATAATTCAACCGCTTAACTTTGTTAAAAAAGGTCAAATTCACATATATTTGATGATCTACCAAGTTACCCTAATTATGAGTAGCACTTTTGAATAGTGCTTCGATACAAATTTTACATGGAACACAAACTGACTTCCACCTTAAATTAGTACATAAATTAGAACGCAAGATTTTACATTGCACTGAAGATGTCCACGTCTAATCAGCATTCAAACACAATGAAAACACAAACTCAAAAAATTACAATTGAATGATTGATCTAAAAAAACTAACTTTGTTTATTTAATGATTATTGAAAGTATCATTTTGTTTATTTAATAATTCGTTCTATTGATTCTATTAAAATGGTCAAAATCACGTCTCCTTAATAATCTATCAATCTATCCTGATATCGAGTCCAACTTATGAGAGAAACAAAACCTAAAGTTTTAACATAAATTTGATACAATACAGAATGAAATAGCTTCCGCCCAAAATTGCTACTAAGGACTTAAACCAAGCTAAAAAGGTTCACACCAATCATCATTCAAGCATAAAGAATAGTTTCCCCAATCAATACAAATTCTAGGAATAGTTTCCCCAGCTAAGGTAAACACTTTAATTTTAACATTTTTAGTTATGTCATCATCCACATCAAAATTTTGAAATATATGATTTCCACAAAACCCATTATTAAATGCCCTATAATGTCAATCCCCTTCAAGTGCTAATATTTAGCTGAATTCGTTCATCATTATGATTGGAATTCACTCCAAGTTGTCATATAAACTTTATTATTTTCCAATTTTTCAATCTGTGCTTTAACCAAATTAATGTCTTCGTATTTTTAGCATCAGACTTTCGCAAATGTTTAATATTGTCCTAAAATTAGAAACACTAAATGAGCAATCAATGTTCATTAGTTTGTCCGCTAATGTAAGCCAACCACACAACAAGAAGAAATTTCTATTTAAACAACCTAAGAATGACGAAAAAGAGAACTACATTCCAAACTCACCATTGCTTCCAAAAACAAACAATACAGCCATTGAACGACACAAAATGTCCAGCAACAAACTTCAGTTTGCCATGTCACTAGAAAATAATAGCCTTGATGTTAAACAAGACAGCTGCAACATTGCTATTTTCCCTCTATCAAATACCAAGCTTCAGAGAAATACTTTATGGACTATATTTCTAAGAGATATCAAAATCCTTTTCTACAATGTCTCTCCGGAAAGCATGGCCGTTGAAATTCAGCCAATGCAAAAGTCATAGCTGTTGAAATTCAACAAGATAATTTTATTGATATCAAAAGCAATAAAAATACAAGATATATGAGTTATAAAAAAGGAAAGGCATGGCACCCGAATCTCTAGGATTAGGGCTATCAAAAAAGCTCGTTGTTCGCGAACAGCTCGTGTTCGGCTCGTGAAGTAGCTTGTGTTCGGCTCATTCATTAAGTAAACGAGCCGAACACGAACAAATTTTTTAAGCTCGTATTGCGAACGAGCCGAACACAAACAACTATTTGTTCGCTCGTGTTCGGCTCGTTTTAGCTCGAAATAAAAAAATAAGCATATAATTATTTATATAATAATTTATTATATATATTATTTATATATTAATATATTATATATATTTATATTTAAGTTTAAATCATAATTGCTTGTGTGGTAACGTGGTTATGCGTCTTGTTCCCATTCATTTGGTCCAGGTTCGAATCTGGCACAATGCATATATTTTTTTCAATTAATTTTAACGAGCAAATTTCGAGCCGAACACGAACAAAAATATTTAATTCGAGCCGAACACGAACACACCTTTAACGAGCCGATTTCGAGCTCGAGCCAGTATCGAACGAGCCGAACACAAGCCGACCCTGAGCTCGCTCAGGCTCGGCTCGTTTACAGCCCTATCTATGATTAAATTAATTCCTAATAACTACCTAGAGATAAAAGAAAAGTCATAGACTAAGAAATACGCAAACAAGGAAATATATGAGCTAAGAAATATCCGGACATGAAAGAAATAAACACTAATAGCAACCCTCCCCCCCCCCTTAAGTTGAAGTGTAGATGTCAATCATGTTGAACTTGGATTTGAAGTCGTTAAACAATGGACAATGAAGATTTTTTGTGAGTATATCAGTTAGTTATCCAGTAGATGGAACAAACAGAACATAGATGACGCGGGCGCTTGGTGCAGTGCCCATGTTCGGGTGCAGAAAAGTGCCCCAATGCGAGGCGCTACGAACCCGCAAGGCCGAAGCCCCGCGAAACATCGTGATCCAAAAACCTGCAAACTAGCGAATGCCGGGGAGCAGAATCACGATCCTGTGTATGGGAACAGGAATCGGATCGCGAATCTTCACGATTTAGGGCTACTTCATGCACCAATGCGAGGCGCTTGGTGCAGTGCCCATGTTCGGGTGCAGAAAAGTGCCCCAATGCGAGGCGCTACGAACCCGCAAGGCCGAAGCCCCGCGAAACATCGTGATCCAAAAACCTGCAAACTAGCGAATGCCGGGGAGCAGAATCACGATCCTGTGTATGGGAACAGGAATCGGATCGCGAATCTTCACGATTTAGGGCTACTTCATGCACCTTCCACACTTGTCTTCTTATGGAAAAGTCTTTCTTTTGGATTCTTCTTCCTATCCCACTCCCTTTCCTTTTGTGTCGAAGAAAGGGGTTATAAATAGATATCCCTTATGTTTGTAGGAGGCAGTTCTACTAGAGTTGTCTTCTAATCTTCTGTGTGGAGCATCTTCCCTCTTGTCAGGGATGTAACCGACGACAAGTGGTGCTTCGATTGTATCCTACTCTGAGGTGGTGTTGTAATTTTAAACTCCTTCGTTACTACTCACCAGCCCTTAACACTCCCCTAGCTGCCAGCAAACCCCATATTCCTCCATCACTCTACCGCCACCCCTACTTTCTCCACCATCTCGCCATCCAATCCACCAACAACCAACCACACACAATCACCTACCTACCCAACGACAGCTCACTCCGCCGACGCCACTGCCGCCTTCGAATCTCTTCTTATAGCTCTAACTAGGGATTTGCCTATTATTGTATTTCTCTTTTGTTTAAGTCGTGTTGTATTACTATTTTTATATTAAATAAAAATTTACTTTGTTTGTATTTCACCACACCCCAACTAATTTCGGTATCACTTAGTATCAGAGTCCAGGCTAAACCCTAGTCCTATCCTACCCAATTCACCTCCTTTTTTTTCTTCCAATTCCCAACTCTATCTATGCCACCAAAGAGAGATGCATCAAGCTCTGCTCGGGAAAAGATCCAACGTGAAATTCGTCGTCTACAATAGAGACCAACCAAGTTAGATAATAGGAACCAGAAAGAGATTACCTTCAACTATGATCAAGAGAGTCGTAGGGAAGATAGAAACGAAGATCTTAATCTGTTCCACAGGGAAGATCAAAGCGACGAAGAATATTGACCATGTTGTTTTGGTATCTAATATAAAAGGAGGCCGAGAGAAGAGGCTGCTTATGGAGATCAGAGGGACTTCGGCATCAAGATGGACCTCCCAGACTTCAAGGGAAGCATGGACCCCGATGAGTTTAAAGGCTGGCTGCAAAGAGTCAAACATATCTTCAAGTAGACGTACCAGAGAATGAACAAGTCAAGCTAGCTACAATTAAACTAAAGAGGAATGCCTCCTTATAGTAAGAGAACTTATAAAGGCAAAGGAGGAGAGAAGGAAGTAAAAAAATAACTATGTGGGAGAAAATGAAGAAGGCAATGAGAAAAATACCTTCCACCATAGTATCGCCAAGACATGTTCCTAAAACTCTACAACTTGCAGCAACGAAACCTATCAGTTGAGGAGTTCACGGCCCAGTTCGTACACCTACAGCTAAAGTGCGAGCTAGCAGAGCCAGAGGAGCACACAATCGTCAGATATCTCGGAGGCCTAAAACTCACCATTAGCAATGTGGTACAGCTACTGCCATATTGAACGTTGAGGAATGTCTAAACACTCGTCCTGAAGTAGAGAGACAACTGAAGCAAAGCAGACAACAGTTATTCAGACCACCACCTTCGACTAAGCAATCACCTACAACTACTAGAGCCGAGAAGGGTACCTGGGGGAGGAAATAACAAAATTGGACAAGGGACTGATAGAGCAGATCAGAACGAGAAGAAGTCGGAGAAAGGTAATTCCTCCAATACAGTGCCAGCCATGAAGTGTTTTTGGTGTCACGACTACCGTTTGCTCAACAAGTCGAGTCGTCACACTCACGGATCAAGGCGTAGTCGAGGAAGTCGAAGAAGAACCAGAGGAGAGTCTAGAAGAAGAGCTTCAGCTGCACGGAGGAGCACTAGTAATGCGGCGAATATTGCAGTCCAAGCCCGAGCGGAACCAATCTTGGCTAAGGCATAACATTTTTTGCATCAAGTGCACCGTCAAGGGAAAGGTCTGCAGCCTAATCATCCGCAGTAGGAGCTACGTGTTGTCCACGCGCATGGTAAAAAAGTTAGGATTAGAAACACAGAAGCATCCCTAGTCATATTCTCTTACCTGGTTGAAGAAGAGCAATGAGATACGTGTGGATTAGCAGTGCCTAGTTGACTTATCCATCAAAGACCAGCTACACAAACAAGTATGGTGCGACATGGTTTGTATGGATGTCTGCCACAATCTATTAGGTAGGCCTTGGCACTTTGAACGCAAGACTCAACATGACGGGTTCAAAAATATTTATTCTTTCAAAAAGGATGAGAAACTTAAAATTTTACTACCTGCTAAGGATGCCAAAGGCGAGGACGATATAAACAACATTAACATTCCAAAAATCGGTCAAAGTTGCCCTTGTAACACAAGCATTAGTCCTAGAAGAAATTGAGAATGAAAGAGAGGTACCAGCACTATTGCAACCATTGATACAGGAATTTCAAGATGTTATGACCAACAGCTTACCAAAGGGACTACCACCACTAAGGGACATTCAGCACGCCATCAACCTTATATAAGGATCCGTATTGCCAAAATAACCAGTCTATAGATTAAGACCTGAAGAGTATGCAGAACTACAACGACAAGTGCAGGATCTCATTGCAAGGGGGCTAGTCAAAGAAAGCACCAGCCCGTATGCAATCCCGGCCCTAATAGTGCGCCAAAAGAATGGATTATGGCGAATGTGCATCAACAGTCGAGTCATCAACAAGATTACCATCAAGTACCGATTTCCCATATCCCACTTGGATGATCTCTTAAACCACTATATGGAGGCACTATCTTCTCCAAGATAGACTTGTGCAGCGGCTATCACCAGATACAGATGAGGCTGGGAGACAAGTGGAAGACCGCCTTCAAGACGCGGGACAGACTTTATGAGTCGATCATTATGTCTTTTGGTCTGTCAAATGCGTATAGCAATTCCATAAGATTAATGAACCAAGTATTCCGACCTCACATTGAAAAGTTTGTAGTTGTCTATTTTGACGACATTCTATATACAACCAGTCAGAGAAAGATCACTTGCATCACCTAAATGCAATATGTGAAGTACTACGAGCCGAGCAACTATATACACATCCGAAGAAATGTCACTTCATGACAAGCCAGATATACATTCTGGGTTACATCGTGTCTAGTGCAGACATTCAAATGGATCTCGTAAAGATAGAGGCCATTATCAGCTAGGTCGTACCACAATCATTTAGTGAGCTGAGGCAATTCTTGAGGCTGGAATCCTTCTATCGAAGATTTATCAGAAACTTCAGCACTATCACCTCCCCTTTAACTAAACTACTAAAAGGGAAAGAATTTACTTGGTCAGCAATAGCCCAAGACCGTTTTAAAAAACTAAAAGAAAAAGGTGACTCAGTACTACCTGACTTCAACCAACATTTCGAGGTAGAATGTGATGCCTCCGGCATGCGAATCGGAGCAGTACTAAGCCAAGAAGGACAACCCATCGCTTTCTTCAATGAGAAATTGAACAAGACCAGGAGATAGTACCCAACCGACGACAATGAATTCTACGTCATCGTAAAAGCTCTAGAACACTGGAATCATGACCTATTGACAAACGAGTTTACACTATTTACAAATCACGAGGCCCTCAAATTTTTCAACAGTCATAACAAAACTAAGGGGACGACACGCCGCCTAGGTGGAATTTCTATCCTCTTTCCAGGTTGTGCTAAAAAACAAAACAGAAAGTCAGAACTATGCAGCAGATACACTGAATCGCCAGCACCTATTGATACCATCCATGCAAGCTCGAGTTGTGGGCTTCGAGGTCATAAAGGATCTATATAAAACAGAAGAACATTTCAAAAACATATGAGAGCAATGTCTGGAGAAGCCGGCAGAGCAATATTATCGCACAGAAGGATATTTGTTCCACCAAAGACAGTTGTGCATTCCCCGGTGTTTACTAAGAGAGGCCATTATCCAGGAAGGCCGCAGCGGAGGTCTAGTAGGACATTTCGGCAGAGAAAAAACCCTCACCCTCGTAAGAGAACATTTTTTTGGGCCAAAACTAACAAGAGATGTTTAACAAAATGTCAATCAATGCAGAATTTGTCATCTAGCCAAGGCAAGAGCTCAAAACACTGGATTATACACAGCACTTCCAGTACCCGAGTCACCGTGGGTGGACGTCAGCATAGATTTCATGTTAGGATTTCCAAGGACTCATAGGAACAAGGATTCTGTGTTGGTTGTAGCAGGCCGATTCTCCAAAATGGCTCACTTTATACCCCGTCAACGGACACTAAACGCCTCTCACATCACCTATCAATACTCCATGGTAATTGTAAGGCTACATGATATTCCCAAGACCATCACTTCCGACAGAGACGTCAAATTCCTGAACCACCTCTGGAGAACATTATAGGGAAAGCTCGGCACCAAACTTCAATTCCGCTCGGCAGCGCATACACAGACAAAGGTAGTAAGCTAGAGCCTCGATAATCTCCTGAGGTGTTTCGTGGGAAAAAACATAAAATAGTAGGATCTCAACCTAGCCCAAGCTGAGTTCGCCTATAACTGATCCATCAACCAAACCACAGGACAACTTCCTTCGAGATTGTGTACAGACGCAATCCCCTACACTTAAATTAATACTGCTCCTGCCATCTTCAGATGTCGGTAAGGATGCCACAGAACGAGTTCACGAGATCCAAAAGCTCCACAAAGAAGTTGGCAAGAACATTGCCAAGCAGAATCAAAAAAACCAGACACATGCAAATAAGTCCAGAAAAATTATAATGTTTCAGGAAGGCAGCCTCATATGGATCTGTTTAGAAGACGGAGATTTCCCGCAGGATCATTCAGGAAGCTTAAGCCAAGCGTTGATGGACCTTTCAAAGTACTTCAAGAACTAAACGACAATGTTTATAACATCGATCTGCCTGAGGACTACAACATTTCAGACACGTTCAATGTCACCGACTTGACTCCACTTTGAAGAGTCTCGAGCTTCGACAAACGAGATTGAAGCTTCCACAGCCCCAAGAGACTGATGTGGCGCTTGGTGCAGCGCCCACATTCGTCCGCAGGAAAGCACCCCCATGCGGGCGTTGTGAACCCGCAAGGCCGAAGCCCAGCAAAACAACGCGACACGGGTACCTGCAAACTCGCGAATTCAGGAGAACGGGGGGAAGCGGAACAACGTGATTGCAATCCCACGCATGGAACAGGGTCGCGAATCTTCACGATCCAGGGATACTTCATGCACCTTCTACACTTGTCTTCTTCTGGATTCTTCTTACCGCCCAACTCGCCTTCTTTTTGTGTAGAAGAAAGAGGCTATAAATAGTTATCATCTGTGTGTGTGGGAGACGGCTCTACTAGAGTTTTCTTCAAATCTCCTATAACCGACGACAGATGGTGCTTCGGCTGTATCCTGCTCCGAGGTGGTGTTGTAATTCCAAACTTCTTCGCTACTACTCACCAACCCATACCACCCCCTAACTGCCTACCACCCCACATTCCTCCACAACTACCGCCACCACTACTCCCTTCACGATCTCGCCTTCCAATCCACCTACAACCAACCACACCTACCCAATGACGCTCAATCCGCCGACACCACACTACCGCCTTCGAGTCTCTTCCAATAGCTCTAACTAGAGATTTGTATTTATGCTATGTTTGAGTTGGGTTTTATAACTAATTTTATATTAATAAAAGTTTAAATTGTTTGTATTTCACCACATGCCAACTAGTTCCGGTATCAACAGATCTCTCGGAATCGGGTTTCTCCATGATAAAGTGACGGTCAATCTTCACATGCTTTGTCCATTCATGTTGAACCGGATTATGAGCGATGCTAATAGCGGCTTTATTGTCACATAACAGCTGCAAAGAAGCAGTAACAAGCATATGCAACTCAGTGAGTATAATGCGCAATCAGAGGGCTTCACACACCGCCAAAGCTACAGAGCGAAACTCAGCTTCAACCTACTACGAGCAACCACAGACTATTTTTTTACATTTCCAAGTGATAAGAGTCCCCCATACGAAAAACCAATAACCTGGTTGATCATCTATTATGGACAAACCCAGCCCAATTAGCATCTGTATAAACGACAATAGATCGAGAGTTGTGACAAGTGAACAACAAACCTGAGTCCGTGTTCCTTTTAAGTAATGGAGGATCTGATGAACCGCGGTGAGATGGTACTCGTAGGGGTCATGCATAAACTGACTTACAATACCTATAGTGTGACAAATGTCCAAGCGAGTATGGGCGAGGTTGATAAGATTACCCACAAGGTGCTGGTAGTAGATTTTGTTCACTGGAACGGCATTGGGAACATTCAACGATTTCTCATTTGAGTCCATTAGGACAGCAACCATTTTACAAATGAGAAGAATGATCTCGATCAATAAGTCTATCACATATTTGCGCCCAGAAAGCCAAATGACCCCAAGAGAACCAGGTTACTTCCATGCCTAAGAAATATGTAAAAACTTCAAGTCTTTCATTTCAAAAGATGCGGCAGGGAAGCCTTTGAGTGACTCCAAGGCTGACAGATCATTACTTGTGAGCACAATATCGTCGAGATAGACAATGAGGATGGCAATACGACCATTGGATGAAAGTAGAAAAAATAGTATATGATCGGATTGGGCTTGATAGAACCCATGGCCCACTACCACCTACGTGAACTTGTCGAATCAGGCCCGTGGGGATCGCTTCAATCCATAGAGGAACTTTTGCAATCAGCACACTGGTTCACGGGAAGAAGTCAAGTCAAATCCCGAGAGGAGACATATAAACCTCCTCAGCGAGATCACCATTAAGGAAAGCATACTAGATGTCTAGTTGAAGTAAGGGTCAATCCATAAGATAATAGAAGTTGAATGGCATTGAATTTGGCAACCGGAGCAAATGTCTCTTCATAGTCACTACATAAGTTTGAGAATATTCTTTAGCAACCAACTGTGCCTTGTTACATTCAAGGAAACCATCAGAGTTAAACTTGGTGAAAAAGATCCACCGACAACCCACAGATTTCTTCCCCGGGGGAAGATCGACCACATCCCAAGTACGATTGTGCCGAAGAACACTCATCTCATCCATGGCAGTAGCCTTCCAGTATGGGTCAGCCAAAGCAGTTTCTATAATAGATGGGAGACAACGATTTGTAACAGAAGTAGCAAATGCTTTGTAGATTGAAGAAAGATTGTGGAACAAGATGTATTTCGTCATAGGATACAGAGTTTCTGATGGTATCTATTTGCATACCTCAATAGGGAGATTCACAACTTCATTAATCAGGAGTGACCCTTTGCATACCTCAATAGGGAGATTTACAACTTCACTATGATCAGGAGTAACCGTATAGGCAGCCAAGGCAACCTTCTAGGGATGTCGTCCGCAGTGGATTCCAAGTCCCGCAGCGAAGCAGTGTGCTCAGCGATAGAGGCATGGGACGAGTTTCAATAGTGGGTTTTGGACAACAGGTATAGACCCGGATAGAGTGTGGTGGTGATGTTGACCTAGCTGGATGTGAATCCATCGGTGTTGAAGGTGCACCAAACACCGTGGTAATAGGAATATCTAACAGAGTCGGACGAGGAACAGGTTACAAAAAATCAAGCTCCCCCCTCACTTGAGGTAGTGTTAGGGAAGAATGGGACATTTTCAAAAAAAAAGGACATGTAGGTACTAACATAGATATTATTAGTGCTACGAACTCGACACCGGTAGCCTTTTTGGGTGGCGGAACAATCAAGACACATTTGATTGAGCGGTGATTAAGTTTACTATGAGTTACGTTTGTGTTTCGAAAAAAATTGTGCACCCAAATATTTTGAGATCTAACGTGGAGAAAGACTGTTTGGTTAGAAAACATGATATAGTGATAAATAATAGGATCCGAAAGTTGTGGATTTTTGCGGGAACTCTATTGAAAAGGTAGTTGGTGGTGAGGATGGCATCGTTCTAAACTGTTTAAAGGCATTGGTTTGAAATATAATTGAACAAGCAACTTCAAAAAGATGTTCATTTTTCTACTCAAGTATTCTGTTTTGTTGAAGGGTAATTGTACAGGAATTATGATGCGAGATGCCCTCACTCAGAATTCTTCCAATATAGAGTTAAGTATTCACAGCCATTATTCATCCGAAGTACTTGAATATTTGTTTAGAATTTAGGTTAAAGTGGAGTGAAAATTTTTCAAAAATGTCGTAGCTTTAGATTTATCTTTTAAAATATAGATCCAAGACATCCGAGTATGGTCATCAATTAGAGTAAGAAACCATCTTTTATTGGTGTAGCTCGCAGTTCAAGAGGGTCCTCATAAATCACTATGAATAAGTGAAAAAATGGATGGAGTGTAAGAATAAGGTGAATATGGCACATGTTGATGTTTAGCTAACTGACAAATTTTACCTTCAAAAGAAGATGGATTTTTATCATTAAACATCAAGGGGTACAAATGTTTTAAATAATGAAAATTGGGATGCCCCAAAGGACAATGTAAAACATAATATAACATGTAGTAGGAAGATAAAAAATATAACTATGAGACAGAGCGTCGGTGTCATCTATATCATTTTCTTAGAATAAAAAAGAGTCCAGTTACCCACTTAACAGTTCCAATAATCCTACCAAAACAACGATTCTGAAAGACAAACATCAACGGGAAAAATGAACAACGCAATCAAGATAACATATTAACTTACTGACGAGCAAGAGGTTGAACATGTAACACGAATTCCAAAGTCAGTCTGACTGCAAGTACAACTGACCCTTTACCCGCAATTGAATTACAAGAGTCATCGACAATTTTAATTATATCTGGCTCAAAGCAAGGAGAATACGTCGAGAAGAAATAAGAACCCCCGATCATGTGGTTCGTGGCACCTTAATCAATAATTCATGGGCTAGAAAAAGCAACACCAGTGAGTGCCATATAGATGTTACCTTAGCGGACATAAGAGGTGATGGGTCGGAGGAGAGTTGACTAAACCCAAGCAGTTTAATCAAGTATTCTATCTGATTCTTGATGGAGTCTGCTGATTCAAAGATGGTTCGACTAAGGACCGGCTGAACTATTAAGGATTATGAGGTCGTAGCGAGGCACTTAGAAGAAGAAGATTAGGTCGAAGACTTATGTGTCGATTTCTTGTGAGCCTCCAACACTTGCACGAGTATGATAGAATATATGACAAAAATCACATGTGGAGTGAGTGGCTCGCGACAGCGTGGTAGAGTATAAAGTACTGTTAGAAAGCAAGGCTAAAAGCTCGGCTGAAGGAGTTCAGTTGTTGAGTATGATAAGTCTCTCGCTTTCTTTGCGATGAATCTCGATGAATGCTGCCTAGGTTGAAGGAAGGGGGTTGCATCCAAGTATACACCAAATTGGTCAAATTTCCTCGTTCAGGCTTGCCAGGAATTGGAACACACGATCCTTCTCCAAAATTTTTTGGAAGAGGGAAAGATCCCAAGTGTAGTCATAATAGAAATAATATTTCGTCCATAATGCAACCAAGTCATTGTAGTACTGGGTCATCATCTTCGATCCCTGTTTCGCCTCATGGACCTTCTTAAAAACCTCATAGAGTTGTTAAGAATTACCTACGTCCAAGTAGGTGTCGCAAATTGTAGTCCAAAGGGCACTTGCAGGCAAAAGAAACACGTACGAACGGCAAATCGAGGTATCCACGGAATTAATCAGTTATGACATGACCATGAAATTCTTCACTCCCCACCCTACAAATGACGGGACAGTCTTCGAATGTTCATGAATCATACTTGTGAGATGGCAAATTTACCTCGACCTTTGACGAACAACGCAACTTCAGACTATGGGAGGGAATTAGAGTTGTTGGGTTTATGGTTGGTAATCAGGAAATTCATGTTGTTTTCAGGTCCTCCAGTCTGCAGGGGATTGAGGTAGGTGTTGATCCTCCGATGGATTCAAGAATTGTTTCAGACGGAAGCTCGGTGAAGGAATCAATCATGGCCACGATGAAGCCAAAAGAGAGTTGGGATGTCAAAAAATGGAAGGAGAGGATTCCTTGCAATGATATCAACAAACAAGGACTGCAGAGAAAAATTTCAGCAAAAGAAAAAGAGGGCTAGTCGGGTAGCAGAAAGCGATTCCAATAGGCAAAAAAAGAGATCCTACGGTTTTTGGTGAAGCTTGGGAAGACCTGCAAGGGGAGATTTTCGGCAGCAAGAAAGGGTGTTCGACGACTGAAGAAGGGAAGAACCGGCAGCTATAGGCCAGTAGGTGACAATTCCCATGGCCGGAGAAGAATCATGGTTGGCTAGGGTAAGATCTCTTATCTTTTACACCATGTTGGAATTCAGCAAGATAATTTTATTAATATCAAAGGGTTATAAATATAGGATGCAAGAGTTATAAAATAGAAAAGACAAAACACCCAAATCTCTAGGATTAAATTAATTTCTAATAACTACCTAGAGATAAAAGAAAATTTATAAACTAGAAAATACACAAATAAGGAAATATATGAACTAGGAAATATCTGGAAAGAAAATAAATAAACACTAATAACTTCTAACAATAGCTACCCCGCCTCTCTAAAATAACCAGTGATGATCGCAACCTAGTGCACAATAAAAAAAAACTTCCACAACACTATTTGAATGTAGGAACAAGGAAGAAAATGCAATATTAATACGACAATTCATAAGCTTTTTAACATTTGAATATTTTCATTTCTTTTGAGTCATATCTAGAATTCATATATAGCCTAAGTCCTCATATATATCTGCCTCATAAAGAATGAAACAATAAACCACTACAAATGGTAAGCACACATATTTGTTAAAAATAATATAGTAACTCTTCTTATATTCTTTAAACCAAAAGTTTTTTTCAATTTGACAACAACAACAACAAAGCTTATATCCCACTAAGTGGGGTCGGCTAATCCTATTCCTCCATTGTGTCCTATTGAGTACTTACCATGCTCTAAAAGTCAAATCTAAAACATTCACTCTCCTAACAAGATCATCAAATGATCGATGTTTAACGTGACAAAACCATCTAAGGCGAATCTCTCTAATCTTGTCTACGATTGGAGCTACAAAAACCCTTGCACGGATATATTTGTTTCGTATTTTGTCTCTAAGTGTAAAGTCACTCATCCACCTAAGCATTCTCATCTCAACAACACTTACCTTTGTTTTATGCTTCTTTTTTATAGGCCAACATTTTGCATCATAAAGCATTGTAGGTCAAACCACCATCTTATAAAATTTTCCTTTAAGTCCAAGCAGTACTTTTCTATCACACAATAGGCCCATGCATTCATCCGCTTCAACCATACAACTTGAATTCTACTAATAACATCCCAATCTATCTCACCATCACTTTGATCAATAGACCCGAGATATCTAAACTGTTCACTCCTTTTAATGACTTAATCACCCATTGTTAGAACCACGTCGCTAGATCTACTACTGCTAAAATTATATTCAAGGTATTTAGTTTTAGATTTACTCAAACGAAATCCCTTAGACTATAAAGTTGACCTCCATAATTCAAGTTTTTCCAAAACTCTTTCTCTAATCTTATCCACCAGAGGGATATCATCAGCAAAAAGAATACACCAAGGTGTATTCTCCTGTAAATGTCTAGTAAGAGCATCCATATCTAAAGCAAATGATAAGGGCCTAAAGTCAATCCCCGTTGTAATCCAACCGAAACAGGAAAATACTTAGTCAAATCCTTCTGTTCGAACACAAATGACAACTCTAATATGCATATCTTTAATGACTTAAATATAAGTCATATCAACATCTTTCTTTTTTCTAAAACACTCCAAAGTATTTCTCTTGGTACCTTAGCATAAGCTTTTTCTAATATATGTAGATCCTCCTAACGCTCTCTCTGTACTTCTTCATCAAACCTCTCAATAAATGTATAGCTTCCATGGTAGACTTGTCCGGATTGATTTTGAGAAACATTTGTATCATGTCTTAACTTATATTCAATTACTCTCTCCCATAATTTAAATGTATGACATATTAGCTTAATTCATCTATAATTTACACACTCTTGTTAATCCTCTTTATTCTTAAAAATATGAACCAAAATACTCTTCATCTACTCCTCGAACATCTCTTCAGTTTTTAAAATAATATTAAAAATTTTGGTAAAGCAAGAAATTCCTAAATCCCCTAAGCATTTTCACACTTCTATTGAGATATCACCAGGTCCTGCTGATTTTCCACACTTCATTTTCTTTAAAGATGCTTTAACTTTTGTTTTAATGATGCGGGGATAAAAATAAAATGTTTTGATTCTTCATCAACCAATTTTCATCATCCGAAGTGAATCTCAAGATGTGGCACGAATCTTGGGGCAATTTATTTATCATGAAATATTCAAACTCATATTAAAAATCATCCAGAACTCCGATTGAACAAACTTACAACCGGCTTGATGCGATAAATGCAATGACACTGACATTGAACCAATTTGAGTCAAATCAAGCCTAAACTGAGCCATTAAATCATTTTTGAATGCTTCTGATGCCTAATTGGAAGGTCAAAAAGATTCCTAATATGACAAACAGTCATATCAAGTGTCTAAATGAGACGAATCCAAAGAGCCCAATATCATTCAACTTCAAAACATTGATGCATGCAGACATTACTAACATTTGAAGTGTCATTTGAAGTGTTATGCCATTTCAACTATTATGGTGGGTAACCAGACTAACTTGCAATGCTTCTCAAGCTGTTTGATCAAGTAATTTACACCAAAATTTGAACCTTAAAGCATCAAATAAATCATGGAAGATTCTTTTAAATGGAGTTACCCTGAACATATCATCAAAGAATATACGCTCTTCAATGATTTGACCAGCCTTGCGTCAGCCTGATTAAGGATTTGAAATCCCCGCATTTTTAAAGCAGTGGCATTTTTTTTATCCCCCTCCGTCATCTTACAAGAACCGCCCTGCAAAAGGCAAACACAAACGCACTGCGAAATTTCATATCTAGAGCAATACCGTCTTCCTTCTTATAATTGAAAAGATCATAACAAAATGGAGATTAAAGTTTCGAATACAATGATGCCATGAAACCATAAAGTACAAAATCATCCTCATCTTATGATTCCCATCTTCCTCCAAGACCTCGATCAATAATACTGTATTTGTGAGAGAACATTTTGCCACCCACCATTAAGAACAATGTTCAATCTTCCGTCCCAAAAGGGAATAAGTATAAACATATGTTAACGTGCTCATAGCATCACAGCACACTGATGCATATCTGGAAATCATTTTCCCCGAAAACTCCGATTTCATCGAAGAAAAAATAAGCAAAAACACAATTAGGGCTCCGCTAATATTAACAATAGCACGGAACTTACAAGTCGTCATTAAAAAGATTGAGGAGATAGAAGAGCGTCCCCAACGCCAGCGCCCGGGCCTCATGCCATATCAGGGAAACTAGTAGATGATTCGGCCAGTTCTTCCATGGCTTCCGCAGAACTTATGCTAGTCGATCTGACGGCCAGGAGTCCTAAGCTGAGAGACTGTATTTTTTTTTTTTTAAGGATTTTAGAGATTTAAACATTTGATATAAATATAATATAAAATAAAAGAGGTTTATCATACAAAGCACTCAGAGCATATTATTTTAAATATTTTGCACCTAAACATTAAATTTGACGGAATAAGCACCCGCATTAACAGCATGAAAATTAAGAAGTTCCCATCATTATATTAAATTTATATATATTTTTGGTTACTTTTATTTTTAAACATGAAATAATACATGAAATAATGTTTAAATCATAGGATAGCACGCAATACATGAAATAATATATGGTACATGAGATAACATATTAAATATCATACAAAATATAAAATAATATGTATTTTTAGCTTTGGATTAGACTTGGTTTAAGATCAAGCTAAGGTAAGTTAATCTTCTAGTTTAAGTTAGCTCAAAATTGAGCTAATGTATGATATGTGTGTAGTAACAAGGGCATAGGTTGGACCTAGGCTGCCTCGGGTTAAGTTGAGTTTGATTTAGTGGGTTAAACTAGGTTGCCCCTGGTTGAACTTTGTTGATTTGGGTTTGAATCAGGTTAAGTTGGGTTGACCCAAGTAGGCTTAAGTTTGGTTTGGGTTTGACTAAGGTTAAACTGGGTTTTCTCGGGTTGTCTTATGTTTGGTTTGTTTGACTCGGGTTAAGTTAGATTGATCTGGATTAGCTTAGATTTGGTTTAGATTTGACTTATGTTAAGCGGGGTTGACTCGGGCTAGCTTAGGTTGTATTTGGGTTTGACCCTAGCTAACTTGGGTTGACCAGGGTTGACATATGTTTGGTTTGGGTTTGACCCGGGTTAGGTTGGGTTACCCGGGTTGGCTTAGGTTTGGTTTCGGTTTGGCATGAGGTTAAATATTAACCACCATGACATAATGTTTATAAATATGATTTTTATGATAAAATTTAATTCAGATAACTATATTTAGATATTATCTAAATATTATAGAAGATTCAAAGAAATATTTTTGGTAATGAAAATTAATTTTGTGGGTTAAGATATTTGGTATAAGAAGATAAGAATATAGTTAACTATTAAAAGTAAAGAAAATTATATTTTGAAATATTAAGAATCTTATGAATTTAGTTGAGAAAGAAAAGATTGGGACTCAATGACGTAAAAACTATATAAGGTAAAGAATGTTTTAAAATTTCAAATTTAGGAAAAGAAGAGTGAAGTTCAAAATTATTAACGGGTTATCCAGATATAGTAATCCCAACAAGAAAAAAAGAAAAGAAATATATATATGATTGAAAATAAATCCAAAAGAAAAAAAAAAGAAAAGAAAAAGTAAGTGAGGAGAAGCTTGAGGAGATGTCTTATCAAAAATTGACTTCACTTAGATTAACCTAAAGGGAAAACTAAAAACATTTCTGAACTTATATTTATGACTAGTTTCTTTACTAGTAGTGTCCACATGAATTTCCTATCTTATGAATATTCTAAGTGAATTGATATTGCAACAATAGTCATTCCTGAAATGAATAGAAAACTAGAACTCTGAGACTTGATGACTAGATAGTCTTACATCTGCAGAATTAATTTAATTACTTGAAAATCTTTCTAAGAATTCTATGATATTTATTTAAATCAAAATTATAGTATTTTTAAATTAAAACTTTACCACAATGAATCATAACTTTTATGTAGTACTAAAAATTACTTGAGGACAAGTAATAGTTAAGTTTAGGGGATTTTGACCCAAGGAAAAAATGTTAAGATTTTCATGTCTATTTTATATTGATTTTGATAATATTGCACTTTAAAGAAGGGTATTTTTTATGTTTTTCTACAAATATCTTGATTTAAGGACATTGGAGCAAAAATATGCAAAAGAGAGCGAATTTGGAGCAAAAATGACCAAAATTAATTTGATCTAGGGCGCTGACGGCGAGGTGATGGCGCTGACAGGTTAAAATCATTAATTCGGTTCTATGGTTTGGGTGTTGAAGTGTAGATATTAGCCCTCAGGCGAGGGGAACTTGGGAGCTCCGAAGTGAGAGCCGGTATCCTCCCAGCCTAGCTGCAGATTCAATAACCAAGCATAGGATTAGTCAATGTTCTTTATGCCTGGACCAAAGGGTAAAGAATATGTATGCTCCTATTTGACACAACACCGTTTTAAACTAATTCTAATTACCTATTCACTTAAATTTCTTAACAAAGAAGAAAGATTCTTGCTTATATATTTGAACTTCACTTTATTAGTAGAATTAGTTATCTGTTAGTATAACTTACTTATTAAAACTTCCTACTATTGTCAATTGCATATTAGTGACAGAAAAATAATTTTGATTTCCTAGTTGTGATTCTGAATTGATTTCTATAATCCTAGTTCGTAGCCTCTAAAATAGGGCTGGCAATTTGGCTCGTTGTTCGTGAACAGCTCGTGTTCGGCTCGTTAAGTAGCTCGTGTTCGGCTCGTTCGTTAAGCCTAACGAGCCGAACACGAATAAATTTTTAAGCTTGAAATGTTAACGAGCCGAACACGAACAACTGTTTGTTCGCTCGTATTCGGCTCGAATTGGCTCGAAATAAAAAAATAATCATATAATTATTTATATAATAATTTATTATATATATTATTATATATTAATATATTATATATATTTATATTTAAGTTTAAATCATAATTGCTTGTGTGGTAGCGTGGTTATGCTTCTTGTTTCCATTCATTTGGTCCAAGTTCGAATCCAGCGCTAGACATATATTTTTCCAATTAATTTTAACGAGCCAATTTCGAGCCGAACACGAACAAGAATATTTAATTCGAGCCGAACACGAATACACCTTTCACGAGCCATTTCGAACACGAGCCGATTTCGAGCCGAGCTAATTTCAAACCAGCCGAACACGAGCCAAGCCTGAGCTCGCTCAAGCTCGGCTCGTTTACAACCCTACTCTAAAATATTCCATGTGGGATCGATATTCATGACTCCACTAGAGTCATGTATTACTTGAGTGATACGTATACTTGCGTTGAATAGTAACTCTGCGATTAAAGAATATATTATATACTTGTTATAAAAAATTAAAATTACGCTAAGTGCACGGAGTGGTTCAATAAGCACTCTTACTAGTATGTTAATGGAATTAGTTGATATTGTGGTTCATAGAAAATAAATATCTTATGTATTCAAGAAACTAAATGTGTCAAAGAAAAGGCTAAGGAGGGTAAAAGCTTAGTTTTTGAACTTTGGCATTCAGGTAGGAGAAATGGTATAGGTGTAATTATAAATAAGAGTTTGAAGGATAATTTTGTAAAAATTAATAGAATTAATGATATAATTATATCCCTTAAGATTGTTGTTGATTATAAGTTCTTTAATGTTATAAGTGCTTATGCTGCTCAAGTACGATTAGATATAGGTTCCAAAGAAAAATTCTGAAATTACTTAGAAGATTTAATACAAAAGACACATGTTGAAAAATGAATTTTTATTGGAGAATATTTAAATGGACATGTTGGTTGACTGGTAGAAGATTTTAGAAATATTCGTTGTGGCTACAGTTTTGGAGAGATTAATGAAGGAGGTAAAACCTTATTAGATTTTGTATTGGCCTATGACTTTGTTATTACTAATACTTCATTTAAAGAAAGAAATGAGCATATTATTACTTATAAGAATAAATCTAATAAAACATAATCAATTATTTTCTTATGAGAAGAAAATATCATCGATAATGTAAAGATTATAAAGTCATTTCAAGTGAAAATTGAAGTATTCAACATCCATCATTAGTTTTAGATTTTAAAATGAAGAGTTGTAAGATAACAAATATTAAGAACTATTTTCATAAAATTAGATGATAATACATAGAAGACACAAATAAAATTATTTTTATGAGTATACTTAAGTTTTAAGATTTGGGATGTCAAAAAAAAAAAACAAGTTCTATGTGGGATAAATTAACAAACACTATTAAATAAGTGACAAAAGATGTATTTTGAGAATTAAAAGGAAAATTTTCTATAAATAAAAATAATTTTTGATGGAATAAGATTGTGCGAGAGAAGATAAATAATAAGAATTTGTGCTATGAAATTTGGTTTAAATGTAAAAGTTTAGAGATTTAGAAAAAATATTAGGTGGCCCGTAGGGAGTCTAAGAGAACAATTTGTGATGCTAAAATTATGCTTTTAGTGATCTTTATAATAGTTTAGATGCTAAAAAAAGTGAAAAATATATGTATAAACTAGTTAAACAAAAGAGAAAGAAAAGTAAATATTTAACTTAAGTAAAATATTTTAATGATTAAAATTAAAAATTACTTTCTTATAAGAAGATATTAAATATAGGTGGGTGAACTATTTTAATAAACTTTTTAATGTATTTTTTGAAAATATGAGCGAGTTTAGTTATCATAATATCGTTAATAATAATAAAATATTTTATTTATATGGTCGAATTAATAAAAGAGAAGCCAAGGAAGCTTTAAAAAGAACCAAGGTTGAAGAATTAGTAGGACCTGACGATATCCTATTTGAAGTATGGAAATATTTAGGAGATTGAGGGTTTCATGGCTTATTAAACTCTTTAATATTTTATTAAAAACTAAAATGAAGCTTGAGAAGTGGAGGAAGAGTATCTTGGTTCCCATTTTTAAGAATAAAAGGGATGCATAGGAGTGTGCAAATTATTGAGAAATTAAGTTGATGTGTCATACTTTAAAATTACGGGAGGGGTAATTGAACATAGATTAAAACGTGATACAAACATTTCTCATAATCTGTTTGAATTTATGTCAGGCAAGTCTATTATGGAAACTATACATTTATTCAGAGGTTTGTTAAAGAAGTACAGAGAGAAAGAGGAGGATATACATATAATTTTATTGATTTAGAAAAATCTTATGATAAGGTCCAAGAGAAGTCCTTTAGAGTGTTTTAGAGAAGAAAGGTGTTGATATGACTTATATTCAAGTCATTAAAGATATGTATATTAAAGATGTTACTTGTGTTCAAATAGAAGGAGGATTGACCAAGTATTTTCCTAATTCAATTGGATTACATTAGAGATCAGCTTTAAGCTCACATCTTTTTGGTTTAGTTATTGATGCTCTTACTAGAAATCTTCAAGAAGATGTACCTTAGTGTTTGCATTTCGCTGATAATATTCTTCTTCTAGATGTTAACCTCACTTTTATTGAGATCTAGTCTTTCTTTAGAAGAGACTAAGATCTAGCCATAGGATTTTCCTTGTGACTATCTTAGAAGAATAGTGAGGGAACCTGGTGGCGACCGGAGTTGTGGGATCCCGGCTCGTCATCCCCAAGATTCTCTCGTGTCGATGTCATTTTCATTGTTTGGAGTCGCCACTCTGTTTATCCATCTTATCACCCTAATCTTCAAGAGATCTTATTTCTTCGGATCATGTAAATGATACTCAGATGTTAAGAAATTTGAAGAAAATAAGGGCCGATAGAATAGAGAACAGTATAATGAGAAATGTCTGTGATAATCCTTTCAAAAGGGGATTCTAGAATGTTTTAGTCTAGAAATTTTTACGTAAGGAGGTTCACGTGTAAAATTTTGATAACCAGAGATTTTTTAGGTATGATACCTATCCTGAGTTCTTACATCTCCTATAGGAGCAAACTCCTATAGTTAATTACATCTTAGACAATTAGGATTGTCTAAAAAACTTCTGATTAATGTTAACACTTGTTTTCTAAGAAATTTAAAGAACAAGGAAAGAAACGACAATTTTCAATCCTAGGGGTAATATGTTTCTAAGTGACACGGACTACTCTAAAGGTTTAATTTTGTAAATGTCATTTGTTATGTCGGTTTTTATTTTTTTTTATTTTATTTTTTGTGATTTTAAATGTCATTTTGTAAATGTCATTTGCTATCCTCAAATTTTAGGTTTTGTGACTATCCTAAAAGTTTAGGGTTTGTTTCAATGTTTGTCTTGATTATGTCATTTAATTTTGTTTTTAATGTCATTTATGTCATTTTAATTGTGTTATGTTGTTTGTCTTGTCTTCAGAATGTCGTCCTGCAAAACAAAGTTAGCACGTCCTAATAACATGCAAATTAAATATAAAGCGGAACTTGTCTTCAACCTGCAAGAAAACAACGTCAGAGTGATTTAAAAGAAATAATACAATTTTATTTCTTAAATTATTGATTTAGTTGATTTTTGAATTAAATCTAATTTGATTTAGATTTAAGATCTTTTGAATTTAAAGATGTTTGTGTTAAGTCTAATAAAAATTAAACTTAAATAAAATCTAACATAAGTTAGATTTTAAGATTTTAAGATTCAGTTTTTTTTAATCTAAAGATGTTTTTGTTTAGTCTAATATAAATTAGACTTAGAGATAAAATCTAACGTAAGTTAGATTTTAAGATTTTTAGATTCGATGTCTTTTGAATCTAAAGATGTTTATGTTAAGTTTAATAAAAATTAGACTTAGAGGTAAATCTAACATAAGCTAGATTTTAAGATTTTTAGATTCAATGTCTTTTGAATCTAAAGATGTTTGTGTTAATTCTAATATAAATTAGACTTAAAGATAAAATCTAACATAAGTTATATTTTTAAGATTTTTAGATTCAATGTCTTTTGAATCTAAAGTTATTTGATTAAGTTTTATTAGACTTAAAATTGGGTAAAATCTTATATTCAGTGTTTGAATCTAAAGATGTTTAAGTTAAATCTTAGATTCAATGTCATTTGAATCTAAAGATTTTGACTTAGGCATATTGGACCTAAGTAAGATTTGAATTAGGTTTAATGTTGGTTAAACTTAATTTAAGTTTAAAATAAGTTTAATGTAGGTTGAAATTGATTTAAGTTTGAGTTAGTTTTAATGTAGGTTGAACCTAAGTTTGGATTAGGTTCAATGTAGGTTGAACCTAAAGGCTTGGTTTAAGTTAGGTCTAATGTAAGTTGAACTTAAGTTTAGATTAAGTTAGTTTCCATGTAGGTTGAACCTAAGTTTAGATTAGGTTAGGTTCCATGTAGGTTGAACCTAAGTTATTTTTGAATTAGGTCCAGTGTTGGTTGAACCTAATGGTTTGAGTTTAACTTGGGTTCAAAATGAGTTGAACCTAAGTATAGGTTAAGGTTAGGTTCAATATATGTTGAACCTAAAATGTTTGAATTTGACTTAGGTTCAAGTTGTGTTGAACCTAAATATTGGTTAAGGTTAGGTTCAATGTATGTTGAACCTAAAAGGTTTAAGTTTGACTTAGGTTCAGGTTGGGTTGAACCTAAGTATAGGTTAAGATTAGGTTCAATGTATGTTAAACCTAATAAGTTTGAATTTGACTTAGGTTCAAGTTAGGTTGAACATAAATATAGGTTACGGTTAGGTTCAATGTATGTTGAACCTAAAAGGTTTAAGTTTGACTCAGGTTCAAGTTGGGTTGAACCTAAGTATAGGTTAATTAATCCAAGTTGGGTAAGGTCTAATTAGTTAATTATACTTAATTATGGTTGTCTAATTAGATTAAAATTAATTAAACCTAATTTGGGTAAGGTTTAATTGATTAATTAGACTTAAGTCTAATTAGGTTAAAGTTAATTAAACCTTATTTAGGTAAGGTTTATTTGATTAATTAGACTTACTTAGTGGTTAAGTCTAATTGGGTTATGATTAATTAAACCTAATTTAGGTAAGTTTTAATTGATTAATTAGACTTAATTGTGGTTAAGTCTAATTAGGTTAAGGTTAATTAAACCTAATTTGGGAAAGGTTTAATTGATTAATTAGACTTAATTATGGTTAAGTCTAATTATGTTAAGGTTAATTATACATAATTTGGGTAGTGTTTAATTGATTAATTAGACTTAATAGTGGTTAAGTCTAATTAGGTTAAGGTTAATTAAACATAATTTAGGTAAGTTTTAATTGATTAATTAAACTTAATAGTGGTTAAGTTTAATTATGTTAAGGTTAATTAAAGTTAATTTGGGTAAGGTTTAATTAATTAATTAGACTTAATAGTGGTTAAGGCTAATTAGGTTAAGGTTAATTAAACCTAATTTGGGTAAAATTTAATTGATTAATTAGACTTAATAGTGGTTAAGTCTAATTGGGTTAAGGTTAATTAAACCTAATTTGGGTAATGTTTAATTGATTAATTAGACTTAATAATGGTTATATCTAATGAGGTTAAGGTTAATTAAACCTAATTTAGGTAAGGTTTAATTGCTTAATTAGACTTAATAGTGGTTAAGTCTAATTGGGTTAAGGTTAATTAAACCTAATTTGGGTAAGGTTTAATTGATTAATTAGACTTCGTAGTGGTTAAGTCTAATTTGGTTAAGATTAATTAAACCTAATATGGGGTCTAATTGATTAATTAGATTAATTATGGTTAAGTCTAATTATGTAAGATTAATTAAACCTAATTTGAATAAGGTTTAATTGATTAATTAGTCTTAATTATGGTTAAGTCTAATTAGGTTATGGTTAATTATGGTTAATTAGGTCTAATCAGATATTAGACTTATTAGGGTTTATGATATTAAGCTTAATGTGGTTGAGGCTTTTGGTTTAATTAAGTCTAAATGGTGTCCTAGACCTACTTAGGGTTTATTAAGTTAAACCTAATGAGATTAAGATCTAACTTGGTTTAATTAGGTCTAAATGGTGTCTTAGACCTAATTAGGGTTTGATAAGTTAAATCTAATGTGATTAAGGTCTAACTTGGTTTAATTAAATCTAAATAACGTATTAAACCTAATTAGGGTTTATTAAGATAAACCTATGATTATTAAGTTCTAACTTGGTTTAATTAAGTCTAATTGGTGTCTTAGATTTAATTAAGGTTTGTTTAAGTTAAACCTAATATGATTAAGGTCTAAATTGGTTTAATTAGGTCTACATGGTGTCTTAGACCTAATTAGAGTTTGTTAAGTTAAACCTAATGTGATTAAGGTCTAACTTGGTTTAATTAGTTCTAAATGGTGTCTTAGACCTAATTAGGGTTTGTTAAGTTAAACCTAATGTTATTAAGGTCTAACTTGGTTTAATTACGTCTAAATGGAGTCTTAAACCTAATTAGGGTTTATAAAGTTAAACCTAATGCGATTAAGGTCTAACTTGGTTTAATTATGTCTAAATGGTGTCTTCGACCTAATTAGGGATTGTTTTGTCTTAAACCAAAAGTAATTAAGTTCTAATGTAATTAATCATGTCTAATGAGTGGTTTGATTTGTATTGAGCCTAATGTAATTAAGGCTTGAGGAAAGTGATTAAGTTTAATTAGGGATTTTAAAGGTTTAAGTTGTATTTAAACCTAACCTAATTAGGACTTAAGGGTTCATCTTAAGTTTAAAATAGTTCAAACTTAAATATTAAGATTTTGTTAATCTTAATTATGTCTTCAACGAAATATGAAAGTTTTTAGAATTAAATTTATAATTTTCAATTTTATAAATTTTACTCTAAAGGTCAAAAATGTCATTTCAAATTTTCAAGAGTTATAAAATGTCATTTTTAGGATCCAAATTCATCACCCTAAAGTTTCTGAGGATTTTCAAATTTATTTTCAAATTCCTAATTATTGTGATTATTTTTTAAAATAATCACAAAATAGGTTGAAAATTGTATATTTCATTCTAGAGACTTCCCCTAGACTTGGAAAAATCACAGAATGTCCTCAAGGATGAGGGAATTATTCTGTGAAAACTTCATAATTTTTTGGTTTATAAATAATTTTTAATAATTAAATTACTCGAGAGAGTAATTAATTAATTAAAAATTAAATATAACTTGTTAATTACAAATTCTATTTTTTTAATTTTCTTCATATTCTCGTTAATTGAGGGGTATTTTTAGTTTATTTTTGTGATTTTTCTGTGTTAAGTTATGAGTTTTCAAAGTTAAATAGGATTTTATAAATTAACTTTAACCCTACTTAAATTAATTTCCACGTAGGCGCCATTACAATCCTAGGATTCGTCGAACACATGTACGACGCTATTTGGTTGGGCAGGGATTCAATGCGGACAGACACATGGCCCGCAGCTTTATTTGTTTCATATGGATGAAACCGTGGTCCGATGAGATCTCAACCATCCATTTTGAATACGTAAAAATGGACGACATCCCATCATCTCCCCCGGCCTGGTGTTTCCTATAGACCGCTAATGGTTTATGCTTAACATCTCACATGGATCTTAATGAAACTTCATGGGGATTGTTCCATGAGCTTCATCATGGAAAAAGAAATATATCCATACAGATTATGAATTTTTTGGATCAATCCATTTCATAAACTCTTAGCCCGAGAACAAAATGAGTTATTTTTTACCATTCCTTAGTTTGATGAGGTGAAGCCTCAATAAAATTTGACAACGATGATTGTTGAGTCTGTGCAAAGCTCCTGGTATGTCCAATTTTCGATGAAATCTGAGTAGGAGTTCACCAAAATGGGTTTACGGCTTGATATGGAACTAGGTTGGAACTTACGAGAAGATCCAATTTCGATTAGGATCTTCATCGTACACTTTAGGCAAGGTGTAAGAATGATTAATTTGAGGATTGGGAAAGGTTTGTTTTAGACCCGAAATATGTCTTGTTTTGGGGTATTTTGGGGTGGCTAAATTGGAAGAGGACAATGAGTTTGAAAGCTTGATTGTGTGGGGGATCAATTGCTTAGGTCCTAGGGAATAACTTTGAGGTTCAAAGTTTTCAAAATTAGGTAGTGGAAATGGATCTTCTCCCTTCTCCTAGGGCTCTCGGGGTTGGGCTCTATTTATAGCCATGGAGGTAATGGGGAAGCTTGGGTTGGCTTGGGTTCATCTAGGGGAGGTTCCTACTCAATGTCATCATGACTTATGAAAGGATTTTAGCTCATGGATAAGCTTAATTCACCCCCTCAAGATTAAGCCATGCTACTTCCAATTAGGGTGAAGATTTAACGCAAAGTTTGGCTTCTCCTCATTGGATGGTCCATGAGGTGTTTTGGCTTCTTTTGGTTGAGTTGTATTTACCTCCCCATGTAAGTTATTAAGTTCATTTAATGGATTTCAAAAAAATGTGACACATAAGCTCCATCTTCATCATTTGCATGGTTTGGTCATGATAGCCTTTAACCATGGTAAAAAGGGTGGTTTAAGTGATGTTCCTCTTCTATTCGTTAATCCATGAAATGCTTGTGGTGTCACATATATTGGTTAGGCACCTCATTTCACGGTAGCAAGTGATGCATGCTTTAGGTTGAGGGGGTGTTGGCACATAAGCCTTATTTCCATGATTTACCATCATAAGACTTATCTTGGTCATTTTAGCTTGTACATCCCTTATTGATTGATCCATGATGAAGATAAAGCTTTTTAGATATACCCCTCCCATAAGCTTACATGACATTTGATGAGTTTAAGAGAACTTGACACATAAGCTCTCTCTTTCCTTTCTTCTATGATTGTGACATGATTAACCATAACCTTGGTTAAAGGTTATGATTAATGGGTTGGTTAATGTCATAAGGAGTTTCATGGGTCATGAGTGACCCATTTATAACTCCCCATAAGTTAATTTTTATTTTGAAAATTAATTATGGGTTTTATGTGTCATATGTGATGTCATCAATTTGATTTTATTTTAGGGTAATGTGATTATATTTCCATTTTTAATTAATTATGTAATTAATTAAAAATGTGTGAAACTATAATATTGATCTATAAATTGGTCAAAGTCTTTTCGGGTGTTTTGACCAATTTTATCAACTTGTTCCAAAATTGTGTATTTTAACACAAAGTGACCGAAGTTGGCCATGGTTGACTAGGGTTGACCATGGCTGACCAGTCCAAGTCTAGGGTTGACCCAAATGATTTACTTAACCTTGTCATGGTCAATTTAATCATGGGTCATTAATTTTGGTAAAGTGACCTAGGTTTGACTAGGGTTGACTAAATGATGATGTTTGATCATTTTGGTGTCTTAAATTGATCAAATGAGTTAAATTTGACCAATTTGGTGTCTAGGTTGACTTGGTAGTCAATGGTGTTAGCAATGAGTCAATGTGGTGGTCATTAAGACATGAATGGGCCATTTTGACCTAATTTGACCATTTGGGTCAAGGGTTAACCAGTTTGGTCTGTGGGGTGGTCGTTGGGTCAAGGATTGACCATTTTGAACTAGTTTGACCATTTGGGTCAAGGGTTGATGGTCGGGATTGATGCCTGCCTCGAAAGTTAATATTCAAAAGATAGTTTCAATTTAGTTACAAAGACAGATTAATTTAATAATTAGGCAATCACCTATATACTCAATTATATGTATCAATCAAATAATACAGGGCTCTAGTGGGGTCCTGGTTATCAATCCCATGAGGAAGGTAGGAACTTTTCAAAATATAGAAAATATGTTGAATTCCAATACTCAATCCACAACACAAGTTTAAGTACCATTGAGGATGCTAGAGCAAGGTTGACAACAACAATAATTACTACAAGTTACTTCTAAATTTCTAAGCAAGATTAACTAACACACACACTAAGTTTTGTAATTGAAAGGTTTATATATGGAAAAGTTTCCTTCCTCTTACAATGATTCTATGGTGAGTAATTGATATAGAGTAATAATAGATTTGTATTGTGCCAAATAGGAGCATTCATATTCTTTACCCTCGTCAGAGTACCCCCTCTTCCAAGTTATGTAAAGAACATTAACAAATCCTAGGCTTAGTCACTAAATTAAAGGTTAGACTGGGAGGATATTAGCTCTCACTTCAAAGCTCCCACTTCACAGCTCCCACTTCACTTCACCTGAAGGCTAACCCTAGCTTCAATTACTAAACGTTAGAACCAAATTGGGGATTTCATCCTGTCACCTTAAAACCTCCAATTCAACGCTCATTAAACTATATTTCCCTATTTATTTGCACCGAATTCTTAAGAACTACGCAATTCATTCATGGAAATTGAATGGATTCTCCACTATTGTTGTAGAACACTTAGTCCTTTCGAATTTAATGTTTCACAATAGATTTTAACAATCTAATTGGCCAAATCAAAAAGTAAATGAAGTTTGAAATGAAAAGCCATCAAAATTTCTTTAACTTTTTTATAGCACGTTAAATCTACATCATCACTTCATCACATCTCATTGCAAGAAGAAAAACAAAGAAATATACTCATAATTCATGAGGAAGATACAACAAAACATGGATTTTATATATAAAAGTAAAGTCACACAAACCACAAAAGTAAATACAATCTCTTTCTCTCCCCCACGCAAAAGACTTTTCTCACTCTCCTCTCTCTTTCTCTCTTTTGGCATCCAAAATAGTCTAAAATAAGTTAGAAATGAACTCCCCAAGAGTTTCCTTAATTAGCCATTCAAAAAGTCATCCAAATACATTGAATATGACTTAAACCAACATTGGGCGTCGGCGACGCTGGATAGGGTGCCGGTGGTGTTGGGCCGCCAATTAATTACTAAAATCTCTGTATTCTGGCGCTGGAGGCGCCAAAAGTCAACTTTCTCCATTTTGCTCCTTTTTGCTCCAAATTCATTCCTTTTCATTTATTTTTACTCCAATCACCTAAAATCATCATACCTGTAGCAAAACATGAAAAATACATTCCTTTAAAGTACAATATCACAAAAAATGAGTAAAATTATGTAGTAAAAATCTAATATATTTTTGGTGTATCAAAATCTTCAAACTTAACTATTACTTGTCCTCAAGTAATTCTTTTACTACATAATAATATAACTCAAAGTAGTGAACTTTTCACTTATAGAATATTATGATTTTTGATTTAAATGAATATAATGGGAAGATTCTTAGAAAGAAGTCTAGTAACTCAGGTTAAAACTACAAGCATAATAACATTCAGTAGTCAAGACTAAGAGTTCTAGTCTTTTATTCATTTCAAGTTGAACCATTATTTGTCACATTAAGGGTGCCTTAAAAGACTATATGAAAAAGAAGCTCATGAAAACTCCATTAGAAAGTAGACTAATACTTTAAATATAAATTCAGAAATGTAACTAAGTTTTTCCTTTAGGCTGATTCAAGTGAAGCCAATTTTTTATTAGGCATCTCCTCAAGCTTCTCCTTACATATATTTTCTTTCTTTTTTCTTTTTCTCTTTTTTTTTTCTTTTGGGATTGTTTTCAATCATTCTTTTCTTTCATTTTTCCTTCTTTTTATGTGAGGATTACTATATCTAGATAGTCTGTAATTGTTTTAAACTTCACTCTTCTCTTTCTAAAGTTCAAACCTGAAACACCTCCTTACTTTATAAATATATATCAGCTTTATAATTCATCATAAAGTCACAATCCTTTCTTCACATAGTTTTTTAAGTCTCTTAACATTTCAAAAATACTGTTTTTTTTACTTTAAATAGTCAACTCTAATTAAATCCTTTCATAATAAATATCTTACACTATAAAATTAACCTTTATTACTAAAAAGTTTTATCCAAATCCACCATAATATTTAAATGAAATAAAAAATTTAGTTATCTAAAGTTAGGTTCAACTACTAAAACATATGCTAATAGTTTTTTGAAAATACTTTAATTGAGAACAAATAAGAGTTAATATTTTTACCCTCCCCTAAACTTAAGTTTTTTAATAAATTTGAAAATGTAGAGAGTAAAAGAAAACTATCATTTTTGTGTTGAGATTTTGAAATCTTCAAAAGCTATGTTGGTATTAATCAAAATTTTAAGCTAGCAAGCATGAAACAGTTAGTAGCATTGATATATATAATTCAAAATATTTGCAAGGTAAAGAAATATTAAACACCTAAACATTAAACATTCAACATAGCATCACAAATCACATCACTAAACAAATTATCACAGAGTTCATTATACAAATGTTTTTTATCATTTTTCCAACACAGATACAATCACTGACTACATACAACATAGAAAAGAAAATAACTAATACAAACAATACTACAACATACAACATAAAATGAAAATCATAGAACTACCAATCATCATCACCAGCTTCATCAGCAGGATCAACGGGATCAGGTCTGTAAGGAACATAGCTGGGACAGGTAGGGAATATCACTCCAGTCTCTTCCCTCATATATCTGATCTGAGCATCATGATAAGCAATATCATACTCTACTCTTCTCCTCATGTACTCGTCATTCACATCACTTCTAGCCTCAAATACATCCATTATGCTATGAAGTCTATCCTTACTAGCACTCTGGATCCTCAACTGCTCCATAACATCAGATAATATAGGTGGCTCAGAAGTAGATGGAATGTCCTGACTGGTAGTAGAAATATCAGTACTCATACTCTCTCCTCTTCCCACCACATGAGACTCATAAGTTCGAATAATAGTCTTGGTAATAGGTCTCAGTGGTGTGGCTACCTCTTCAAAACTATCAAACTAAACTCTATAGTGTGCGCTTAGTGAATGAATCAGGGCATAATGTCTTAATCCACCAGTGGTTTCTCCTCTAGCAATAGTCTGAATGTTCTTCAAGATAATAGATCCAATATCAATCTTCTTCTTAGTCTGAACACAATAATTTAGAATTGCTCTATCCCTTTGACTTCACTGTGGTGATAAGAAGGTGGTAGTCTTATAGAAATGGAATAGTGTCATGCTTTAGAAGCTACATTTAACTTAGAAGCAGGGAAGTTAATCATATGCTTTTGCTTCACCTTCCATTCCCCTCTTCCGTCAGTCAGAAAAGCAATAACTTCTTTCTTATAAACCTCTCACATATTAAAATGTTCATATTCACATAAATAAGTTCCTTATAACTGATAAAAATCATTGATACGCTGAGGGGTGAATTCTACCATTTTTCCTCAAACGAGCACATATTCTGTTTCGGTTCAGGGCAGATTTGCATAAAATTCTCGCACAGTACCCATAATAGCATTAACAGTGAAATAACAAAATCTTTTCCAATTTCTATCAGAAATCAATTGCTCAATAGATCCGCCCGAATTTTCAAAAGCCCGATCTTGTATGAACTTTTTATTATGCAGGATTGAACTGAAACGAAATTGTGCTTTCACATTAACAATTTTATCTTCATCAAAATCTAACTTTCTCTTGCCTTTGCTTGTTCTAGTAGCCATGTGAAATTCTAAAAATTTGCAAGAAAATCTGATAAATCCCAAAATCATAGTGTAGGAGACTCCTTAAACAAATCTAAGTAAATAAGAGCTTAAATTACCATGGAAAATCTCAAAACATCTTCAAAGATTCCAAATTTTGGTTCTAAGAAATGTGAGAAATTCCCATAGTGAAAATAAAAATTTTTAGTTTAAATTGAAGCTCTTACCAAGAGAAGTCTAGATTTGGCCTCAAAACGTTTCAAATCTTTGATCTAACAAGCCCTAGATCCAATTTTTACATAAGCTAGAGGAGGAAGTTGATGTAAATGGCTAGATTTGCGGGTCCTAGGGAAAAATCGCAAATTTAGGGGTTTTAGGTCCTTTTCTGCACTTGGGCTCCGACAACACTCTATTTAAAATAAAAGGCCCAAACTATCAATATTTGGGCATCGGCGATGCCCATTCTAGCACCGGCGGCGCTAGTTCATTTTTTGGATCCGAAAAGTTTTCATAATTTTGATCGTTTCAACGCTCTGCCATCGCATCAATAGCATCTTTAAGCATTTATTTCATCAATTAAGCGACTAACTAACATCAAACCTACACAAATAACACAAAACATCACTTTAATATATAAAATCCACGTTACAAGCATACACACTTAAGCATCCACCAAATGAGTTCATCAAGCCACATATATTCAGCATCTCAAACACACTACAATATTCTAACGCTGAAAATTAAGCACAAATACAGAATTCAAGCATAACAAGTCCAAACACAAACTACAAAGTAAATCAAGCCAGCACTAAGCACACTAAAGCATATAAATACCAAATACTAAATACTAAGCAGATTCACTACTCCTTGTCAGTCTCAGAACTATCTTCTCCTATGATATCTCCCATAGATTGATGACGCACAAACAGATTGTAGAAGGGATGAAATGGGAATTCATCAGATGAATCCTCGACAATCACAACATTCTTCTTCAACAGATTTATCAAACTCACTTCAATTCATTCAATATGATCAAACTGTTCTTTTATCCTCCAATCCAAGTGATCAAATAAATCAGAGATATTATTAATAACATTCATAAGATATTGTACCTCTTTTTCCAACTTCTTGAACTTCGTCAAAATCACTCTAGAACTTTCAAGAAAGTAAGGTTGAATAAGTCGTGAACTCTGAGATGGTCGATCAGCAATGAGGCTCATATCGCTTTCACTTCTACTTCTTAATAGTCATAAAGATTAGTTAGGTCAATAGGCCTCCAAGGAAGAAGCACTTTTTCCCAACTCTCATAAGGAACTTATGACTGACTACAAAGAAGAAATATGACGGAAGGATGTCCATGCCCATATTTACATCCATGAACAATCAATCCCAAAACAAATTTCACAATTATAGTTCCAATATCGATGGCCTTCTAGTTTGAATACATTAATTTAGAATAACACTCTCCTTTGTCACTTTACTAGTTTTCAAGTTGGAAGTAACTTTGTAGAAATGAAGTAATGTCATTGCTTTGACACTAGATTTAAAGGTGCGGAAGAAAAACTTATATATCCGTTGTCTCTTATCTCCCAATCTTCTCCTTCGTCCGTCAAATAGCGATAAACTTCATTCATATCGTCTCTCGTCACATTGAAATTCATATAATGGTAGATAGGCATGTTCTCAATCATAAACAAATCATTTATCTTCAAAGGAGTGAATCATACAAACCTACCTCACACATAGACGAATCCTTGGTTGATCCCATAAAGATTTCACATAGAATTCTTTCACAACAGGAATGACTACAGCGGCGGTAGTGTAGCATAACACTTTCCAACGCCTCTACACAATTATCTCTTCAACTCTTGTAGTAGGATTACCCAAACCTCGATTTACAAAATCTCTTTCCTTGATAATCCTCCTCTTCATCATTACCTTATTGAATAATCGCTGCGCCTCGAAACTGACTAACTTTCTTCGATTGCAAACTCTAAATCTTGGGTTTCTATAAAGTTGGAATCCATTGGATGCGAATTGGGAATGGAAGTTTTTGTTTTTCTAGAGTTTGGGAGTTAAAAATGGAGTTTAGGGAGTTATAAGGAAGAAAATCCCGCTTAATACCGCAAAAAAACCTCATTTTGAAACTCCAAAAAATGGTCACCAGACCTTGGTTGTCGGTGTCGCCCAAATCCTGAATTTAGTGCATGCTCTCTGGAATAGGGCGCCGGCGGTGCCCATTCTAGCGCCAATGATCAAATTTGCACTAAACTTCGTTTTGGTCCAAAATTTTCCAATTTTTTAATATGATCAAATATTTTCCATTCTTTCAAGATATTTAAGAGAGAGTAGGACTCAAACATGACTAACTACAAGCACAACTACTAAAAATAAGCAAACAAACATAACAAGGATAAACATGGGTTGTCTCCCATAAAGCGCTTGGTTTAACTTCATCAGCCCGACAAACCATTCAGTTATTCATGATGACTTAACATTTAAAACCTCTTTAAAATCTGGTCGAAACCCTTCAAAATATAGTTTTAATCTGTGCATATTAACTTTAAATATCTTTCTAGTTTTATGATCTACAATATCAACAGCTCCAAAAGAATAAACTTTTATCACTATAAGAGGTCCTAACCACCAAGACTTAAGTTTTCTAGGAAATAATTTCAATCTTGTATTGTATAGCAAAACTTTCTCTCTAGGTTCAAATTTATTTCTTAATATCTTCTGATCATGTCATAATTTCATTTTCTCTTTATAAATCTTGTCATTATGATAAGATTCATTTCTAATTTCTTCCAATTCATTTAATTGAACAAATCTCTTCTCACCTGCATTCTTCAAATTAAAATTCAGCTCTTTAATCGCCCAATATGCTTTATGCTCCAATTCAACAGGTAAGTGGCAAGTCTTTCCAAATACTAGTCTATAAGGAGACATTCCGATAAGGGTTTTAAAAGTTGTCATGTAAGCCCATAATGCAGTATCAAATCTCACAGACCAATCTAATTTGTGAAGATACACAATTTTCTCTAAAATTCTTTTAATTTCACAATTAGATACCTTAGCTAAACCACTAGTCTGGGGATGATATGCAATAAAGATTCTATGAATAATATTATATTTTTCAACCAATCTCTGAATTTGATTATTTCTAAAATGAGATCCACCATCAGTTATGATCACTCTCCGCATTCGATATCTTTTAAAGATATTTTTCTTTAAAATTTTTGAAACACTCCGAGCATCACATCTGGGTAAGGCAATTGCTTTGATCCATCTTAAGACATAATCAACAATATATATATTTCTAAATGATAGAGTAAATTGTCCCATAAAATCTAATCCTCATACATCAAAGATCTCAACTTCTAAAGTATAATTCAAAGGCATTTCATTTCTTCTAGAAATATTACCTACTCTCTGACACCGATCACATGATTTTGTGAATCTGTATACATCCTTAAAAAGAGTAGACCAATAAATTCCAGATTGTAAAATCTTATAAGCAGTTTTATCAACACCAAATTGTTCTCCAAATTCAGAATCATGGAATCTCTGAATAATTGGTTCAGTTTCTTCATATGGAACGTATCTTCTAATAATAAGATCCTTACAGTGTTTATAAAGTTAAGGGCTCATCCAAAAAATAAAATTTAGAATCATATCTAAGTTTCTTTTGTTGTTGTCTTGTTAAATCAGGTGGCACAATATCACTTACAATATAATTCATAATATCAGTATACCAAAGCAAATTCCTTTCCATAATGGTATAGAGTTGCTCAACAGGGATAGTTTCTGTAACTCCCTTCTCAATTTCAGATAATTTATAATACACTAGTCTAGGAAAATGGTCAGCAATTTGGTTATCAGTTCCTTTCTTATCAACTATCACAAAGTCAAATTCTTACATTAAAAGTATCCATCTAATCAATCTTGGTTCGAAATCCTTCTTTTGCATCAAATATTTGATAGTTGAATGGTCAGTATACACTATGTTTTTAGTTTCAATCAGATACGTGTCGGCATTATTTTTAAGTTGAGGGTTGTATTTTTAAAAAGAGGTCGCCTACAGAAATTGTCGGCGAATTTTTAATTTAATTTAAATAAGTAATTTGAAAAGTAGTATTTGATTTTGAAAATAATTTTAAATTTGAAAAATTTTAAGATATGAAATCAAACCGATCTCACATCCCAAATAGTTTATATAAACGAGCACCGCACCACAAACTGTGTATCTATCCTGAAGAATAGGCACACTGCTTGACGATGAGGCTCGATTAAATAAACTAGAAGACTTGTGACATCCGTTTGGTCTGTGAACCAATTTTATAAGCCGACAAATTCCTCTGTTTAATATAAATGAATTAAACAGGGTTTATATTACTTGGGTTCTTGAAGTTCCCTATAAGGGCAAGCCCCTATAGTTAATTACATCTTAAATGAAGTGAATCATTTAAGAAAACTCTCGATAATGATCAGTGACTTTGCTCTCAAGAATTTCAAAGTTTAAGGTTTTCAAAGGATTGGATTTTGGAAATTTCAACAGGCAATGGATCAAATTTAGAACAGTTATTTTTAGGAGTCCAATGGAAGAGGAGTAAGAGAAGCTGAAGATCCAAGAAGAATCTTGGCAACTTCCCAAACTATCCTATTGTTTGGCTCAGATTTAAGGAAATCCTAATATTATCTGATATTTCAATCTTGCCAATTTTAATTAATTCGGACTTATATTTGTATGATAAAATCATACAAATAGCCTCAAAGATATGAGGGTTTATGTCGTACCAAACGACTACCTCGGAGTCCTAAGACCGGTTAGGGCTTAATTTACATGACATGATCATGGAAATACCTAACGAAGAGTTGAGGATTTATGTTGCACTAGGCAAACTACCTCGAGATCTTATGGCTTGGTTATTTAATTCTAAGAAAGTTTCTTCGAAGTAGAGTTTGTTTTCTTGACGAAGATGGCCGTGCTGCCCACCGTGCTCCAAGCTCCTTGTTGTTGCAGAGGTTTAGTTTTAAAAGATTGTAATCAAAAGAGAAGAGAGGAGTTTGGTTTTAGAGATGTCTTAAAATCCAAGTGTTTTTAGTGTTTTAATTAAAACAAATCTTAAAGTTGATTATAACAGAACCGATTAAGATCCCACGGTTCCGTCATCCCGGCACTGTTATTTTTATTGAATTCACTTAGTCCAGATGAATTTGCTAAACTCAACTGAATGAGTGCCACACTTTCATTTAGACCGTGGGAAATCCCGTTAAGCAACACGTGGGTTACATCATCCGAGGTATTCCCGATCATTCAACGAGACGTTTTAATTTAGTTGCAATTGTAGTTTTGTGTTCTGTTTGTGATTAAATTTTGAGTTGTTTTATATTTTTGAAATGTTGTGGCGGTGAATTTTATCTTGCAGTGATTTTTAATTTAGTTTTGGTTTCAGTTCAGGGACTACCCTAAAGGTTTTGGTTTTCATGCAACAGTTGTTTACCATGTAAGAAAAGTAAAGTGCATTTGCAATAAAGTAAATTGCACTAAAATAAAAGCATACCTGGAGGGTCTTCCCGTCATCCCAAGCTGCACTTAAAACACATGTTAAGGCATTTAAATATTTCAACAAGTACCTGAGTAAAGCTAAGGGAAAGGTTTTGGTTGTCTATCAAAGTCCTAATCCTATAGCTTAGTCATCTCCTATGACGTCTAGGTTCTTGTGTTTTGGTTTAAGGACGATCTTCTTCATCAAAGAACAATTAAGTTCAATTGTTCTTATAAACATCCTATAATATTGAGGAAGTGCTTAAGACGAGTCTTAAACATCTTTTCAATATTTCTAGGATCATTTTAAGTCCAAGAGAATTTAATTATACAAGTGAATTAATCATCCAGGAGTTTAAATGTTATTCGTTTGCTTCGATGAACTTAGGGCATTTGAATATCCTATAAGTGAGGTAATACTTCACTTGATATTTCATTTAAGAGTTATAATAATAAGAGCTTTAAAAGGGCAAACCAAGTTATTAAGTATTTTGATGATTTAGACTTAATGACTTAATTCTAATTTTGATTTAATTATAAAGAATTAGTTTAAGTTTGGAATAGTGTTCAAGTTATTCTAGGTTTAATTATTAATAATTTCATTTAGTTTTGTTATTAAATGATTTTAATTTAATTTATTTCAATTTAATTTAATTTAATTTAACTTAATTTAAATTTAATTTCGATTTAATTTAATTTCAATTTAATTTTATTTTAATTTAATTTCAATTTAATTTAATTTTAATTTAATTTAATTTTAATTTAATTTATAATTTAGTTTAATTTAATTTAATTTAATTTGATTTTAATTTAATTTAATTTAATTTAATTTAATTTAATTTTAATTTGGATTATTATTTTAATCTTTTAATTAAGAATTAAGTATTATTGAAGTGATTCATTTAGGGATTTTTAAATTAAAGAATAAATATCCTCTTAAATAATATCCCTACTTTATAATTTCAAAAAATTTTATTAATCTTCCCAATTTAATTAATTAATTAATTAAGGTTTACCTTAGTTATTCTTAAAATGATTGGTGGGTTTCTACCCTTAACCATTTAAGTTTCAATCATCCAAAATCAGTTTAAAATCAAATATTTTACACTTCCCTTTTGATTAATCTTAAAATTTTAATTAAAGGTTGAAAATTTTAATTACCATTTTTGCCCTTCAAGCTTAATAATTCTATAACTCACTAAATTAAGCTCAAATGAACATGAAATTTTTATGTGACCTCACTTACATATCAATTAAGACATTAGAAGAGAAAATGTGATTTTTCTGTTTTTAATCTATTTATGTAATTATTTTTAATGGAAAATAGGGGTTTTTCAAGGGAAATTCAATAACATGACCAAGGGAATTCTTCTGCCCTTAAGAAAATTATGGGGCATTCCTAATGACAGGAGGACCATTTGGACAAATTTTGATGATTTTTTGAATTTTTTTATTTATTATAATTATTTTGAGTTTTGGAGTATTAATTAATTTAAAAATAAAATAAAGGATGAAAAAAGAATTTTATATTTTTCAAAAATCTTTCTAATATCATAGAAATCAGAAACCAATTTTTATAATTTTCTGATTTTTCTTTGATTTATTAGAATTATTTTAGTGAAAAGGTTGGAAAATACATTTTTTAATATTAAAATTTACATTAAGCCTTTAAAATTCAATATCTTACCCTAGTAGGGAAAATATTTGGTTTGTTCCTAAATGATTAGAATTCAAAATGTGACATTTTGGTGATTTTTAATATTTTTATGATTTTTATTATTGTTTAATTATTAAAATATTAAAATAAGCTTAAAAAATCAACTTTTTTAGAAAATTATAATTTTAATTTTCTTAAATTCCTCTGATATCAGAGAGGCTCCAAAACCAATTTTGTAAATTTTTGAAAAGTATTTTGTGAGTTATAAATTTTTAAAGTTTAATTTTACCCATTTTTACTCAAGAGGCTTAATCAACCCATTTGGTAGGGTTAATCAAGTCCAATTGTTTTTAAATTTTTATGTGGTGTTCTCCTATCCCTAAAGGACAGTGGAGAGTTGTTTTTAAGTTAATTTGATAAATGGTTAACCCTAATTAATTAAAGTTCACTTTTGGGTATTTAGGCTAATTACGGTTGTTCAAAGTGAATTAACTCAAAAATTATTTTTCCTAGGGTCCTCTGGTCATAAGAAACATCACCAAATTTTCCTAGAATTTATTTCTCAACATGCTAATTATTGGAATTAAAATAATCAAAACAGTGACATGAATTTGAGAAATTAATAACTTCTCATAGGGATGGCCTCTAACCTTGGAAAATTCAGGGAATGTTCCCAAGTTCAGAGGCTTCAAAAGCCCCATGGTCTCATGCCATGGTAAATTTCCTATATGCATGGAGAATTGAAATAGTTCAGAGAGTAAATGAATAATTAAAAATAAAATACTTGATGAAATTACATGATTTCTGTTCCACATTATTCTCCTCTGCTCACTGAGCAAGAGGGTATTTTTATTTTATTTTTAGGATTTTTCTACACAAAGTTATGGATTTTCAAAGTTCTGGTAATTAAATAAATAGAAAATAACCCTAATTTTCTACTTATCCACGTGGCGCCACGCCATCCTCGGCAGCTCCGAAAGGCCACGCATCGTCTCCTGATTCGGCGCCGCCATCCGACTCAGCGCTCCATGGGCCCGCGGTTCATGTCCCATTACTCTGTCCGGCGCGATCCTGGCCGTCCGCTCGATACACACGCGATCCGACGGCTCCTGGTCATCGTCTACGACTGGTGTGAACCCGTGACCGTCAACCTTCTAACCCTAATTTCTCACTCGATTCTCAACGGATTTTCGAGTTCTTATGCTCTATGGATTCATCTTGAAGAGACAAACACATCCATATGGTAAACATGTATTGAAATTGACCCAAACTAAATTGAGAATCTCTGGAAGCTCGAGAAGAAGAGTGAGTCCATACCTTTGCTCAGAGAAGTGAAGCTTTGATCTGAGAGTTGTTTCACGTTCGATTGGGTCCAAGCAAGCTCCAGATGAAGTCCCTTGGCCTGGTGAATTGTCTAGGTATGATTTCGACCAAGCTCGATCACAAAGCTTGGAGGCTGGAAGCAATGGCTGGCTCGGAGAGGGGGCTTTTGTTGGTAAACTTCTTCTCTTGGTCCGAGTGAAGGTATAGGACCAATCAATTTGGGTATTGGCTCACTGTGGAGAAGTGTCCTGGCTTTGGGCTTGGATTTCAACTCTGAAATTGAGCTCACAGAGAGGAAATGGCAGGGGGATTTCAGTGGGGATCAAATTCTCTATGTGTGGGGAGTAGTCTGGAACAATTTTGGCAGAGTTTCCTTAAGGTTTGTTTCAGCACCTTATTTGGCCGAGAGGTGGTGGTGTTTAAATAGGCACGGTTGGAGGCTCTCCCAGGGGGAGTTAGGGCTTGGGATCAGCTGCTTAGGTCAAGGGAAGAACAGCCATGGTGGCCATTGGGCATGGGGCAGCTCAGCAGGTGGGAATTCCAAACTTTGGCTCCTCCCAAGGTTTCGACCATGGTGTTTTTCGGCGATCCAGGCGGCTGGCCGGCAGGCATGGGTCACCCTCAGGTTCAGGTGGGTCAGGGCTGGGGTTTAGTGTAGGCAATTGGGCTTTGTCATGTGTCAAAAGCTTGATTTTAAATGGAATGAGAGAAGGCCAATTTTGGCTTGGTTTGGTTCAACTCATGCATTTGGGCTCGGTTCACCATCCAAGGCTTGACCTTGGGCTGAGGGAGAATCATTTGGGTCAGCTGAATTGAGGTAGTGAAGTCCCCATCCATGGTGAGGTGGCTAAGCATGGTTTAGTGTGTGACATGCTTAAGGTAAAAAAGGTTTAAGGGAGGTTTAAGAAAGAACCCCCTCTTCTTGCCATAAATGGACTAATGACAAGTCAAAGTCCTCATGGCTTCATGTGGCTTAAGAATGGCTTGTTCATGGCTCATCTTTGGCTTGGGAAAAGTTAAGTCAACTTCATGAAAAAGGGTTTTGTGAATTTTGGCATTTTGATGGGAATTGTTATAAGGATTGATTTGGAATTGTTTAATTGATAAATTAGGACTTTAGGAATGATTTTAAATTGAATGTGTGATGAGGGAAAGTGTCATGTGGGCTTTAGATTGATTTGGGCTTTTGAATTTGGTGGAAGTGGGCTTTTAGGAGGGCTTAAGGGGATGGCCCCTTTAGGTTTAAGAATGAATTCATGGATGGGAATTTTATAGAAGTTTGGGCCAAATAATTTTTGGGTTTGGTTTAGGAATATGTCATGAGTGATTTGAAATGAGTTTGGAGTGATTTGGGTTTGAATTGGGTTGGATTTGAGTTGATTTGGTAAATGGGCCAATGTAGGGGCCAATGTTGGGCTAGGGTTGAAATTGATGAAAAATTAATGTTGGGAAATGTTTATGGGAGTGTTTCAAAGAGGTTTTGACTTTTGTTGGGTTTTGATTTTGGGATTTGGGCTTATTTGGGTTAGGTTTGGGTTTAGGTCAAAATTGACCCTTTTGGTTTTGGGTTGAATTTGAGTGGGGTTTGGGTCTAAATTTTGGGCAAATCATGTTAGTGTTTTGTTATGGGGATGTTAGGGAAGGTTTAGAAAAGGTTTGGGGTTAATTGGAGTTGAATTGGTTTGGTTTGGGCTAAGTTTGGGTCATGGGTCCAAATTGGGCCTTAAACTCAAAAGTGAAATTGGACCCAAATGTCAATCAAATTGGACTTGGATTTAGTCTAGATTGATATTGTGGATATTGAATTGAAGTTTATAATTGAATTGGACCAAAATTGGGGTCCGTTGGGTAGGTTTGTTTTGACATTGGGTTCACTTGGGTTAAGAATGGGCTAAATTGGAGGTTTTGGTAAAAGTGGGGTAAATTGACAAAATTGGACTATGGTGTAGTTGGACAAAATGAAATTGGGAATATTTGGGATTTTCTGGAATTTTTGGGGAATTTTCTGAATTTTTGGATTTTTGGGTCAAGAGGGGTATTTTGGGTATTTGGAGGGTATTGGGGGGTACTTTTGGAATCTTTGGTATTTTTGGCTATGGATGATCAATTTGAGTGGTGAGGAAATGTTCAAGGTTAATTTTGGGGAATTTTGGGTGATTTGGAAATTTTGGAGGATTTGGGCAATTTTAAGGGCTTTTGGTAGGTTTGATAGGTGTACGGTCCCCGGGGTCAAAAATTGAAATCTTGGAAAAGAGAAGATTGATCAAATATGAGTGAAATGGAATCACTTTGATTGAGCCATGAAGCCATATTAAGCCTATATGAGCCATGAGAGGACTCATTTGAGGCATTCACTATGTAGTTCCTAACCCTCTTAGCCAGGGGCTTAGGGGTTAAGGTCCATCCATATGAATTACCTAAATGAGTCAAGGAGTCAAGGAGTCAAGGAGTCAAGTTGGGTATGGGTGTGGTTTTAGGATTTGGATTGTGTGTGTGAGAGTGTAGAGTATGAGTGTAGTGAGTGTGTAAGTCAACCTTCACTGCGACCAAGCTACCCAAGGTGGTCCTAAGGCCAAAGAGTCCTATGGGGAACTCATCCTTTAAACCTTCACTTTTGATTTCAACCCTCTAGGTGATTAGGGGTCTACAATCAAGCTTGTGGGGTTTGCAGGGAGTTAAGAGGTGTTTGAATTTATAAGTGGTAGGTTCCATTTCTAGTCCTCTAAGATTAGTCAAAGGAAATGCCTAAGGCTAAATCCTAAGTACTAAAGAGAGAAACAAAAGACCTCATCAAAATTAAGGTCAACAATACGATCTGAACTTTTCAAAGGCATAAGCTATAGCTAGTAATTCTCTTTCAGTAGTTGTAAATTTAATCTGAGTTTCATTAAGAGTTTTAATAGCATAGTAAATAACCTTGAACATTTTATCATACCTTTGCCCTAAAGCAACTCAAATCGCATAATCATTGGCATCACACATACGTTCAAATGGTTTCTCTCAATCAGGTGAAACGATTATATGGACAATGATTAGTTTTTCTTTTAATAGTTCAAAGAAATTCAAACATTCTTCATTAAAATCAAAATTCTTATCTTTTTCTAAAAGTTGGCACAAAGAATTAGTAATTTTTGAAAAATAATTAATATAACACATGTAAAATTCAGCACATCCTAAGAAACTTCTTACCCCTCTCACAGTAGTAGGAGGTGATAATTTCTCAATAATCTGAATTTTTGTAGGGTCTACCTCCATACAAAGTTCAGAAATTTTATATCTAAGCACAATTCCTTCTACAACCATAAATTGACATTTTTCCCAATTCAGAACTAAATTTGTTCTCTCGCAAAGCTCCAAAAATTTTTCCAAATTATTCAAACATAAGTCAAATGATGTTCCGAATATAGAAAAGTCATCCATGAATACTTTTATTCCATTATCAATCAGATTACTAAAAATAGACATCATGCATCTTTGAAACGTTGCATGTGCATTACATAATCCAAAGAACATTCTTCTAAAAGCAAATGTTCCGTAAGGGCTAGTAAATGTAGTCTTTTTTATTCTCAGGAGCAATAGATATTTGATGATAACCAGTATATCCATCCAACAAGCAATAGTACTTGTGTCCGACAAGTCTATCCAACATTTGATCTAGAAAAGGAAGAGAAAAGTGATCTTTTATGGTGGCATCATTTAATCTTCTATAGTCAATACAAATTTGCCAACCATTAAATTGTCTCGTTGGTATCATTTCATTCCGTTTATTCACATCAACAATCACTCATCCCTTCTTAGGAACACAATGAATTGGACTTACCCAAGCAATGTCTGAAATTGGATAAATAATTCTTGCATAAAGCCATTTTAAAATTTCCTTCTTAACCACTTCTTTCATCATCGGATTCATTCTCCTTTGTGGATCAGCTCTAGGTTTATGTTGTTCATCCAACAAAATTCTGTGCATATAGATCAAAGGACTAATTTTTTTAGTATATGTTATAGTCCAACCAAAAGCCTTTTTCTAGCTTTTTAAAGTATCTAATAATTTTTGTTCTTTAGATTCATTCAAATCCGAAGATACAATGACTGGTAAGGTAGATAATTCTTGAATCGCTCCACGCACTTAGCGTAATTTTAATTTTTTGTAACAAGTATATAATATATTTTTTAATCGCAGAAGTTCTATTCAACGTAAGTATAGCTCAAGTAATACAGGGCTCTAGTGGAGTCCTGGATATCGATCCCACGGGGAATATTTTAGAGGCTACGAACTAGGATTATAGAAATTAATTCAAAATCACAATTAGGAAATCAAAATTGCTTATTTGTCACTAATATGCAATCGACAATAATATGAAGTTTTAATAAACTAATTCTACTAACAATAATTAATTCTACTAATAAAGTGAAGTTCAAATATATAAGCAAGAATATTTCTCCTTTGTTAAGAAATTTAAGTGAATGGATAATTTGAATTATTTTAAAATGGTGTTGTGCCAAATAGGAGCATACCTATTCTTTACCCTTTGGTCCAGGCATAAAGAACATTGACTAATCCTATGCTTGGTTACTGAATCTGTGGCTAGGCTGGGAAGATACCGGCTCTCACTTCGGAGCTCCCACTTTCCTCTCGCCTGAGGGCTAACATCTACACTTTAGCCCCCAAACGATAGGACCTAATTGAGGATTTTAGCCTGTCACTCTAAAATCTTCAATTCTACGCCTGATGAATATTTCCCAATTTATTTGCACCCTACTTCCAAGGACTTTGACCTCACTGAATCTCTGATGTGATCTTTATCATAGTTGTTAAACTCAAACATATTTTAACTAATCAATTGACCAAATTGAAAGTAAATTAAGATTTAAGTAAAAGATTTTCACAACTTCTTTAAACTTTTCTTGGCACACTAATTCAATTTATCATTTCACATAAATATCAAAATAAGGAGAAAGACATAAAAACTACTCAGATTTCATGGAGAGGATACGATAAAACTTGGATTTCATATATAAAAGCAAAGTTCTACAAACTAAGATAAACAAATAAAACTTAGCTTAAATTCCTCCCCTAGCAAACTCCTTGAAGTTCCTTTGAATCTCTTTCTTTCTTTACAGTACACAGAATTCTCCTTCAAAACGGCAATGAAGAAGAGATTTCTCACTTCCCTTCCACGCGTAGAATCTATCGAAGAATTCCTCACAAATTTCACTATCTGAACTCACTAATTAACACTCTAGAAACTTTGTATGGACGCACTAGACTCACACACTTGACTCTCTAATGAATTAGATGGACAGGTGTGGACACAAATGGATGCTAATTGACCCTTTTTCGGCCCGAAATTGTTCCTTTTAAAATAGTTGAAGAGTTTCCAAGAGTTTTTCAAGCATCCCTTTGAAAATCGTCCACATTCAATGCACCTCATGAAAGAACCATCGATCCTGCCATCGGCGGCTTCGAGCTCACCATCGGCGGCCTTCTAAAATACTTAGCCTTGGACCCTTCTGCATAAGCCCCGCTGTTGGCGGCCTCGATCATCGCCGTCGGCGGCCTCAAACGTCACCATCGGCGGGCTCCCTCATAATATATTCTAAACTCTTGGGAAAAACACGTCGTCGGCGCCGTCGACCTCTCCGTTGGCGCCCCAGATCAAATTTTCATAATTTGGACCTTTTTGCTCCAAATTCACTCTTTTTTGCATATTTTTGCTCCAATGTCCTTAAATCAACACATCTGTAGAAAAAAAGTAAAAAATACCCTTCTTTAAAGTGCAATATCATCAAAATCAATATAATATAAGCATGAAAAATCTTAACAGTTTTTCCTTGGGTTAAAAGCCCCCAAACTTAACTATTGCTTGTCCTCAAGTAATCTTTAGTACTACATAAAAGTTATGATTAATTGTGGTAAAATTTTAATTCAGAAATACTATAATTTTGATTTAAATAAATATCATAACAAAAATTTTTAGAAAGATTTTCAAGTAATTAGATTAACTCTGCAAATGTAAGGCTATTTAGTCATCAAGTCTAAGAGTTCTAGTTTTCTATTCATTTCAAGAATGACTATATGTTGCAATATCAATTCACTTAGAATATTCAGAAAATAGGAACTTCGTGAAGACACTACTAGCAAAGAAACTAGTCATAAATATAAGTTTAGAAATGTTTTTAGTTTTCCCTTTAGGTTAATCCAAGTGAAGCCAATTTTTGATAAGGCATCTCCTCAAGCTTCTCCTCACTTACTTATTTTCTTTTGGTTTGGATTGTTTTTCAAATCCTATATATTTTTCTTTTCTTTTCAGGGATTGCTTTTTTTCAATCATTTTCTTTTTCTTTTTCTTTTTTAAGTGGGATTACTATATCTGAATGACCTGTTAATAATTTTGAACTTCACCATTCTTTTCATAAATTTGAAACTTTAAAAAATTCTTTACCTTATATGTAATTCATAGTTTTTACATCATTGAATCCCAATCTTTTCTTTCTCAACTAAATTCCTAAGATTCTTAATATTTCAATATATAGTTTTCTTTACTTTAAATAGTTAACTATATTCTTATCCTCTTATACCAAATATCTTAACCTACAAAATTAATTTTCATTACCAAAAATATTTCTTTGAATCTTCTATAATATTTAGATAAAATCTAAATATAGTTATCTGAATTAAATTTTATCACAAAAATCATATTTATGAGTTTTTGAAAATATGTTAATTGAGAACACATAATAGTTAATATTTTTATCCATCCCAAACTTAATGTTTTTCATAATAGAAATAATACAGAGTGGAAAGAAAAATTCTAAATATAAAAATCATACATTTGCACTTTAGGCATTTTTGTCTTTTTGAAATTTTGCAGGTTCTTCTCAAAAAAAAATTAAATTCAACTGACCTGTAATATTAAAAACATTTCTACACATAAAAGTTTAGAGAATTTGCTGGGGGGTTATGAAATTTTAAAACAAGTATATAAAACTACACATTAAACAACAACAATTAACTACACAAGACATATGTATTTCACAACACAGAATGAACAGCTTACTATTTTTAATTCAAAAGTTCGCAATTACAATTACAATCACAATCCATCACAATCTAGAAATAAAAATACAAACTACAAAACTAAACACATATCTCAGAAACAAAACATAGTCCACAAAATACAATTAATAAAAATCAAAGTACTCCAACAAAACAAACACATACATCAAATTACATCACAAAGATCAGTGATTAAAATCCCATGCTATATCCTCATCTCCCTAGTCAGCAGGTGGATTGGGCTGATAATGAGTATAACGGGGGCATTCTGGAAAAATGACATCAGGCTCTCCTCTGTAGTATCTAGCCTGAGCATCATAATAAGAAATCTCAAAATCAGAGTGTCGCTGAGGATACTCACTATCATGATCATGTCTTCGCTCTAAACCTTCAATCCTATGGTCAATTCTTTCCAGTTTTTCATCTAATCTCTCAAAACTTTTCCGCTGCAGGGTCATGGCATTCATCAATTCATATAGGGTAAGGGAGCTAGAGGTAGGAGGGTCATAGCTGGTAGAAGGGATGTCTCTACTAGTAGAAGGTGCTTTGCTCCTACACCCATATCTCCATTCCTCATGGGATTTATAAGTTTTCAAATTTACGTTACTAATGGATTTCATAGGATATACCCATTCTTCATCATTAGTAGCTTCTACTCCAGATAATTGACAAAGTGCATAAATTAGGCCAGGATGCCCTAAATATCCACTTGATTCACTCTTCGTCGTGGCCATAATATTCTTATAAATTATTCTCCCCACATTTATACTTCTATTGTTTTGAATACAAAAATTCAGAACAGCTCTGTCTCTCGAGACTTCACTATGGTGATAGGTGGGTATTAGAGTCGAATAAATGAAATAATGTCATGCCTTAGCAGTGGCATTCATCATGGAAAAAGGAAAGTTAATCCGTTCACGATTCTTAATTTTCCAAATGCCTTTCCCATCAGTAAGAAAGTCAATAACATCGTCTAACGGACCTTCCATTGTTCCAAATGTTTTATACTTGCTATTAAAGTAATCGTGAAGCTCATAAAAAGAATTAATGAGTTTAGCAATAAAATCGATAGAAAATCATCTTACTTGGACAGGCTTGTCCTCAAGTTGAGTCAGATTAGAATAGAACTCTTTTACAACTTCAATAACAGCTTTATTGGTAGTGTAATAGAAGTTCTCTCATCATCTCTCTTTAATAACTCGTTACACCTCTCCTCCGGGATTATCGAAAACTCGATCTTATATACACTTCTTTCCTTGAAAGATTGAAGTGTATCTCGATTGTGCTTTTGCATTAATAAATCGAGTATCGTCGAATTCAAGTCTCCTCTTTTGACAAGGAGCCATTGTTTGATCTATTAAAATTACAAAAATTCAAACTAATCTCCAAAAAATAATATAATGGCTTCTAAAGGGTGGTTTAAAGCAATCTAAATCAAGTTTCATGAATTCCTTCCAAGTCTTTTCTTTAGATTTTTAAATTTTCCAAAATTTCTTAATGTGGAAGAAATTCATAGTGAAAATAAAAAATTTTTACATAAGAGTGAACCTCTTACCAAGGGAAGATGAAATCTGGTGTTAAAATGTGTCGAAATCGCTCTAAATCCGAGATCTATCAAGCCCTAGGTCAAAATTTTTGGTAAATTAGGGAAGAAGATTATGAATAGTGGCAGTTAACCGGTCAAAATTACGGTTAAAAGGTAAATTTTGGGATCTCACCATCGGCGGGGTCGTTCGCACAGTCGGCGGCTCAATTGAATTAAATTCCAATAGCCTCAGGAAAATCACGCTATCGGCGGCCTCGAGCGCGCCGTCGGCGAGATTCTCAAATATTGATCATTTTTCAAATTTTTGTGATTTTGATAAATTTTAAGCCTCGCCATCATCCATTCGATCATTTTAATTATATATTTTAAGTGATTAAGTGATGTATTGAAAAAAATAAATATACACACAACAAAACATCACAATTGTATATTAAATCCAAGTGTTTACAATCCACATTACATAACACACATAAGCAAGTATTTTCTCAACCTAAATTCATCTAATCAGCGTCGCAATCCAAACCAAAACACTCAAAACGCTGAAAATAAACATTTCAATCATATTCTCAACTACACTGAGATTTAAAAGCAAACAAAGAAAGCAAACACACAAACATAGTTCAAATCAAGTTCAACACAAAGAAACAAATAAAGTAAAACAATTCTACTACTCTTCTGAATCAGTGCTGGTTTCTCCTATGATATCACCCATCGCTTGAACATGTACGAACATGTTATAAAAAAGTCGGAATGGGAATTCTTCAGTTGAATCTTATTCAATCCATCCCATCTTCCTCATTAAACGTATCAAACTTGCTTCAAATTGCCCAGTATGATTAAAATGTTCTTTCATCCTTCAATCGATATGATCAAAGAAATTAGACATATTGTTAACTGTACTCGTTAAATTTTATACCTGCTTCTCCAGATTCTTGATTAGGTGTAAGATAATCGGTGTCTTATCTACTACTAGAGGTCAAATAGGAATATAATTCTGCGACGCTTGATCCATAATCACGCCCATATCATTCTCCTCAACATTAGCTGGGAACATACTGGTTGGGTCTAAAGGTTTCCAATGTAGCAGTACCTTTTCCCAAATCTCGTACGATACTTGAAACAAAATGCATATTGAGAAAATTGTTGAAGGCTGTCCAAGCCCTTGAGATGATCCTTGAACGATCAGGCCAAACACAGACTTCACAACAATTGATTCAATATCAATTGGCCATCCCATTTGAATGCAGTAGTTCAATTTAACACTCTCTTTCGTAACTTTACCGATTTTCATCGTCGGTAATAACTTCGCATATATGAAAAAGTGCCAATTTTTTGAAACGGGATTTAAAAGTGTTGCAGAAAAACTAACGTACCCGTTTTCTCTAACTTCCCAGTCTTCAGTTTCATCCGTCAAATATTGGTATATTTCATTCATCTTATCTCATGTCGGCATGAAATTAGAATAATGGAAGACAGGAACATTCTCAAGCATGTGTAATTCATTAATCGGTCCAGAATTAAATGTTATCCACCTACCTTGCACATAGATGCTTTCTTGGTTGATTCCATGTAAATTGGCGTAGAATTCCTTCACTACTGGAACGACTACTGCGACAGTAGTATAGCAAAATACTTCCCATCTTTGCCGCACGATCATTTATTTAATTGTTGATGAAGAATTACTTAATCCTTGATTGACATATCCTCTTTCCTTGATTAGCCTTCTCTTTGACATCACCTTGTTGAAAAGTCACTGTGCCTCGGCACTGACGAAATTTCTCCAGTAGTACACTTAAAATCTAGGGTAATCTACTGAATCGGAAGCCATTAGAGAGGAACTGAAGAAAGTTTCCATTCATTTTTGGGAATTGGAGTGTTTAAGAACCGTCCATGGAAGTTTATAGGAGACGAATTCGCTAAAAATCACCAAAAACAATCATTTTGAACTCGAAAAACTGGCCACTCGCCGATCTCGCTGTTGGCAGCCTTGATGGCCCTGTCGGCGAGCCTTGTGCAATTAATTCCAGAGCTCTCGGGAAAAACCCGCCGTCGGCGCACTATGCAAAATTGCACATATATGTCGTGGTCAAATACATTCCAAATTTTCTCTATGGATCCAAAATTTTGAATATCAAAGGGAAAATAGAAGTAGTAGAATTCAATATTACTACAAACTAATGATAAATACAGACAAACATTGAAAAAAATAAAAATAACTGTGGGTTGCCTCCCATAAAGCGCTTGGTTTAACGTCGTCAGCCCGACCTATTTAGGTATTATTCAAGTTTACTGAGCATTAAAACCTCTTTAAAATTTAGTTTTTTACCCTCAAAATATGGTTTTAATCTATGTTCATTCACTTTAAATCTATTCCCAGTCTTCAGATCTTCAATTTCGACACTCCATAAGTATAAACCTGAGTCACAGTAAATGGTCCTAACCAACGAGACTTCAATTTCCCAGGAAATAATTTCAACCTTGTATTGTAAACCAAAACTTCTTGTCCTGGTTCAAAGTTCTTCTGGTTAATCTTCCGATAATGCCTTAACTTCATTTTTTCCTTATAAATTCTATTGTTATCATAAGATTCATTTCTTAATTCTTCTAATTCATTCAATTGCAACAATCTCTTCTCACCAGCATTTTTCAAATTATAATTGAATTCTTTAATCACCAATATGCTTTATGCTCTAATTCTACTGGTAAGTGACAAGTCTTTCCATAAATAAGTCTGTGAGGAGTCATACCAATAGAAGTTTTATAAGCAATCACGTATGCCCATAATGCAGTATCCAGTCTCGTAGACCAATCTACTCTACTAGGTTTTACAATCTTTTCTAAAATTTGTTTAATCTCACGATTAGAAACTTCAGCTAAACCGCTAGTTTGAGGATGATAAGCAGTAGAGAATCTATAAACAATATTAAATTTTTCTGCCAATCTTTGAATGTATTTATTCCTAAAACGGGATCCTCCGTCAGTGATAATCACTCTCGGTATACTGTATCTTCTTAAAATATTTTTCATTAAGAATCTTGAAACACTTTTAGCATCACAACGAGGTAAAGCTTGTGCTTCAATCCACTTTGATACATAATCAAAGTGGTCATAAAGGTTTGATAATTTTTGAAAAATATTTAATATAGCGCCTGTAGAAACCAGCATGTCCAAGAAAACTTTTTACCCCTCTCACTTTAGTAAGAGGTGGTAACTTAGCTATAACTTGAATTTTTGCAGGGTCTACTTTCATGTCATTTTATGAAATTTTAGGCCCTAATACAATTCCTCCTGCAACCATAAATTAACGTTTCTCCCAATATAGAACTAAATTAGTTCTTTCACATAGCTCCAAAACTTTTTCAAGATGATTTAAGCATGTGTCAAATGATGTTCCAAACACAGAGAAAGCATCCATAAATACTTATATTCCATTATCAATTAACTCACTAAAAATAGACATCATACATCTTTAGAATATTGCAGGTGCTTTACGTAGTCCAAAAGATATTCTTCTAAAAGCAAAAGTTCCATAAGGACTAGTAAATGTTGTTTTCTCTTGATCCTCATGAGCAATAGGTATTTGATAGTAACCGGTATATCCATCCAGAAAGTAGTAGTACTTGTGTCTAGCAAGTCTATCCAGCATTTGATCTAGAAAAGGAAGAGGAAAGTGATCTTTTCGGGTGGCGGCATTTAACTTTCTATAATCAATACAAGTACGCCAACCAGAAACTTGTTTGATAGGTATTAATTCATTATTTTCATTTGCTTCAACAGTTGCTCCAGCTTTATTAGGAACACAATAAATTGGACTTACCCAAGTACTATCCAAAATAGAATATATAATTCCAGCATCTAACCATTTTAAAATCTCATTTTTATCTACTTCTTTCATAATAGGGTTCAGTCTCCTTTGTGGATCAATTCTTGGTTTATGTTCATCGTTTAATAAAATTCTGTGCATACAATTCGAAGAACTAATTCATTTAATATCAGCTAGAGTCCAACCAAAAGCTTTTATGTATTTTTTTAATGTATCCATTATTTTTTGCTCTTGAATTTCATTTAAGTCTGAGGATACAATTACTAGTAATGTTGAAAACTCTCCTAAAAATACATACTTCAAATGATTTGGAAGATTTTTTAATTCAAGTTCAGGGGGTTTTACAACAGATGAAATTAATATCGTTTTCTAATGCAGTTGAATCGAGTGTTCCAAATTATTCCTGAATATAATCAGCTTCTTCGCTATTAATTTCATCATAATTATCTTTTTCCATATCTTCTTTTTATTCAAAATTTTCTTTAAAATATTCTTTTTTTAGATAATCACATATATCCATTCTGAAACATTCATCATCTTTTTCTATTGAAGGATATTTCATTGACTTTAAGATGTTAAATGTTACTTCTTGATCATTTACTCTCATAGTTAATTCTCATTTTTAAACATCTATCATGGCTCTTCCTGTAGCTAGGAATGATCTTCCTAAAATGATTTGAATTTCCTTATCTTCTTCCATATTTAAAATGATAAAATTTACAGGAAAGATAAATTTATCAGCCTTGACCAAAACTTCTTCTACAACTCCTTTAGGATGTGTAATAGATTGATTAGCTAACCATAGAGTTAAAGAAGTTAGTGCAATGTCTCCTATTCCTAACCTTTTAAAAGTTGATAAAGGCATCAAATTTATGCTAGCTCCCAATTCACATAATGCTCGCCCATAAAATTTTTCACGAATAGCACACAGGATAGTGAAACTACCAGGATCTTTAAGGTTTTTAGGAAGCTTTGTCTGAATTATAACACTACATTGTTCACTGAGTGCAACGGTCTCATGATCTAGTAACTTCCTCTTTTTGTTGAGTATATTCTTCATAAATTTAACATAATCAGGCATTTGTTCCAAAGCTTCAACAAAAGGGATATTTATTGATATTTTTTTTAGTTATCTAAGAATTTAGCAAATCTTTTTCCTTCATCTTGTTGCTTTAGTCTTTGAGGAAATGGTGGAAGTGGTCTTTCAACAATAATTTTCATAGGTTTTAGAGGTAAATCAGGATATAAACTTTCATTTTCTCCTTCAGTGTCTTCTTTTTCCTTTTCAACTACAGTTTCTTTTTGAACTCTTATTTCCAACTCTTTTCCACTTCTTAATTGAATAGCCTTAATCTGTTCTTTTCCTTGATCTTTAGGATTTACTTCAACATTGCTAGGTAAAGTTCCAACAAGTCTATTGCTCAGTGCAGTAGTAATTTGCCCTAGTTGGTTTTCTGTAGTTTTAATAGCAGCTCCTTGACTTTATAATTGATAACCCATATTCAAAACTAATTCTTCCATAGATAGCTTCTTCTCTTTGAATTGTGAATTATATGAAAACCTGGTAGATTAGAAGGTCTATAATTGGAATTACCTTGATTGTTTATATTTCCAAATGGGTTTATAGGATTGTTCCCCCACTGAGGATTAACAGGATTAGCATTACCTTGGTTATTCCAATTAAAGTTTGGATGATTTTTCCAACCTGGATTATAATAGTTTGAATAAGGGTTATTTTGTCAATTATTTATCAAATTTATAGCTTCATATGAAGATTGAACATCTACAATTTTTCCTAATGAATTTTCTTCTAACACTGGAGGTGTTTGAGAACGATTCATTTCGTATTGATCTATTTTTTTGAAAGAGCAGTAATTTGAAGAGGTGTTTGAGAACGATTCATTCCGTATTGATCTATTTTTTTGAAAGAGCAGTAATTTGAGAAACTATCATTGTTAAAACATCTGAATCATGAATACTGGCTTCTCTCTTAGGATTTACCCTTTCAGCAGGCCATTGAAAATTATTAGTAGCCATTTCTTCTATTAAAGCATAGGCTTCTTCAAAATGTTTAGACATTAGTGATCCACCAGCAGCAGTGTCAATGATAGATCTAAGAGATCCTACTAATCCATTATAAAAAGTTTGAATAATTAACCAATCTGGTAAAGCATGATGTGGGCATATTCTAAGAAGTTCTTTAAATCTTTCCCAAGATTCATATATCGATTCTCCCTCATACTGATTGAAAGATGTGATATCATTTCTAAGCTTAACAGTCTTAGATGGTGAAAAATATTTCGATAAGAATTTTTGTGAAAGTTCTCCCCTAGTTCTAATAGATCCAGGTGCTAACGAATTTAACCAAGCCTTAGCCTCATCCCTTAGTGAAAAAGAAAAAAGTCTAAGTCTGACAGCTTCATCAGACACTCTGTCGTATTTAAAAGTAGCACAAAGTTCTAGAAAACTTGTAAGATGTAAATTAGGATCTTCATTTGAAGTTCCACTGAATTGATTGTTTTGTACCATTTGGATAATTGCAGGTTTAAGCACAAATGAATTAGCAGCTACATCAGGATTTTAGATAGTTAATTGAATTTCATCTAATGTAGGGTTAGCGTAATCGCTTAGTGGTATAGATTGATGTTCATTTTATATTCTTTAGTTGTTTACGTTGTTTTCCATTATTTCAGAATTTCTAATTTCTTTTCTCAGTTTTCTGATTCTCCTAACAGTGCATTCTAAATCTGAATAATAAGGTATAAGATTTTCAGAACCAAATTTACGTGTACAATTGAAATCAATACAAAAAAAACAACTAACTAAATAAGGTGCAAATCTATTACAAGTTTTTGTCCGTTACAATAATTATGTTATATTCCCCGACAACGGTGCCAAAAACTTGAACTGCTTTGTGCACTTAATGTAATTTTAATTTTTTATAACAAGTATATAATATATTCTTTAATCGCAGAGTTACTATTTAACGCAAGTATACGTATCACTCAAGTAATACAGGGCTCTAGTAGAGTCCTGGATATCGATCCCACAGGGAATATTTTAGAGGCTACGAACTAGGATTATAGAAATCAATTTAGAATCACAACTAGGAAATCAAAATGGCCTATCTGTCACTAATATGCAATCGACAATAATATGAAGTTTTAATAAACTAGTTCTACTAACAGATAACTAATTCTACTAATAAAGTGAAATTCAAATATATAAACAAGAATCTTTCTCCTTTGTTAAGAAATTTAAGTGAATGGATAATTTGAATTAGTTTAAAATGGTGTTGTGTCAAATAGGAGCATACCAATTCTTTACCCTTTGGTCCAGGCATAAAGAACATTGAGTAATCATATGCTAGGTTACTGAATCTGCGGCTATGCTGGGAGGATACATGCTCTCACTTCGGAGCTCCCACGTTCCCCTCGCCTGAGGGCTAACATCTACACTTCAGCACTCAAACGATAGGACTGAATTGAGGATTTTAGTCTGTCACTCTAAAATCTCCAATTCTACGCCCGATGAATATTTATTTGCACCCTACTTCCAAGGACTTTAACCTCCCTAAATCTCGGATGTAATCTTTACTATAGTTGTTAAACTCAACATATTTTAACTATTCAATTGGCCAGATTGAAAGTAAATTAAGATTTAAGTAAAAGATTGTCACAACTTCTTTAAACTTTTCTTGGCACACTAATTCAATTTATCATTTCACAAAAAATATCAAAACAAGGAAAAAACAGAAAAACTACTCATATTTCATAGAGGGGATACAATAAAACTTGGATTTCATATATAAAATCAAAGTTCTACAAATTGAAATAAACAAATAAAACTTATCTTAAATTCCTCCCCAAGCAAACTTCTTGAAGTTCCTCTGAATCTCTTCCTTTCTTTACAGTACGCAAAATTCTCCTTCGAAATGACAATGAAGAAGAGATCTCTCACTTCCCTTACACTCTTACAATCTCTCAAAGAATTCCTCACAAATTTCACTATCTGAGAGTTTTCCAAGCATCCCTTTGAAAATCATCCACATTCAATGCACCTCGTGAAAGAACCGTTGATCCCACCGTCGGCCACCTCGAGTTCGCCGTCGGCGGCCTTCTAGAATACTTAGCCTTGGACCCCTCTGCATAAGCCCCGCTGTCGGTGGCCTCGATCATCACCGTCGGCGGGCTCCCTTGTAATATATTCTGAACTCTCGGGAAAAACATGCCTTCGGCACCGTCGACCTCACCGTCGGTGCCCTAGATCAAAATTTCATAATTTTGGTCCTTTTTGCTCCAAATTCACTCCTTTTTGCATATTTTCGCTCCATTGTCCTTAAATCAACACATCTGCAGAAAAAACATAAAAAATACTCTTCTTTAAAGTGCAATATCATCAAAATCAATATAAAATAGGCATAAAAACTCCTAACATTTTTTCCTTGGTTCAATTCTCCTAAAAACATATATTTCAAATGATTAGGAAGAATTTTCATTTCAAGTTCAAGAGGTTTTATGATAGATGGAATTAAAGTTTTATCACCACTTTTCATAGTATCCAACATTGTAAATCTTTCCTGAACATAGTCTAAATCTTCATTCTTCATATCATAAAAATATTTTGCCATTTATTTATCATCCTCACACTTCACATTTTCACATTCCATTTTCTCTTCAAACACTTCTTTAAAATGATCATCTTTCAAATAATCACAGATTTCCATTCGAAAGCATTCATCATCTGTTTATGTTGAGGGATATTTCATAGATTTCAGAATATTAAAGGTCATCTCTTGATCATTAACTCTCATAGTTAATTCTCCTTTTTGAACATCAATCATAGCTCTCTCATTAACAAGGAATGGTCTTCCCAAAATAATTGGAATTTCTTTACCTTCCTCCATATCTAACACAATAAAATCTACAGGAAATATATTTATCCACTTTCACTAACACATCTTCCACAACTCCTTTAGGATAAGTAATGAAACGATCAGCCAACTGAAGAGTCACAGATATAGTTGAAATTTTTCCTATTCCCAATCTTTTGAAAGTTGATAAAGGCATAAGGTTGATACTAGCTCCTAGATCACATAAAGCTCTTCCGAAAAAATTTTCACCTTTAGCACACAGGATAGTGAAACTACTAGGGTCTTTAAGTTTTTCGGGAAGCTTGTTCTGAATTATTGCACTACAACTGTCTCGTGATTTGTGAACTTTCTTTTCCTTTAAAGAATATCGTTCATAAATTTTGCATAATCAGACATTTGCTCTAATGCTTCAACAAAGGGAATATTTACTGTAAATTTCTTAAGGATTCCCAAAAACTTCATAAATCTGTTATCCCTATTTTGTTTCTTTAATCTTTGAGGAAATGGAGGAGGTTGTTTTTCAATAGTAATCTTTATTAGTTTAATTGGATATTTTAAGTCTGGATAAAACTTATTAGAACCTTTTGTCAGCATATTTTTAGGTTGTGTGTTTTATTTTGAAAAGAGGGTCGCCTAACAGAAATTGTCGGCGAATTTTTAATTTAATTTAAATAAATAATTTGAAAAGTAGTATTTGATTTTGAAAATAATTTTAAGTTTGAAAATTTTAAGATATGAAATCAAACTCATTTCACATCCCAAATAGTTCACATAAACGAGCACCGCACCACAAACCGTGTATCTATCCCGTAGAATAGACACACTGCTTGATAATGGGGCTCGATTAGATAAACTAGAAAGGTTTGTGACATTCGTTTGGTCTACGAACCAATTTAATAAGCCGACAAATTCCCCTGCTTAATATGAAAACATTAAACAGGGTTTATATTACCTGGGTTCTTTAAAATTCCCTATAAGGGCAAGCCCCTATAGTTAATTACATCTTAAGTGACGGGAATCACCTAAGAAAAATATGGGGTTTGTTCCTAAGTGGTTAGAATTCAAAATGTGACATTTTGATGAATTTTATTATTTTTATGATTTTTATTATTTTTTTAATTATTAAAATATTAAAATAATACCAAAAAATCAACTTTTTTAGAAAATTGAAATTTTAATTTTCTTAAATTTTCCCGATATCGAGAGGCTCCAAAACCAATTTGGTGAATTTTTGAAAAGTATTTTGAAAGTTATGAATTTTTGAAATTTAAATTGGCTAAATGGCTTAATCAACCCATTTAGTAGGGCTAACCAAGTCCAATTGACTTCAAATTTTTATGGTGGGTTCCTCTGATCCTAAGGGTCAGTGGAGGATTGATTTCAAGTCAATTTGATGTATGATTAGCTCTAATTAATTAGGGACCTATTTTGGGTGTTTAAGCCAATTAGGGCCATTTTAATTAAATTTATTCAAAACCTATTTTTCCTAGGGTCCTCTGGTCATAAGAGACATCACCAAATTTTCCTAGAATTTATTAGTACAACATGCTAATTATTGGATTTAAAATACTCAAAACGAGTAACATGAATTTGAAAAATCAATAACTTCTCATAGGGATGGCCTCGACTTTGGAAAATTCGAGGAATGTTCCCAAATTCAGAGGCTTCAAAAGCCACTATGGTCTCGTGCCATGGTGAATTTCCTATATGCATGGAGAATTAAAACAATGCGAGAGGTAAATAAATTATTAAAAATAAAATACTTGATGAAATTAAATGATTTCTTTTCCACGTTATTCTCCTCTGTTCACTGAGCAAGAGGGTATTTTTATTTTATTTTTATGATTTTTCTACACAAAGTTATGGATTTTTGAAGTTTAGGGAATTAAATAAATAAGAAAATACCCTAATTTTCTATTTATCCACGCGGCGCCGCGTCAACCTCGGCAGCTCCGAAACGCCGCGTGGAGCTCTCTGGTTCGACGCCGCCATCCGACTCAGCGCTCCGGGGGCCCGCTGTGTCGTTCCGTCTCCTCATCCGGCGCGATCCTGGCCGTCCGTCCGCGCGTGTATTAAATGAACGGCATCCGTTCATCATCCCCAAGCCTCCTAGCCCGAGAACCGTCCACACTAAAACCCTAAGAACTCACTCAATACTTAACAGATTTTTGTGTTCTTGTGCTCTATGGATTCGTCTTGAAGAGACGAACACATCTATACGGTGATCATGCATTGAAATTAAAGCATTTGAAATGGAGAATCTCCAAAAGCTCGGGATGAAGAATTAGCTCATACCTTTGCTCAGAGAAGTGTGGCTTCAATCTGAGGGTTGTGTCACCTTCGATTGGATCCCAGCAAGCTCCAGATGAAGTCTCCTGGTCTTGTGAATTACCTAGCTATGAAAGTGACCACAGCCGATCACAAAGCTTGGAGGCTGGAACAACTGGGTGGCCTGAAGATGGGGCTTTCAGTGGGAAACTTCTCCTCTTGGTCCAGGTGAAGGTGTAGGACCGATCGATTTGATGATTGGCTCACTGTGGCAAAGTGTCCTGGTTTTGGGTGAAATTTCAGTTGAGAAATTAGATTTTGTTGGTGGGGATTAGGGCAAATTGACATTGGGGATCAAGTCGCTCTAAGTATGGAGTAGGGTTTGGAACAATTTTGGCGGAGTTTCGGCAAGGTTTGTGCAACTCTCTTCCAAGGCCGTGAGGGGTCGGGTTTAAATAGAGGTGGTGGAGAGCCTCGCGGGATGGCCAAGGGTTGGGATCACTGCTCTGGGCATGGGAAGAACGAGCCATGGTGGCCATTGGGCATGGGGCGGCTCGACGAGGTGGAATTCCAAAGTTTGGCTCCTCCCGAGGTCTCGAGTCTTGGCTTTAAAATTCTGTACTCGTCCGGCGATCCGTTGAATGATTAACTGCGAATCCCCGTAGATGTTGATGTCCGTTATCCCCATTTGAATAGTTAATTCCGATCCCGTTACGAGGGCTTCGTATTCCGCTTCGTTGTTTGTACACGGCTCTATCAAGTGGTAGGAGTATCTTAACATCCCCCGCTCCGGTGTTATAAAGATTAATCCGATCCACCGCCTTACCGGCACTATCACTTGCGATTCTTCGTCTTTGTGTGCTGAAGATGCTCCGTCAAAATATAATTCCCAACGTTGATCATCAGGGTCTTCTAGGATCATTATTTGTTCATCTGGCAAATCGTCATTGAGAGGAGATTCTGCCGGCAAAGGGTGTGCTGCGAGGAAATCTGCTAGGACTTGTCCCTTTACGGCACGAAGAGGCATGAAAGTTATATCGAATTGCAATAATATCATTGACCATCTGGCAAGTTTGCCGGAAAGCGTTGGACGAGTCTTCAAGTATTGCAATGGATTAAATTTCGAGATCGAGTTGACCTTATGAGAAAGCATGTAGTGCTCGAGCTTTTGAGCGGCGAAGATCGGGGCCAAACAATGCTTTTCAATTGCGGGATACCTTATTTCCGTCGAAGTAAACGACGGCCTAGGTAGTAAAGAGCATTTTCTTTACCCTCATCATTGACACCAGGCTAACGAGGCTCCGAGAGAGTCGTCTAAAGCCGCGGTATAAAGTATCGACGGTCTACCCGAGACCGGGGTCGCTAAGATAGGAGGTGTCATTAAATATTGTTTAATGTCCTCGAAGGCCCTCTGGCATTTCTCTTCCCAAATAAAATTGGCGTCCTTTTTAACTAGTGCCGAGAAAGGCTGACACCTGCCTGACAAGTTCGAGATAAAGCGTCGAAGATATGCCAGCTTCCCTTGAAAAGATCGTAGTTGTTTTAAGGTTTTGGGAGGCGGCATTTCTAAGATAGCTTTAATCTTTTCCGGGTCGATTTCAATTCCACGATGTCGGACAACGAATCCTAAGAATTTCCTAGAGGTGACGCCAAAGGCGCATTTTAAGGGATTCATCTTAAGGTTAAATTATCTTAATCGTTCGAAAACAATTCTCAAATCATACAGGTGGTTGTCCTTTACTTTGCTTTTGATGACCACATCGTCCACGTAGCATTCGAATTGATTGTGGATGAGATCATCAAAAATTCTTGTCATCGCTCTCTGGTATGTTGCTCCTGCGTTCTTCAGTCCGAATGATATCACTGTGTAGCAATATACTCCGATCGGCATTCTGAATGTTGTAAGCTTTTCATCTTCTGGAGCCATTTTTATCTGGTTGTATCCCGAAGATCCATCCATGAATGAGAATATCTCATGTGTCGAAGCAATGTCGATCATTAGTTCCGGGATCGGTAGAGGAATTCATCCTTTGGACATGCCTTGTTTAAATCTCTGAAGTCCACACAAATTCTGATCTGACCATTCTTCTTTCTGACTGGCACCACATTGGCTAACAAAGTCGGGTATTGTTCTTCACGGACAAATTTAGCGTCTATTAGCTTTTTAACTTCAGCTATGACTTGTTGTTCAATTTCTAGAGGCATTCTTATGGGACCTTGCCTGACTGGGACAGAAGTAGGATCAACTCCTAGCTTATGGACTGCGACCTCTGGAGCTAATCCTGGCATCTCATCGTAGCTCCAAGCAAAATAGTCTTTAAATTCCATTAATAACTTGATTATTTCTTCAGATTCTTCCTTATTGAGTAAGGAGCTAACAAAGGTAGGTCTAGGCTCTTCGCTAGTACCTAAGTTAACTTCCGTTAACTCATCTATTGTAGATTTAATCTCTTCTTCGAATCTCGGTGGAGCGTCTCAATTTGTAAATCTTCAAATTCTTCGTAGTTTCCATGCAGTTTTCATTAGACTCGCAAGTGACAACCAAGCAAAATTCGGTATCGTCAACCGATCCTACCGTGCCGAATCCGAGACCATGCTTTGAATTGGGTGGACGACCGGAGTTATTCCATAATTTTTCAAAATGTTGTGATTGACCTTTTGTCCATTGTCGAGGCAAGAAACCACGCCGAATTAAATTTTGAACACAGGGAGAGTACCACTCAAAAGGTAATTCCATTAATTCTGATGAAGTGACATCTTCAAATTGTACATTATTTTCAGTTTTGGAGGAAGGAGCGCCACGGTAGAATTTGATTGGCTTTGCACCGCCGCTATGTACCTCTTTGACCACCATACCCTCGATCTTATTAGAATGGATCGGGGTCAGGGTCATAGTATGTACATAGTGGTTAATCTTCTCGTACATCGATTTATATTCTTCATCCTTCTCATCTTCGAGAGAGATCTTGAATTGCGGCTTCTTCCGACTTATTGTCGCTGCTTCTTGCTTGATCTCTTTTTCTTCTTCAGAACTATCTTCCCAATCAACATTGATGGCCGGTTTCCTCCGTCCAATCGTCCTAACGTCTCCGCCACGACCTCGTCCCCGGCCTCGACCTCGGATGCGAGTTGTGGAGAAACCTTCACTATCTCGCCGTAAGGGAGTGGTGAGTGATCGTTGGACTAGAACTTCGAGTTCTTCGTCATCCCGAACTTCCTTTGCTTCATTTGTTATGGTATCTCCGGAGAAGATTGTTTTCTTCGGAGGTGCATAATAAGTCGCATCTTCATGGATTCCAATTTCATGTACGGAGAATGGTTGTAAGTCACCTTTGATGCACTCGTTCCCCTCAATCGTAGTATTTGATGCACCGATGTAGAGATGATGGTACCATCCGGTTTTCATGTATCCATGGTCGGCCCAAGTAGAGCGTTGAACGACGTTTCGAATCGATTATGTGAAATTTTGCGGTTGTCTTTGCCAAGTCACCGGTCTTCATTAGCGGTGTTATTGATCCGAGGGCTCTTTCTCCTTTACGGTTGAATCCTCTTAATAACATTTTGTCGGCTTCGAGCTCGCGAGCATCAATTTCCAAATATGCTTAGTGTTCGAAGACTCATTATATTGATTGATGCTCCTGGATCCACCAATACTCTGGAGAGTGTAAATTTTCCGATTGTAACTGAAATGTACAATGGTCGGTTGTGATCCGCTGTCCCAAGTAGTAGGTCATTGTCCGTGAAGGTGACACCTCGTTGTTCCTTTAATGAGCAAACCTCATCTAAGGAATCTCTGGTCATTTGAGCTAAACAAATTTCTGGATCAAGTAAGGCCTTGATCAGAGCTTCTCTCATCTCCTTTGATAAGATGAGAGTGTCGTAGATGCAAAGTTTGGCCGGTAGTTTCCTAAGATGGGCTAGCACGTTGTAGTCCACTTTATTTCCATGTGTCTCGATTCCTTCTCGAATGGGTATTTCTTCTGCCGGGGTTGGTTCTTCCTGAAAAACCACCTGCTTTCCTTTATCCTTTGGACCCATTCTCGGAGGTAGAACTCTTCCACTTCTCAAGTTGACTTCTGTAATTTCCTCTGAATTTAGTATTGAGTTTGCTAGTGTCTCCTCTTGAATCGGAATGACAGGTTCTTCTGGATTAGCCTCGGAGTCTGAAGGCTCTAACTCTATTGTGACTAGAGCTCCTCGAAACTCGTAGATAGATTCGTTGCTTGTTGAACTCTCGTAGCCTCCTTGATGGATGTCTTCTTCGTCATTGCGATCGTCGAGATTGTGTATGATTTGAGAATTGTCATTGGTATTAAAATCGATGTCCGGATTGTCGCTAGTTACGTAATCGTTAGAAACAGTCAAAACGTAGCCAACGCCATAACCCTTATCATTATAAGATCCCACCGGAGTGAGCAAATAATCATACAGAGTCAGAGGTTCGAGGGATTTCTTCCCCGAATCAGAAACAACTATCCTAGGATAAGCAGTCTCTAGTCCAGCCTTAAGAGCCTCGGTCTTCTCTTCTTCGTCGATTTTCTTCTTCTCTTCAATTGTCTCTTGTTGAGGTGGTTCTTCTATTGCAAGTGATAGTGCCGACTTGACAGGTTTCGAACTCTGAATTGAGGCTGGCACCGAAGCTGTTTGGATGTGATCCAAAATCTTTTTCGAAGACCTTGTCCAAGCGGTAGTCCACCCATCATCAATCGCATAGGGATCTATCGGAACAATGAGATCAGTCGAGACAACATTAACGGAACCTCCTTTCTGGGGTTCCTTCATGTACTCCTTCGGGGTTGTTATATTCCCTTTCCGAAGGTTGTCGTTGAGCCAACTTTTGAAGGTAATACAATCTTCTATCATGTGTCCAAGCATCCGGTGATAAGGGCAAAAGTTGGGATCACCTTTCTTGTTGACTTCTTCTGGTCTCTTAGGTTCTGGCAGTTGGAAATCTAGAGTCTTCATCAGACTGCGGAACATTTTCGGCGCTGCCTCATTCTTGAACGGATACTCCCTGCTCAGAAGCTCCCTTAATGTACGTTGCGGACGAGGCGGTTGTTCATATTGTTGAGATGACTGATAGCTGGGTCGGGGTTGCTGATAATTCTGTTAAGGTTGCTGCGGCCGTTCGGACGATATTTGTATCGGTTGCTTGCCTCTATCGACAGCTACAACGATCCCGGATTTCTTTTCAAAAGTCTTCACAGGCTTTTGTTTGTCTGTCTTGTCGGCGAAACTTAATTGCTTCGCCTCCTCTTGCAAGCTTCCGGCCTTGCTTAACAACTTCTCAAAAGTCTTAATAGTAAATCCCTTGAGGAGAAGTGCTATCGCGCCGTGAATGCTTTTAAGTAAGATGCCGACCGCATGTTGTTCTTGTAGTTGTGGCTCACACTTCATACTTAGGTTCCTCCATCGAAGTATGTAATCCACCAAAGTTTCATTCGGCTTACGCTTCTCTACCACTAAATCACCTATAGTGATGTGGTGCCGAGCTCCGACAAATCGCTTTATGAAGAGGTTCTCTAGTTCCGAGAATGTCTTCACCGAACCATTCGGTAATTCCGCATACCAATCAAAGGCGATCCACGACGAGTCGCTGACAAATTATCTGAAGAGTAATGCATCACTTTCGCCGGCGTTGCAACAACTGGCACGAAAATGTGCAACATGCTGTCGGGGGTTCCCGGTTCCATCAAAGGTCTTGAACATAGGTGGTATGAAGCCTTTCGGGTATTGGACAGCGTCGAATTCTTCAGGGTAAGGTCTACCCGTCCGAATGGATGTCCCGCTCTTTGATTGTGCCAAGGCTTCTCGCACCTGCTGTTCCACTAAGCTCTTGATATCCCTTTCCAGAATCATGCTTTATGTTGCATCCTTTTTTAACTGATCATCCCCGTTGGCGGACGTAATCTCCTTTCCTCCGTCTACAATGTGAATGACCTCTGGCGGTGTCTCTCTTTGGGGTTGCACTTGACTCTGGAGAGTGGCTAGGGCTACAGCCATCTCTTCCATCCTCTTTGCCATTTGGGCGATCGTATCATCTTTCTCTTGAAGCTGCCTCCTCATTACTTCCGGCTCCTCTCTTTCTGCGGCTGCAGGGGTGTCTTGTGAAGCTGATGAAGCTCTTGTTTCGACCATGTTAATTTCTGCATACTCATCATCCATGAATTCCGATGAATCAATCTCATCTCTGAATTTCTCTTCTCTTTCCTTTGCTAATCGTCGAATATCAGTCCTCAACTTTTCCATAGCATCCTCTAGCGGTCCTTTCGCGCATCCTTGCGGTTGTCGTGTGATAGGCTGTCGGGTTCCCTTCTCATGAGTCCCCTTTACTGCGGTAGCACTTTCTTCGGATTCAAGTCTCCTACGAGACTTTCCTTCTCGTTGTTGTTTCAATCTTAATTGTCCAGTGATGGGACGCCATACCATCCTTCTAGCGGCGGAAGGTGCAGGACCGGATGGTCCGTCGACCAAATGTTGGAAGGTGGTATCCTCCCTAATCTGTAATCCCGAAACAACGACGGGCGGACTAGCCTTCATCCTTTTATTTGGCTTTTACGTAACGATGGCGGGTTCTACTCGCGGCCCAAGACGGGATTTGGTCGGCACCCGCCCTATCCTTCTTAAAATCTCCGATACGGGGCATTTCTCTTTCTTTGCTAACTTCTCGATCACGATACGTAGTCGGGCGAATGGTGTAATCCTAGCCCTTTTCTTTCTCATTGTCGCTTGTAGTATGCGGGTCGAGGTAATGCGAAACAATCCTGCGGACATTTTCCTCGTCGAGCTGCGGCGGAAAGGGGATGGAATCTACTTCATTCCAAAAGGGGTGTATCTTCGGGCAATGGTATGTATTCAGGTAGTGGTGTGTACTCAGGGATTTCTTCTAAGAAAGCGACTTCAGCAGCTCTGGCCTTCCTGGCAATCTTCCTACTTCTGTTCCTTCTTTGGGTCCGCGTTAGTGATGGAATTCTCGAGCTAGACCCGATTTCAAAACAGAAGGTCTCGCGAGAAGGTCCGTACCCTCCACGGTAACGGGTTCACCATAGTTTTGGATTTCCTTCCCCTTTAATTTGGCGAAGCCGGGGTAGGTGCGGAGACAACTAGACCAGGTGGGGGTAGCAACAACGATCCTTCGTGGACGGCGAGTACTCCTCTCAGTTGGAATCTTTTGCAGGGGAGGAAACTCTTGAGTTGACTTAAGGTTGAACTCGATCAACGGCTTCTCAGTTTCAGATACTTTGTTTGTCAGCGCGAAAAGGGTAACGTCGGTGATCTTGACATTTGTGTTCTCGAATCCTTGTCCAAACCGGATGATCCCATTGTCGGGCAGCTCATCCTTGTAAACGACGAAAGTCCGATCCATTGGTGAAGGAGAAAATCGGCTTTGGGGCTTCCATTTCGTAGGGTAGATTCGATTGTCGATCCCGAGTTATGCTTCTTCTCATCAGGATGAAAAGAAAGGAATCGAAAAGAGTCCGAACACATTCTTGTTCATGTATTTATAAGAAGGAGTTATTTGTTAAAAGAGTCATTCATTAGAGGGTTTGTTTATTTAGAATGGAATGTTCAAAGGTGTAGAGAAGGTAATGAATCCGATTCAGAGTTGGAAAGGAAAAGAAAGTCTTATGCAAGACTTCTCGACTCGAAGGATCACTCCTAAACTAACACCTATTGGGGGTCCACCCCACCTCATAAATGAGGTAAAGGATCTCGGAACCTCTCTGTTTAGGGGTGTCTAAACAGTGGCTCCTAAATCCGAGAGAATGTTGGCTATACTCGTTCAAGGTAGAAATGAACATATTATTCCAACGGAAAGAAGGGTAGCTTGATCCACTAGGAACATGGATACACTACCGATTTTTGAAAGCAGAATTGTCTGATTAAAATGGAGAGAGGAATTTTCCCCAGCGGAGTCGCCAGAAATTGTCGGCATATTTTTAGGTTGTGTGTTTTATTTTGAAAAGAGGGTCGCCTAACAGAAATTGTCGGCGAATTTTTAATTTAATTTAAATAAATAATTTGAAAAGTAGTATTTGATTTTGAAAAAAATTTTAAGTTTGAAAATTTTAAGATATGAAATCAAACTGATTTCACATCCCAAATAGTTTACATAAACGAGCACCGCACCACAAACCGTGTATCTATCCCGAAGAATAGACACACTACTTGATAATGGGGCTCGATTAGATAAACTAGAATGGTTTGTGACATCCGTTTGGTACTGCGAATCAATTTTATAAGCCGACAAATTCCCTTGCTTAATATGAAAACATTAAACAGGGTTTATATTACCTGGGTTCTTTAAAATTCCCTATAAGGGCAAGCCCCTATAGTTAATTACATCTTAAGTGACGGGAATCACCTAAGAAAAATATGGGGTTTGTTCCTAAGTGGTTAGAATTCAAAATGTGACATTTTGATGAATTTTATTATTTTTATGATTTTTATTATTTTTTTAATTATTAAAATATTAAAATAATACCAAAAAATCAACTTTTTTAGAAAATTGAAATTTTAATTTTCTTAAATTCCCCGATATCGGAGAGGCTCCAAAACCAATTTGGTGAATTTTTGAAAAGTATTTTGAAAGTTATGAATTTTTGAAATTTAAATTGGCTAAATGGCTTAATCGACCCATTTAGTAGGACTAACCAAGTCCAATTGACTTCAAATTTTTATGGTGGGTTCCTCCGATCCTAAGAGTCGATGGAGGATTGATTTCAAGTCAATTTGATGTATGATTAGATCTAATTAATTAGGGACCTATTTTGGGTGTTTAAGCCGATTAGATGTTATTTTAAATAAATTTTTTCAAAACCTATTTTTCCTAGGGTCCTCTGGTCATAAGAGACATCACCAAATTTTCCTAGAATTTATTGTACAACATGCTAATTATTGGATTTAAAATACTCAAAACAGTAATATGAATTTGAAAAATTAATAACTTCTCATAGGGATGGCCTCTGACTTTGGAAAATTCGGGGAATGTTCCCAAATTCGGAGGCTTCAAAAGCCCTATGGTCTCGTGTCATGGTGAATTTCCTGTATGCATGGAGAATTAAAACAATGCGAGAGGGTAAATAAATTATTAAAAATAAAATACTTGATGAAATTAAATGATTTCTTTTCCATATTATTCTCCTCATTCACTCGAGCAAGAGGGTATTTTTATTTTATTTTTATGATTTTTCTACACAAAGTTATGGATTTTTGAAGTTTAGGGAATTAAATAAATAAGAAAATACTCTAATTTTCTATTTATCCACGCGGCGCCGCGTCGACCTCGAGCGACTCCGAAACGCCGCGTGGCGCTCTCTGGTTCGACGCCTCCATCCGACTCAGCGCTCCGGGGGCCCGCTGTGTCGTTCCGTCTCCTCATCCGGCGTGATCCTGGCCGTCCGTCCGCGCGTGTATTAAATGAACGGCATCCGTTCATCGTCCCCAAGCCTCCTAACCCGAGAACCGTCCACACTAAAACCCTAAGAACTCACTCAATTCTTAACGGATTTTTGTGTTCTTGTGCTCTATGGATTCGTCTTGAAGAGACGAACACATCTATACGGTGATCATGCATTGAAATTAAAGCATTTGAAATGGAGAATCTCCAGAAGCTCGGGATGAATAATTAGCTCATACCTTTGCTCGGAGAAGTGTGGCTTCAATCCGAGGGTTGTGTCACCTTCGATTGGATCCCGGCAAGCTCCGGATGAAGTCTCTCGGTGCGGTGAATTACCTAGCTATGAAAGTGACCACAGCCGATCACAAAGCTTGGAGGCTAGAACAACCGGGTGGCTCCGAAGATGGGGCTTTCGGTGGGAAACTTCTCCTCTTGGTCCGGTGAAGGTGTAGGACCGGTCGATTTGAAGATTGGCTCGCGCGTGGCAAAGTGTCCTAGTTTTTGGTGAAATTTCGGTTGAGAAATTGGATTCGTTGGTGGGGATTAGGGCAAATTGACACCGTGGGATCAAGCTGCTCTAAGTATGGAGTAGGGTTTGGAACAATTTTGGCAGAGTTTCGGCAAGGTTTGTGCAACTCTCTTCCATGGACGTGAGGGGGTCGGGTTTAAATAGAGGTGGCTGGAGAGCCTCACAGGGATGGCCAAGGGTTGGGATCAGCTGCTATGGGCATGGGAAGAACAGCCATGGTGGCCATTAGGCATGGGGCAGCTCAGTAAGGTGGAATTCCAAGGTTTGGATCCTCCCAAGGTTTCGGCCATGGTGTTTTCCGGCGACTTGGCGGCCGGCCGGCCAGGCACTGGTCACCATCTTGTTCAGGTGGGTCAGGGCTGGTGTTTAGTGTAGGCAATTGGCAAATGCCATGTGTAAAAGGCTTGGATTATAATGGTATGAGAGAAGGCTCATTTTGGCTCAAATTGGTCAACCCATCCCTTTGGTCTAGGTGCACCACCCAAGGCTTGGTTTAGGCTGAAGAGAAAGTGATTTGGCTCAGCATAATTAGTAGGGTCAAGTCACCATCCAAGCACAATTAAGCATAAGCATGGTTAAGGGGAATAATGGGAGTGGTTAATCACCTTTAGGAATTAAGGAAAGAGTCTCCTCCTTTTGCCCAAAATGACATGGTGGCATGTAAAGAGGCTCTCATGGCTTCCATGTGGCTCATGCATGGCTTCATGGCTCATCTTTGGCTTGGGAAAAGTTAAGTCAATTTCATGGAAATGGATTTAAGAAAATTTTGGTATTTTGATGGGAATTGGCACATAGCTTGATTTGGAATCATTTGATGATTGATTTGAACTTTAGGGATGATTTTAATTAACGGTATGATGAGAAGAATTTGTCATATGGGCTTTAGCATGAAATTTGGGCTTTTAGGAAGGTTTAAGAAAGTGGGCTTTTGGTTTAAAAATAAATTTATGGATGGGAATTTTGTGAAGGATTGGGCCAAACAAATGTTGGGTTTAGCTCATGGATGTGTCATGAGTGACTTGAAGCAAATTGGGAGTGATTTGGGTTTGAATTGGGTTGAATTTGGGCTTCTTTGGTGAATGGGCCAATATAGGTCAAATTGGGCTAACTTGGGCCAATGTTGGGCTAGGGTTGAAATTGATGTAAAATAAATGTTGTGAAATGTTTATGGGAGTGTTTCAAAGAGGTTTTGGCTTTGGTTGGGCTTTGATTTTGGGGTTTGGGCTTATTTGGGTTAGGTTTGGGTTTAGGTCAAAATTGGGCCTTTTAGCTTTGGGTTGAATTTGATTGGGGTTTGGGTCTAAATTTTGGACAAATCATGTTAGTTTTTTGTTTATGGGGATGCTAAGGAAGGTTTAGAAAAGGTTTGGGGATAATTGGAGTTGAATTGGGTTAGTTTGGGTTAGGTTTGGGTTATGGGTCGAAATTGGGCTTTAAGGCCAAAAGTGAAATTGGATTCAAATGTCAATCAAATTGGACTTGGATTTGGTCTAGATTGGCGTTGGGAATGTTGAATTGAAGTTTAGAATTGAATTGGACCATAATATGGGTCAATTGGATAGGTTTGGTTTGACATTGGGTTCACTTTGGGTTAAAATGGGTCAAATTGGGGTTTTTGCAAAAGTGGGGTAAATTGACAAAATTTGCCCATGGTGTAGTTGAACAAAATGAAATTAGGAATATTTGGGATTTTTTGGAATTTTCTGGGAATTTTCTAAAATTTTGGATTTTTGGGTCAAGAGGGGTATTTTGCGTATTTGGAGGGTATTGGGAGGTATTTTTGGAATTTTTGGTATTTTTGGGTATGGGTGATCAATTTGAGTAATGTGGAAATGTTTGGGATTGGTTTTGAGGAATTTTGGGTGATTTGGGATTTTTGAAAAATTTTGGTGATTTTAAGGGTTTTTGGTAGGCTAGGCGGGTGTAGGGTCCCGGGGGTCAAAAATTGAAAATTTGGAAAATTGAAGATTGGGTAAATGTAAGTGGAATAAAATCATTTTGGTTGAGCCTTGAAGCCATATCAAGCCCACATGAGCCATGAGGGGACTCATTTGAGGCATCCACCATGTTGTTGCTAACCCTCTTAGCCAAGGGCTTAGGGGTTAAGGACCATCCATGTGGATCACATTTATGAGTCAGGAGGTCAAGTTAGGTATGGGTGTGGTTTTAGGATGTGTGTGAAAGTGTAGTGTATAAGTGTAGTGTGTGTGTAAGTCAGCCCTTCACCAGACCAGGCCACCTAGGGCAATCCTAAGGCCAAAGAGTCCTATAGGAACTCATCCTTTAAACTTCCACATTTGATTTCAACCCTCTAGGTGACTAGGGGTCTACAGTCAAGTTTGTGGAGTTTGTAGGGAGTTAAGAAGGGGTTTGAACTTCTAAGTGGTGGGTCCTAATTCTAGTCCTCTAAGATAGTCAAAGGAAGAGCCTAAGGCTAGATCCTAAGTACTAAAAAGAAGAAGAGAAGACCTCATCAAAAATGAGGTCAACACCTTTTTCAATATCCGCATTCTCTTTCTCAACTTCAACTTCTTTTTGTACTCTTGTTTCTAATTCATTTCTACTCCTTAATTGAATAGCCTTAATTTGCTCCTTGTTTTGATCTTTAGGATTGATCTCAACATTCTTTAGGAAGAGTTCCATAAGGTCTATTATTAAGCGCAGTGAAAATATGTCCTAATTGAGCTTATAATTAATTACCCATATTCAGAATTAATTCATCAGTAAACAACTTCTTCTCCTTAAATTGTGGGTCATTATTAAAGTTAGGAGGATAAGAAGGTCTATAGTTGGTGTTTTCTTAGTTGTTCAAATTTTCAACCAGATTCACAGGATTCTTTCCCCATTGTGGGTTAATAGTAGCATTGTTGTTATTCTAGTTGAAATTTAGGTGATTCTTCTAACCAGAATTATAATATTTCAAATAAAGATTATTGGGTCTATTATTTATAGCATTCGAGATCTCATAAGGTGTTTGAGATTCTATTATCTGTTCAACTGAATTTTCTTCTAACACTGGGGGTGTTTGAGAATAATTCATTCCATACTGATCTATTTTCTTTGAAAGGGCTACAATTTGAGAGACTATCATAGTTATTGCATCAGAATCATAAATGTTGGATACTCTCTTAAAATTTACCCATTCAGAGGGTCATTGAAAATTATTAGTAGCCATCTCTTTTATTAATGAATATGCTTCATCAATAGGTTTTGACATTAATGATCCACCAGCAGCAACATCTATTATCAATCTTAGAGATCCCATTAATCCGTTGTAAAATGTTTGAATTATTAACCAATCTGGTAAAGCATGAAGTGGGCACTTCCTAAAGAGATCTTTAAATCTTTCTCAAGCTTCATATATTGATTCCCCTTCAAACTGACCAAAAGATGTGATATCATTTCTTAGCTTAGTAGTTTTTAATGGAGGAAAATATTTTGATAGAAACTTTTGTTAAAGTTCTTCCCAAGTTCTGATAGATCTAGGTGCTAACGAATTTGACCACGCCTTAGCTTTATCCCTTAATGAAAAAGGAAAAAGTCTAAGGCTAACAGCATCATTGGACACTCTATTATATTTAAAAGTAGCACACAGTTCTAGAAAACTAGCGAGATGTAAATAAGGATCTCCATTAAGTGTTCCTCCGAATTGATTATTTTGTACAATTTGGATAATAGCAGGTTTAAGCTCAAATGAATTAGCAGCAACATCAGGATTTTGGATAGTCAAGTGAATTTCATCTACTGTTAGGTTAGCATAATCTCTTAAAGGTCTCGGTAAATTTTCATTTTCATTTCTTTGATTATCTAAATTTTTGTCATTTTGTGACGATTTTCAAATTGTTTTTGTTATTTTCAAATTTTTCTAATAGTACGCTCTAACTCTGAATCGTAATGCCCTAAACCTATAGATTCAATCCTATGCATATAAAATCACACAAAAAACACTAAAAAAGTAAACAAGCACACATAATTGCAAACTACAAAGTAAAGGTTTTCAACTACTACAATTTTGATAGTTACCGTATATACCTTCCCCGGCAACGGAGCCTAAAACTTGGTCGGGGCTGATGCCTACCTCGAAAATTAATATTCAAAAGATAGTTTCAATTTAGTCTCACAAAATGATTAATGTAATAATTAGGTAGTCAACTATATACGCAAGTATACGTATCGATCAAGTAATATAGGGCTCTAGTGGAGTCCTGATTATCTATTCTACGAGGATGGTAGGAACTTTTCAAAATATAGAAAATATGTTGAATTTCATTACTCAATCCACAATGTAAGTTCAAGTAGTATTTAGGATGCGAGAGTAAGGTTGACAATAATTACTACAAGTTACTTCTAAATTTCTAAGCAGGATTATCTAACACACACACTAAGTTTTGTAATTGAAAGGTTTATATATGAAAAACGTCCTTCCTCTTACAATGATTATATGGTGAGTGAGTGATATAGATTGATAATAGATTTGTATTGTGCAAATAAGAGCATTCATATTCTTTACCTTCATCAGAGTACCCCCTCTTCTAAGTTACATAAAGATCATTAGCAAATCATAGGCTTAGTCACTAAATCCAAGGTTAGGCTCGGATGATACTGGCTCTCACTTCAGAGCTCCCACTTCCCTTCACCTGAAGGTTAACCCTAGCTTTAGATACCAAACGTTAGGACCAAATTGGAGATTTCAGTCTGTCACCCTAAAACCTCCAATTCGACGCTCATTAAATCATATTTTCTTATTTACTTGCACCCAATTCCCATGAACAACACAATTCATTCATGAAAATTGAATGGATTCTCCACTATTGTTGTAGAACTCTTAGTCCTTTTGGATTGAATGTTTCACAACAGATTTTAACAATCCAATTTGCTAGATCAAAAAGTAAATGAAGTTCAAAATGAAAAACCATCACAATTTCTTTAAAATTTTTATAGCACGTCAAATCTACATCATAACTTCAACACATCTTATTGCAAGAAGAAAGACAAAGAAATCTACTCAAAATTCATGAGAAAGAAACAATAAAACATGAATTATATATATAAAAGCAAAGTCATACAAATCACAAAAGTAAATACAACTTATCTCTTTCTATTCCCCACGCAAATCTCTTGTAGATCCTTTAATTTCTTTTCTCTCTTCTCTACAAAACTCAATTCTCTCTTTAGAATGGTAAAGAAGAAGCAAACTCTCACTTTACTCCTTCTCCTACACTCCTTAGAAAAGAATCTCTCACAATACATCACTTCTACACACTCTCTACAAGCCCTAACACACTCTCTTCACTTCAAAAGACTTCTCTCCCTCTCCTCTCTCTCTCTCTCTCTTGGTGTCCAAAATAGTCTAAAATAAGTTAGAAATGAATTACCTATGAGTTTCCACAAGCAAACCTTTAAAAAGTCGTTCAAATATATTGAATTTGGCTTAAACTAACATTGGGCGCCGGTGGCGCTGGATAGGGTTCCAGCGGTCTTTGGATAGGGCATTGGCAGCACTGGGCCTTCAATTAATTATCAAACTCTCTTTATTCTGGCGCCGGCAGTGCCAGAAGTCAATTTTCTCCAATTTTCACATTTTTGCTCCAAATTCGTTTCTTTTCGCTTCTTTTTGCTCCAATCACCTAAATTCATCATACTTGCTGACCTCAATCTGCGAACAACGTAGTAATTTATGCTCTCAAAAATATGTTATAGTCAATTCTTTTACCCAAATAATAATAGCGGCTAGTGTATATAAATATAATTTTATGGAAAACATTTTACACACTAGAAGTACTACTCAAGTATACGTATCGTTTCAAGTAATATAGGGCTTTAAATAAAGACCCCAGTATCGATCCCACGAGGAGGTTTACTGATTTTTAAATATTTAAATTTTATTTTAATGTATTTCTTTTAAAGTTTTAAATTTAATATTTAATTTACTAAAAGCAGAATTAAAGCATTACTAAAATAATGAGTGATGTAAATAATAATAAGCAAACAACTTTCTTCATTTCAATTAATCCAAGACTTTTTAGATAATATAATTTTTGTGGAGAATATAAATTTATGGTATTGTGCCAAATAGAAGCAATCCTATTCTTTATTTTCGCTCGATAGTATAAAGAACATTGGCTAATCTATAGATCAGGTCTGGATGTATTGTTAGTAGAATGGGTTAATCTAGGCTCACACTACTAGATGTCCAAGGGTGGCTATGGTCGGCCCTATTAGTGACCCGTTCCCTCTCTATAAATCAAATAACAAGTCTGTCACTCTAAAAACTTATCAATTCTAAGCCCATTGAATAATATTTTCCTATTTTTTGCACTTCACCTTGAATACCCCGCACAAGGCCTTCGACTACCCAAGGATTCATGTGATATCTACTAGTTAAGAGTTCATCTCCTTATAGGTCTCAAAACTCTTCAACATATTTTAACAATTTAAATGGCCAATTTAAATAGTAAATTAAGATCCGGTATTAATATCATCACAATATTTAAAACATATTTTAGTTTCTAATTCTCCAATGAATTTTAGATTATCTTATTTATCTTTTCATAATTGAAAGGAGAAAGTAAAATAACTACTCAGAACACATTGAATCTAAATAACAAAATATATAAATAAAACTTTGAATAAAATTACAAATACTTATCTAAAGTGTTTCTCCAACTGAACCTCTGATTCCTACTGACTCCAAAGCGAAATAGACTTCAAAAGCACCAACTCTTCTAAACTCTCAATATAAACTCTAAATAAAATAAACTTACTAATTTATGAAGGAAAGTAAACTAAAAGTATGGCCTTAAAATTATCTCTCTAATTTTTGGATTTCTTATTGGGCCACTTGGGGTGGGCATTTTTCTCTGTAGGAATAACCTCCTATTTATATGCTTCAAGGGTTGCCTAAGGCACCTCTTCAAAATGTGTCCAAGTTCAATGAGTCTTCTAGAAAGTGTGTCTAGCGCCTAGGAGCTGGCATCTGGAGCCTAGGAGCCAGACTCCATGTCTAGTTCTTCGCACCTCTTCACTTTGGATTGCACCTCTTCGCGATCCAAACAGTTTCCAAGCGTCTAAATGCAATGTATCACATGTCCTATAATCCAGGAATAACTGCCAATCTTCTAGATGGTTCAATAACAGCTCTAACTGTCAAAATAACCGTCCAAAGTAGTTACAAAAACCGTCACAGATTTGGTATCGATCTGGCGCTTAGGCCCGGATTCTGGAGCCTAGGCGCCAGGCTTATTATTTTGGCAATTTTGCATTTTGGCTCCATTTTTGCTCCTTTTTGCTCCTTTTTCATTCTTTTTCATCTTTTTTCCTTTTTGAACATTTTCGCATCACCTACATCTAAAAACATAAAATACCTTTCATTAAAGCATAATATCTTTAAAAATTTGATAAAAATCAAGGCATAAAAACGAGTATTTTTTTCATGGATCAAAATCCCCAAACTTAAATGTTACTTGTCCTCAAGTAACCCTTTTTACTATATAAAATGTATAACATTTGGAATAAAGGTAAATATTTAAAATTCCTTGTAATTTTTTATTTTATAAAGGCTTTAGTAAATAATTAACCAAATTTCACTAACTAAGTTTAATTTTAAGAATTTAAAGAATATTTAACTACCAAATTGTAAGACTTCAAAAATTTTCAATTTATTTCGAAAATAATTGTAGTTTATTATATTAAGATCACATAAATTATTTACAAGAAAAAGGATCTCCATGAAAATCGTTTCTAATAAAGATACATGCATAAAAATTAAGTAAAATATGTAATTAGTTTTCTTTTTATAAGGTAATTCAAGTGAAGCCAATTTTTGACTAGGCATCTCCTCAAGCTTCTCTTCACTTCTTCTCTTCTCTTTTTTTTTTTGACAGTGAGGATTATTGTATCTGGATAGCCTGTTAATGGTTTTGAACTTCACTATCCTTAACTTATAGTTTCAAACTTATACATTTTCACTTAATTACTATAACATGAATAGTTTTCAAAAAGACTTTCAATCTTTTTCTTTTTCAAGTTATAATTTTTTATTTCTTAATACTTCTAAAATTCAATTATCTTTATCATGAATAGAAAAAATTCTTAATCTTACTCTTCTTTAAGTTGAATAATTCTATTCTTAAAATCAATCAAAGTTATTAAAATTTTTGGTTAAGTTTACTAAATTATTTATCATTTCAAAAATTTAAGTGATCTTAAATAGATTTTTCATTCCTTATGTTATGTTAATATTTTTTTTAGAAAATATTAGCATTTTAAAGACAAATAAAATTTAAATTTGCATGTATTTTCCCTTCCCCCAAACTTAAGTTTTGATATATCATGAAAAATTTTAAAGTATGAGAGAAAGAAAGGCATAATTTTAAAAAGGAAAATTTTTTTTATATAAGTATGTAAAAACAGACTACAAAGAAAAATTTACTTCTACAAATGCTTTTTATGAATATTACTGAAATAATGAAGCATATATAAAAGTAAGCAGGCTCAATTTTTATATCATTAGCAAAATTAAACGACTATACTAATCAAAATAACAGAAACAAAACAACATCAATAACTATATAAGAGTACTAAACAGTAGGCTGAAAACAGAAATAAACATTTATCCTAGAAAATGAAAAAAAAATTCATCCATATTTCATCTTAAACACATATCAAACTAGATACTCTAAAAACAGTCTCAACATAAAAAAAAATCCTCACAAAGTTACTTAAACAAATCGACACTAACTAACAACAAACTAATCAGTATTAACAAACAAGAAATAAACTAAAAACAGAATCAACTCTTCTCCAGAGGTAAATCAAGCTACTAATCACTATCTGTAGCCTCGTCATCGTCATCACCAAAAGAAATTTCCACATCCCTTGGATCAACATACGGTGAAAATCTAGGACGGTAGGGAGCCGAACATCATGCTCACCCTTCGAGAATCTAACTAAAGACTCGAATACTCGGCATCATAATCACTTTTCCTTTGGATATATTCCGATAGATGATCGATCTTCTTGTCTATAGTATCTACTCGCGGTGAGTTAGAAATAACTCATTCTGCCGTCTCAGAAATTGATCATGCATTGATTCCCGAAACTAGATGGTGGCTCAGCAGTAGAAGTAGAAGGTCTAGAAATAGAACCTCTACCTGGTGTAGGTACAGAAGTAGAAGGAGCAGTAGATCTCTTCCCCCGAAGACGATCATAAATACTAACACTCTCCTGCCCAATAGGTTTTGTAGTCTTCAGCTTCTCCTCTGAAATATCAGCAATAACTCCATTGCTCACACATAAAGAATATATTAAAGATGGAAATCCTAATCCCACAGAAGTGCTAGATCTTGCAATAGACTCCACAGAATCATAGATAATGCTGCCAACATCTATCGACTTCCTCTCCTGAATGCAGTAGTTTAGAATAACTCTATCTCTGGTAACTTCACTCAGGTGGTTGGAAAGAAGTAGTCTAGAAGAAATAAAATAGTGTCAGGCCTTTGAAATACCATTCAGCTTAGAAGATTTAAAGTTTACCTGTTTGTCGTTCCGAATCATCCAAGCTCCACTGCCATCAGTCAGATATGCAATTATCATCTCCAAATCTCCTTCAGATGGAGATAGACCAGAATAGTAGCACTCGACGGTAAGTGGTAGGCCATAGAAAATATTGATCCGTTCCGGAGTGAACCCACTCCGACACCTCTAACGAAGACTTCGTAGTCTTCCGCATCCATAAAGTTGGCATAAAACTCTCGTACAACAGGAATAACAGCAACTGCAATGAAATAATAGAATTGCTGCCAGTTGTGTGCAACTATCGCGTTCACGATCACCTCTCCAGGATTAAAAAAACTGCGCTCCGATAAAATTTCCTTGATGACGCAAATTCATGATAACGAAAGTACGTTGCCGCAGTAGCGAACTTGCTATTGTTGAAATTTTCTCGTGCTTTTCCGCGCTTAGATTTAGGCGTCATCTAAACGTGAAATAAAACACAAATAAATAAAGGAATCAAAGATCTAAACTCTTTTAAGCTTGAGAAACTTAAAATGAGTTAAGAAAATCCATGGAGAATTTCTAAAAATTAAAATTTTTCTCCAAATTTTTGGTTTTTAGCAAAAATACGAAAATCCATGGTAGAAATAAAAAATAAATGGATTAGAAGGTAGATCTGACCTTAAGATGAAGAAATCGAGAGATTTCAGCTCTAATACGTGACGTTTTGACCTCAAGATGGATCTAAGGGGTGTATTTTCGTGAAAATGAGGAGGGGGATGAAGTTTAGGCGTCGTCCATGACTTTTGGGGATTTAAATCCTGATTTTCGGGTAGCAGGCCGAACCGGCGCTTAGGCGCCAAATTCTAGCGCCTAGTCGCCAGACTCGCCTTACACAAAAATCATTTTTTAAAAATTAATTTTCCACCAAAACTCACAAATTCAACTTCTAATTACTCACATAAGAGTATTGCTTCAGTTTCTAACTTCCAAAATATTTTCCAAAAATTTTAAAAAATTAAAAATTAAATTCATCAATTAAATACAAGTTTAAGTCAAACTCTTCTAATTTCATTCATAATCTTCAATTTCGGGCTCAATACAATACAGATAAGTACAATAATAAGATTCAAGTCTTACTAATAATCAAACAAAACAATTTCAAAGCAAATACAACTCACATTGAACAATAAAACAAACACACAAACAATACAATCGATTTACCAAATCGATACAACGACACACTAGATAAAGTCTCGATCTAACCACATTTACTATCTAATCTTCAAATTAGAAATTTCCATTTTCGTCGCAATGAAGATTACTTGTCCTACTTGGGAAGGACAATAACGCCCTTAGAAAATCCGTAGCCGTTTTCTCGTCAATCCATTTGTTCTTCGTATACAACTCCACTTGAGCATCTTGATAGGCCGCTAGATGATCAAATTGAAGCTTTGCCTGCCATTACAGATGCTCGATTTGATGATACATCTCATGGAGGCGATCTCCAATGCTTTTCAAGTCCGCTTCAAACTTATCTAGACAACTCGAAAACTTCTCCAAACTAACAACAATGAAACCATTGAAGTAGGGTTGAGGATCCTTAGAATACTTATCTCTAGCCTCTTCTCCATGATTTCTTCTCTCCATTTCTTCAAAATCTTTTCCTATCTCCTCAAGTATGAAGTGTAAAGGTCGTAACTATGGTTGCTTAGGGATTAGGGACAAAGATGAGGTAGTTTATAGGAGAAAATCATGTGAAAAACTGAAAATTTTTTATTTTTACACAACCCAATAACTGTGGCGCTTAGGCGTCGGACCCATCGACACATAGTTTACTCTGGCGCTTAGGAGCCGGATTTTGGCGCCTAGGCGCCGGAACCATGTTCCACTCCGTTTCGCCTAACGTGAAATTTCAAAGTTTCGATCTAAAAAATAGGTAAATTAGAATTTTAAGATCAATATAAACTCAGTAATTAAAATAATGAAGCTTAACTTGATCTCCTTTTTACTCACGTACAAAATGGAGTGATCCAAAGTCCAAACTTTATATACTTCAAGATAATCTTTAGCTTAAGTCAATACAGACTTGTTAGCATCCAATTTTCTAAAGTTATATAAAATTAGTCAAGACCGAGGCATAACCTTACATTAAAAATGGAAAAACACACAAAAATGACTATGGGTTGCCTCCCACAAAGCGCTTAGTTTAACGTTGTCAACCTAACCTAATTAAGTCTTTAATCAGGTAGACTTAACTCGTAAGCCTCTTTATAAATCATTTTTATTTCTCCCAAATAAGGCTTCAGTCTTAATTCGTTAACTTTAAATATTTTTCCCCTTTTGGGGTCTTTAATATCCACAGCTCCATAATGGTATATTTTCTCAATTATATATGGTCCCATCCATTTAGATCTTAATTTTCTATGAAAAAGTTTTAAACGAGTATTAAATAATAATACTTCTTGTCCAGGCTCGAATATTTTTTTTGAAATCTTTTTATCATGTAATATCTTCATTTTCCCTTTATAAATCTTTGCATTTTCATATGACTCATTTCTTATTTCATTCATCTCATTTAATTGTAATAATCATTTTTCTCCTACAGTATTCAAATCAAAATTAAACTCCTTTATCGCCCAATAAGATTTATGTTCAAGTTCAACAGGTAAGTGACAATGTTTACCATAAACTAATCGGTAAGGTGACATTCCGATTGGTGTCTTGTAAGCTGTTCTATAAGCCCATAATGCGAATCAAGTCTATCAACCCAATCAGTTCTTTTAGGATTAACAGTCTTCTCTAAAATTCTTTTAATTTCTCTGTTTGATAGTTCAACCATTCCACTTATTTGTGGGTGATAAGCAGTTGCAATTCTATTTTTGATTCTAAATTTTTCCAGTAATGATTGAATTCTTATGTTTCTGAAATAAATTCCACCATCTATGTGTTGACCTCATTTTTGATGAGGTCTTCTCTTCTTCTCTTTAGTACTTAGGATATAGCCTTAGGCTTTTCCTTTGACTATCCTAGAGGATTAGAATTGGGACCCACCACTTAGAAATGCAAACCACTTCTTAACTCCCTGCAAACTCCACAAACTTGATTGTAGACCCCTAATCACCTAGAGGGTTGAAATCAAATGTGGAAGTTTAAAGGATGAGTTCCTATAGGACTCTTTGGCCTTAGGACTGCCACAGGTGGCTCGGTGCAGTGAAGGGCCGACTTACACACACACTACACTTATGCACTACACTTTCACACACCTCTTAAAAACACACCCATACCTAACTTGACCTCCTGACTCACAAAGGTGATTCACATGGATGGTCCTTAACCCCTAAGCCCTTGGCTAAGAGAGTTAGGAACAACATAGTGGATGCCTCAAATGAGTCCCTTCATGGCTCATGTGGGCTTGATATGGCTTCATCGCTCAACCAAAATAATTTTATTCCACTTACATTCACCTAATCATCAATTTTCCAAATTTTCAATTTTTGACCCCCGAGACCCTACACCCGCCTAGCCTACCCAAAACCCTTGAAATTACCCAAATTTTTCAAAAAAAATCTCCAAATACCCAAAATTCCTCAAAACCAATCCCAAACATTCCCACATTACTCAAATTGATCATTCATATATAAAAATACCAAAAATTCCAAAAATACCTCCCAATACCCTCCAAATACCCAAAATGCCCCTCTTAGCCAGAAAATCCAAAAATTCAGAAAATTCCCAAAAAATTCCAAAAAATCCCAAATATTCCCAATTTCATTTTGTTCAACTGCACCATGGGCCAATTTTTTCAATTTACCCCACTTTTGTCAAAATCCCTAATTTGACCCATTTTAACCCAAAATGAACCCAATGTCAAATCAAACCTACCCAATTGACCCAAATTCTGGTCCAATTCAATTCTAAACTTCAATTCAACATTCCCAACACCAATCTAGACCAAATCCAAGTCCAATTTGATTGGCATTTGAATCCAATTTCACTTTTGACCTTAAAGCCCAATTTGGACCCATGAACCAAACTTAGCCCAAACTAACCCAATTCAACTCCAATTAACCCCAAACCTTTTCTAAACCTTCCTTAACATCCCCACAAACAAGAAACTAACATGATTTACCCAAAATTTAGACCCAAACCCCACTCAAATTCAACCCAAAGCTAAAAGGCCCAATTTTGACCTAAACCCAAACCTAACCCAAATAAGCCCAAACCCCAAAATCAAAACCCAACCAAAGTCAAAACCTCTTTGAGACACTCCCATAAACATTTCCCAATATTAATTTTACATCAATTTCAACCCTAGCCCAACATTGGCCCAAGTTAGCCCAATTTGACCTACATTGGCCCATTTATCAAAGAGGTCCAAATCCAACCTAATTCAAGCCTAAACCACTTCAAATTTATTCCAAATCATTCATGAAACATTCCTAAATTAAATTCAACACTTATTGAATCTAATCCTTTGCAAAATTCTCATCCTAAAATTTGTTTTGAAATCTAAAAGCCCACTCTCTAAACCATCTTGAAAGCCCATCCAAAGTGAAATCCAAAAGCCCAAAGCCCACATGACAATTCCTTATCATCATCCCTTTAATTGGGATCAATTCCTAAGTCCCAAATCAATCATCAAATCAACCTAAATCAAGCACCATCTAAATTTTTCACTAAATTGCCAAAATCTCCAAATTCCTTTTTCATATAAATGGATCCACTTTTCCTAAGTCAAGGATGAGCCAAATGAAGCCACATGCAAGCCATGGACAAGCCACATGAAGCCATGGAAGGTTTGACATGTGACCAAGCCATTAATGGCAAAAGGAGGGCCCCATTTCCTAATCCTTCATTAAGCCTTTTTAACCATAAGCATGTCACACACTAAACCATGCTTAGCCACCTCACCATGGATGGAGACTTCACCACTCCATGGCAGCTGACCAATTGACTCTTTTCAGCCCAAAACTAGGCCTTGGGTGGTGCACCTAGCCCAAAAGGATGGGTTGACCCAAATCAAGCCAAAGTGGCCTCTCCCCCATACCATTTTAATCCAAGCACTTTACACATGTCCAAGCCCGATCGACTTCACCATTGCCAAGCCCCGACCTCCCCGGTCAAGATGGTGACCCTCGCCTGCCGGCCGACCACACCGGGCCGCCGGAAAACACCACACCCTAGAGCATCATGTGAGCCCAAGCTTGGAATTCTCACCTGCTGAGTTGTCCCATGCCCAATGGCCACCATGGTTATTCTTCTCCTCACCAGAGCAGTTGATCCCAAGCCCTAACTCCCCCTGGGAGAGCCTCCAGCCAGCTCTATTTAAACCCCACCTCTCTCGGCCATGTAGGAGGTGTTGAACCAACCTTAAGGAAACTCTGCCAAAATCATTCTAGACCACTCTCTACACATAGAGCACTTGATCCCCACTGGATTCCAGCCCCAATTCCCTCTAGCTGAGCTCAATTTTGAGTTCAAATTGCAACACAAAAACCAGGACACTTCTTCACAGTGGACCAATCCCCAAATTGATTGGTCCTACACCATCACCAGACCAAGGGAAGAAGTCCACCAGCGAAAGCCCCCTCTCCAGGCCACCCATCTGTTCCAGACTCCAAGCTTTGTGATCGGGCTTGGTCGAAATCATACCTAGACAGTTCACCAGGCTAAGGGACTTCATCTAGAGCTTGCTTGGACCCAATCGAAGGTGACACAACCCTCAGATTGAAGCCACACTTCTCTGAGCAAAGGTAAGAGCTAACTCTTTATCCCGAGCTTCTGGAGATTCTCCATTTCAAATGCCTTAATTTCAAAGCATGATCACCGTATAGATGTATTCGTCTCTTCAAGACGAATCCATAGAGGACAAGAACACGAAAATCTGTTAAGTATTGAGTGAGATATTAGGGATTTAGTGTGGACGGTTCTCGGGCTAGGAGGCTTGGGGACGATGAACAGATGCCGCTCATTTAATACACGCGCGGACGGACGGCCAGGATCGCGCCGGATGAGGAGACGGAACGATACAGCGGGCCCCCGGAGCGCTGAGTTGGATGGCGGCGCCGAATCAGAAGACAACACGCGGCGCTTCGGAGATGCCTAAGTTGAGTTGGCGCCGCGTGGATAAGTAGAAAAATAGGTTATTTTTCAATTTATTTAATTCCCTAAACTTCAAAAATGCATAACTTTGTGTAGGAAAATCAGAAAAATAAAATAAAAATACCCTCTTGCTCGGTGAACGGAGGAGAATAATGTGGAAAAGAAATCATTTAATTTCATCAAGTATTTTATTTTTAATGATTTATTTACTCTCTACATTGTTTTAATTCTCCATGCATATAGGAAATTCACCATGGCATGAAACCATAGGGCTTTTGAAGCCACTGAACTTGGGAATATTCCCTGAATTTTCCAAGGTCAGAGGCCATCCCTATGAGAAGTTATTGATTTTTCAAATTCACGTTGCTGTTTTGAGTATTTTAAATCGAATAATTAGCATGTTGTGAAATAAATTCTAGGAAAATTTGGTGATGTTTCTTATGACCAGAGGACTCTAGGGAAAATAGGTTTTGAGTTAATCCACTTGGAATAATCTTAATTAGCTTAAAAACCCAAAATAGGTCCCTAATTAATTAGAGCTAATCATACATCAAATTGACTTGAAATCAATTCTCCATGACCTTTAGGATCAGAGGAACCCACCATAAAAATTTGAAGTCAATTGGACTTGGTTAACCCTACTAAATGGGTTGATTAAGCCATTTAGCCAATTTAAATTTTAAAAATTCATAACTTTCAAAATAATTTTCAAAAATTCACCAAATTGGATTTGGATCCTCTCTGATATTAGGGGAATTTAAGAAAATTAAAATTTCAATTTTCTAAAAAAGTTGATTTTTTGCATTATTTTAATATTTTTAATAATTAAAAAATAATAAAAATCACAAAAATAATAAAATTCACCAAAATGTCACATTTTGAATTTTAATCACTTAGGAACAAACCCCATATTTTTCTTAAGTCTCTATAATGAGATATTAAATTTTAAAATCCTAGGGTAATTTTAAAATTAAAAAAAATGTTTTTTTAGCATTTCCACTAAAATAATTCTAATAAATCAAAAAAAAATCAGAAAATTGTAAAAATTGATTCTCTGATTTCCTTGATATTAGAGAGATATTTGAAAAATATAAAATTCATTTTTCAACCTTTATTTTATTTTTAAATCAATTAATACCCCAAAACTTAAAATAATTATAATAAAAAGAATATAATTCAAAAAATCACCAAAATTGGTCCAAGTGGTCCTCTAGTCATTAGGAATGTCCCATAATTTTATTAAGGATAGAAACTTTCCCTTGGTCATATTATTAAATTTTTCTTGGAAATCCCTATTTTCCACCAAAAATAATTACATAAATAAATTAAATACAGAAAAATCACATTTTCTCCTCTCATGTCTTTATTGACATATGAGTGAAGTCACATAAAAATTTTAAGTTCATTTAAGCTCAATTTAGTGAGTTATGAAATTATTAAGCTTGAAGAGCAAAATGGTAATTAAAATTTTAACCTTTAATTAAAACTTTAGGCTTAATAAAATTAAAGAGTAAAATATTTGATCCTAATCTGATTTGGATGATTGAAATTTAAATAATTAAAGGGTAGAAACCTACTAAACAATTTAAAAATAATTAAAATAAACTTTAATTAAATAATTGATTAAATTTGGAAGAATAATAAAATTGGAATTATTAAAATAGGGATATTATTAGGAAGAGATTTGTTCTTTAATTTAAGAATCCCTAAATTAATCAACTCAATAATATTTAATTCCTAATTAAAATGATAATCCAAATCTAAGATTTAAAATGCTAAAAGACTTAATCATTAAATTAAATTAAAGTTAAATTATTTAAATTAAACCCTTTTAAAATTTCAATTAAATTAATACTTTAACAATTACAATTAAATCATCTTTAAAACATAAAAAATAAAATATTAAATTAAAATTAAAAATTAAATTAAATTAAATTAAATTAAATTAAATTAAATTAAATTAAATTAAATTAAAATTAAATTAAAATTAAATTAAATTAAATCAAATTAAATAAAATTAAATAAAATTAATTTAAAATTTAAATTAAATTAAATTAAATTAAATTTAAATTAAATTAAATTAAATTTAAATTAAATTTAAATTAAATTAAATTAAATCAAATTAAATCAAATTAAATCAAATTAAATTAAATTAAATTAAAATTAAATCAAATTAAATCAAATTAAATCAAATTTAAATTTAAATTAAATTAAATTAAATTAAATTAAATTAAAGTAAATTAAATCAAATTAAATTAAAATCAAATTAAATTAAATTAAAATTAAAACTAAACCAAATTAAATTAAATTAAAGTTAAATTAAATTGAATTAAAAATAACATCATTTAAGACATAAAGAAATTTAAAAATAAATATGAAGCAACTTGAACACTTATTCCAAATTTAAACCCGTTAACCGAAATTAAATTAAAATCACAAACCATTTGAACATCAATTTGTCCTCAAAGCTTTTGTTGTCATAACTCCTAAACGAACGATAAATGAAATGTTACTTCCTCATAGGATATTCAAATGTCTCAGTTCGCTTGAGTAAGATAACAACAAAAACTTGAATTCCGGACGATTAATTCATTTGTATAATTAAATTCATTTGGACTTAAAACAATTCTAAGCAATATTGAAAAGATGTTTAAGATTCTTCTTAAGCACTTCCTCGATATGATAGGATATTTATAAGAACAATTGAACTTAATTGTTCTTTGATGAAGAAAATCGTCCTCAAACCAAAACACAAGAACCTAGACGTCATAGGAAATGACTAGCTATAGGATTAGGAGTTTGGTAGAAAACCATAACCCTTCCCTTAGTTTTACCTAGGAACTTGCTTAAATATTCTAAAATTGTGTTTAAGTGCAGCTTGGGATGACGGGAAGACCCTCCAGGTACGCTTTTATTTTGTTGCACTTTATTTAATCGCATCGCACTTACTTTTCTTGCATGATAAACAACCGTTGCATGAAAACCCACACTTTTAGGATAGTCCCTAAAACTGAAACCAAAACTAAATTAAAAGTCATTGCGAGATAAAATTTATGTACCACGACATTTCAAAATATAAAACAACTCGAAATTTAATCACAAACGAACACAAAACTACAATTACAACTAAATTAAAACGTCTTGTTGGATGATCGGGAATACCTCGGATGATGTAACCTACGTGTTGCTAACGGTATTTCCCACGGTGCTAAATGAAAGTGTGGAACTCATTCAGTTGAGTTTAGCAAATTCATCCGGACTAAGTGAATCCGATAAAAATAACGATGCGGAAGGATGGAGCCGTGGGATCTTAACCGATGTTGTTATAATCAACTTTAAGATTTGTTTAATTAAAATATTAAAAAACACCTGAATTTTAAGATTTTATCTAAACCAGAACACTTCCCTCATCTCCTGATTTATGACTTCTAAAACTAAACCTCTGCAACAACAAGGAGCTTGGAGCATGGTGGGCAGCACGACCATCGTCATCAGCAAAGCTTGGATCTACTTCAGCAAAACATGCCTAGAATTAAACAACAAAGCCATAGGATTTCCAGGTAGTTTGCCTAGTGCAACATAAATCCTCAACTCTTCGTTAGGCATTGGCATGATCGAGTCGTATAAATTAAGCCTCTAACCGGTCTTAGGACTCCGAGGTAGTCGTTTGGTACGACATAAACCCTCACATCTTCAAGGCTATTTGTATGATTTAACCATACAAATATAAGTCCAAATTAATTAAAATTGGCAAGATTGAAATATCAGATAATATTAGGATTTTCTTAAACTCGAAGCCAAACAATAGGATAGTTTGGGAAGTTGCCAAGATTCTTCTTGGATCCTCGACTTCTCCTATTTCTCTTCCTTTTGGACTCCGAAATAAAATGTTCCAAATTTGATCCATTCCCTATTGAAATTCCAAAATTCAATCCCATGAAAACTTAAACTTTGAAATTCTTGAGAGCGAGTATCGATTATTATCGAGAGTTTTCTTAGGTGATTCTCATCACTTAAGATGTAATTAGCTATAGGGGCTTGCCCTTATAGGGAATTTTAAGAACCCGAGTAATATAAACCCCGCTTAATTCATTTATATTAAGCGAGGGAATTTGTCGGCTTATAAAATTGGTTCGCGGACCAAACGGATGTCACAAATCTTCTAGTTTATTTAATCGAGCCCTACCATCGAGCGGTTGTGTACTATCCTTAGGGATAGATACACGGTTTGTGGTGCGGTGCTCGTTTATATAAACTATTTGGGATGTGAGATCGGTTTGATTTCACTTCTTAAAATTTTCAAATTTAAAATCAAATACTAATTTTTAAATTATTTATTTAAATTAAATTAAAAAATTCGCTGACAATTTCTGTTAAGCGACCCCCTTTTCAAAATAAAACACACAACCTAAAAATATGCCGACACTGTGATAATTACTTTAGGCATTCCAAATCTAGAAAAAATCATTTTCTTTAAAAATTTTGAAACACTTTTGGAATCACGATTAGGTAAAGCTACGAACTTCAATCCACTTTGAAACATAATCAACTGCTAATAAAATATAAATCTTTCCAGACGATGGTACAAATGGTCTCATAAAGTCTAAACCCCATATATCAAAATTTTCAACTTCCACTATATAGTTTAAAGGCATTTCATCTTTCCTAGATATATTTCCTATCCTTTGACATCGATCACATTTTTAACATAATGTCTCACATATTTAAACAAGGTAGGCCAATAAAATCCTGAATTTAAAATTTTAAATGCAGTTTTATCTACTCCAAGTGTCCTCCAAATTCGGAATCATGACATTTTTGAATAATAGCAAAAGTTTCTTCATAAGGTACACATCTTCGAATTACAGAATCTCTTCCCAATTTAAATAAATGAGGATCTTTCCAAATATAAGATTTAGCATCATTTTTAAATTTCTTAATGTATTTTTTATTCAATCCATAAGGTAGAATATTGCTAACTAAATAGTTAACTATATTCGCATACCAAGGTGTTTGGCATCCTTGAATAACATATCACTTTTCATCAGGAAATTTCTCATTTATATTTTCTTCAATAAAAATATTATTCTTAATTCTAGATAAATGATCAACAATTTGGTTGTCAGTTCCTTTTCTATCCATTATTTGAAAATCAAATTCTTGTAGAAGTAAAACCCATCTTATAAGTGTAGGTTTAACATCTTTTTTTAACATTAAATATTTAATAGCGGAATGATCAGTATGAACTATGCATTTGGTACCAGGAAGATAAAGTCTAAATTTATCAAAGGCATAGATTATAGCTAAAAGCTCTTTTTCAGTAGTAATGTAATTTCTTTGAGTTTCAGTAAGAGTTTTACTCGCATAATATATAACTTTGAAAATTTTCTCATATTTTTGTCCCAACACAACTCAATTGCAAAATCACTTGCATCGCGAATTAATTCAAAAGGTTTATTCCAATTAGGTGCGAGTTATTAATTTTTCTTTTAAAATATTGAAAGCATTAACACAATCTTCATTAAATTCAAATTTAGCTTCTTTTTCCAATAAATGACTAAGAGGTTTAGAAATTTTAGAAAAATCCTTTATATATCTTCTATAAAATCCAGCATGTCCCAGAAAACTTCTCACATCAGTAATAGTAGTAGGTGGTTGCAGTTCAGCAATAATTTTCACTTTTGCTTGATCAACTTTCATCCATTTTTGTGAAATGTTGTGACCAAGTACAATGCCTTCTGTGACCATAAATTGACATTTTTCCCAGTTAAGAACTAAGTTTGTTTCTTCACATCTTTTCAGAACTTTGGATATATTTTCCAAGCAAGATTCAAAAGAAGTTCCAAAAACTGAAAAATCGTCCATAAATATTTCAATTTCTTTGTCAATCAAATCACAAAATATTGACATCATACATCTTTGAAAAGTTGCAGGTGCATTACTTAAACCGAAAGACATTCTTCTAAACACAAATGTTCCATAAGGACTTGTAAATGTTGTTTTCTCTTGGTTCTCTGGAGCGACAGGTAACTTATGATAACCAGAATATCCATCCAGAAAACAGAAATATGAGTGTCCAGCTAATTTGTCAAGCATTTGATCCAAGAAAGGTAAAGGAAAATGATCCTTTCTAGTGGCGTTATTTAATTTCTGATAATAAATGCAAATTCGCCATCCAGTAACTTGTCTTGTAGGAATTAGTTCATTTTTATAATTGACAATGACAGTTACTCCTCCTTTCTTCGGAACACAATGAATAGGACTCACTCATTGACTATCTGAAATAGGATAAATAATTCCAGCATCTAACCATTTTAAAATTTCTTTTTTAACAACCTCCTTCATAATAGGATTTAATCTTCTTTGAGGTTCAATAATAGGTTTAAAATCTTCTTCCATTAAAATCCTATGCATACAAATGGAAGGGCTTCTTCCTCTTATATCAGCAATAGTCCAACCAAAAGCTTTCTTATAATTCTTTAACATTTCTATTAATTTTTCTTCTTGATCTAAGCTTAGTTTAGAAGAAATAATAACAGGTAAAGTTAATGAATTTAAAAAAAAAAACATACTTTAAATGTGCAGGTGACCACAAGAAAATATATTAAGAAATTCATACCCATTTTATATGAAATTTCACTTTAAAGAAATGTATTTTCTATTTTTTATTGCAGGAATGAAGATTTATAGGTAATGGGAGCAAAAAGATCAAAAAGGAGCAAATGTAGAACAAAAAGGATTAAAATAGATGAAATTTGAACTATCCCGCCGACGGCGAGGAAGAGGCCGCCGACGACGAGATTTTCCCTAGAGCATTTAAAAATATTTCAAAGGAGCCCGCTGATGTCGAGATCGAGCCCGCCGACAGCGAGCATGAGAGGTTATTCATTCTTCTAGAAGCCCGCCGACGGCGAGACAGTTGATTCAAACCAAATACGTTGAATCTGGATGCTTTTTGAAGAGGTGCTTAAGCAACCTTTGGAAATATGACTCCTTCTATATATATAAACGATTTATGTATGTGTGTGTGTGTGTCGTTAAGTGTCAAATTAGTGTTTCCTTTTGTAGTAAGAGTTAGTGTTTAGTGTATTGGTGAGTTTCTAAGTGTGTTGTACAAGAAAGAAGAGTCAAAGGAACTTTGAGGAATCAGCTTGGGGAGAAGATTTGAGATAAGTATATTTGTTTATTGATTTATAACTTTAAATAAAATCAAAGATCCGTGTTATTTTTCCCATGCATTCTGAGTAGTTTTCTTTGTCTTTCTTCTTGTTGTTGAGGTTTTGTGAAATGAAGAATTAAATGAGTTGTCCCTAATAATATTAAATAGAGATTGTGATAATCTTTTACTTAAATCTTAATTTACTTTTCAATTTAGCCAATTGAATTGTTAACATATGTTGAATTATTCAACTATAGTAAAGATTACATCCAAGATTCAGGGAATTCAAAAGCCTTGGAAGGAGGGTGCAAATAAATAGGGAAATAATTAATTATCGGGCGAAGAATTGAACATTTTAGTGTGACAGACTAAAATCTTCAATTCGGTCCTATTATTTGGGAGCTGAAGTATAGATGTTAGCCCTCAGGCGAGGGGAACGTGGGAGCTCTGAAGTGGTAGCCAGTATCCTCCCAGCCTAGCCACAGATTCAGTAACCAAACATAGGATTAGTCAATGTTCTTTGCACCTGGAACAAAGGGTAAAAAATAAGAATGTTCTTATTTGGCACAATATAATTCTAAACTCATTTAATTATTCATTCACTCAATTCTCTTAACAAGGAGAAAGATACTTTTCTAAATTGACTTATATATTCTGCCTTTAAGTAATAGTTTTACGTTTAAGCGTTCTTCATATTTCGTATACTATACTAAATTAGATTAGTGATCGACTTTTACTAAAAATTAGTCTTTAAATCTCTAACTTCCCTGTGGGATCGATATCTAGGACTCCAATAGATCCCTTTATTACTTGAACGATAAGTATACTTGCGTTGATTAAAAGGGGAGAGAGTAAAATTGCTATTTTACTCTGAAAACATCTATAAATTTATTAAGTTTAACAATTATATACATCCTTCAAATTTCTACCCTGCTCTCCCCGAGGCTGAATTCTTATATTTTCAGCTGGAGGTCAGCAGGTAACATTTTTAATTCTAGTTCAGATGCTTTTTTAATTGAGGGTAAAAGTATATCATTTTGAGTTATGTCTAAATTTTCCCAATTATTTTTAATATAATAAGTTTCTTTAAATAATTCTTCTTCTTTTAGTTATTCATTTTCGTTAGTTAATAAATCAATTTTTTCTTCAGAAATGACTTTACATTTTTCTTGATCATGTTTTTGAATTATATAATCAATAATATCCATTCGATAACATTTTTCTTTATCACGGTACTTCATTGATTTAAGGACATTGAATTTAATCTCTTGATCATTAACTCTCATAGTTAATTCTCCTTTTTGCACATCAATCATAGCTCATCCGGTAGCTAGAAAAGGTCTCCCTAAAATAATAGGTATTTCTTTATCTTCTTCCATATCAAGCACAATGAAATCCACGGGGAAAATAAATTTATCCACTTTAACATGAACATCCTCTATAACTCCTTTAGTAGATCTATCAGCTAACTGAAGGGTTACAGTGGTGGGAGTAATCTCTCCTAAATTCAACCTTTGAAAAATAGAAAATGGCATGAGATTAATACTTTCTTCTAAATCACATAAAGCTTTTCCACAAAATTTTTTCTCCAATACACAAGGTATAGTGAAACTTCCAGGATTTTTAAGTTTCTGAGGTAATTTCTTTTAAATTATTGCACTACATTCTTCACTTAATGCAACAGTTTCAAAAGCTTCAAATTTTCATTTTTTACTTAGAATATCCTTCATAAATTTTGCATAAGTTGGCATCTGTTCCAAAGCTTCAGCAAAAGGTATGTCAATAGTAAGTTTCTTAAAATTTTTAAAGAACTTAGAAAATTGATGATCAAGCTTATATTGTTTTAATCTTTGAGGAAAAGGTGGTGGTGGTTTTTCAACTTCCACATTAATAAGAATAACATTCTGATCTTTACTAGGAGAAAGAGTTTCTTTAGACTTTTCAATCTCTTCAACCTCAATCTCATTTTCAATTTCATTCTGAATTCTTTCTTTTAATTCCTTTCCACTTCTAAGTTGTACAGCTTTAACATGTTCATGTTCTTTCCAGTTTCTTTTGGATTGATTTCAACATTACTAGGAAGTGTTCCTGGAGGTCTGTAATTAATTAAATTAGCGATTTGTCCCATTTGATTTTCAATATTACGAATAACAGTGTTTTAATTTTGTAATTGATTGCTCAGTTGTAAAATTAATTCTTCTATAGATAAATTCTTTTATTGATTATTAAATCCGGGAGGTTTATAGTTAGAATTTACTTGATTGTTCCAATTTCCAGTTGGATGAGATTGATTATTACCCCATTGTTGTTGTGAATTATTCCAGTTAAAATTAGGGTGATTTTTCCATCCAGGATTATAATAATCTGAATAAGGATTATTTTTACTAGCAATAGCTTGTAAGGTTTTAATAGTTTGAGAATCTTCCATATTAGTAGAATTGTTATGTGATACATTGATAGCAAAATTATCTAATTTCTTAGATATTGCAGCTATTTGTGAAGCTAAGATAGAAAAGGCTTCGTTATCATGAATACTTGCCATTCTTTTAGGATTAATCCTTTCAGAAAGCCATTGAAAATTATTGTTAGTCATTTCTTTAATTAAAGTATAAGCTTCTTCAAATGATTTAGCCATTAAAGAACCTCCAAGATGACGGCATCGATAATTGCTTTCGGTGATCCAAAAAGTCTGTTATAAAATGTTTGAATAATTAACCAATCAGGTAAAGCATGATGAGGACATTTTCTTAATAGTTCTTTAAATCTTTCCCAAGTTTCATAAATTGTCTCCCCGTCAAGTTGACTAAATGAAGTAATGTCATTTCTTAATTTAACAGTTTTAGAAGGAGGAAAATATTTAGCAAGGAATTTTTGTGTCATTTCAGCCCATGTTTTAATTGAAACTGTTGCTAATGAGTTCAACCACATCTTTGCTTTATCTCTTAAAGAGAAAGGAAAGAGTCTAAGTCTAATAGCATCATCATAAACATTGTTATATTTAAAGGTAGCACAAAGTTCTAAAAGACTAGCAATGTGTAAATTTGGATCCTCATTTGATGTTCCCCCAAATTGATTATTTTGAACCATTTGAATAATAGACGGTTTAAGCTCAAAATAATTAGCCTCTACAGTAGGTATTTGAATACTATTATGAAGTTCATCAATTGTAGGGTTAGCACAATTCCTTAATGGTTTATAAGCATTTTGTTCATTAATTTCAATTGGATTTTGTAAATTGTTATGTAAATTAGCCATCTCGTGATATTTTTGAATTTGTTTTCCTTTTTTAATTCTTCTAACAGTTCTTTCTAATTCAGAATCTAAAGGTAATAATCCTTCAGAACTAAAACTACGCATAAAAAGTAAATAAAAAGTAAAATAAAATAACAACAAAATAAAATCTCTACTTACTTACTTTTTTTTTATAAATGTTTTTGTATTTTATATTTTTGTACTTTGATAATAAAAGAAATAAATAAAATAAAATAAATATTTAAAATTTAAAAATTTGCCCTCCCCGGCAACGGCGCCAAAAACTTGACCCCAATCCGCGAACAACGTAGTAATTTATGCTCTAAAAAATATGTTATAGTCAATACTTTGACCCAAATAATAATAGTTGCTAGTGTATATAAATATAATTTTATGGAAAATATTTTACACACTAGAGGTACTATGCAAGTATACGTATCGTTTTAAGTAATGTAGGGCTTTAAATAAAGACACCAATATCGATCCCACGAGGAGGTTTATAGATTTTTAAATATTTAAATATTATTTTTATGTATTTCTTTTACTGTTTTAAATTTAATTTTTAATTTACTAAAAGCATAATTAAAGCAGTACTAAAATAATGAGTGATGTAAATAATAATAAGCAAACAACTTTCTTCCTTTCAATTAATCCAAGACTTTTTAGATAATATAATATTCGTGGAGAATATAAATTTATGGTATTGTGCAAAATAGAAGCAGTCATATTCTTTACCTTCGTTCGATAGTATAAAGAACATTGGCTAATCTATAGATCAGTTCTGGATGTATTGTTAGTAGAATGGGTTAATCTAGGCTCACACTACTAGATGTCCAAGGGTGGCTATGGTCGGCCCTACTAGTGACCTATTCCCTCTCTATAAACTAAATAACAAGAATTTAGTATGTCACTCTAAAAACTTGTCAATTCTACGCCTATTGAATAATATTTTTCTATTTATTTTCACTTCACCTTGAATACCCCGCACAAGGCCTTCGACTACCCAAGGATTCATGTGATATCTACTAGTTAAGAGTTCATCTCCTTCTAGATCTCAAAACTCTTCAACAGATTTTAACAATTTAAATGGCCAATTTAAATAGTAAATTAAGATCCGGTATTAATATCATCACAATATTTAAAACATATTTTAGTTTCTAATTCTCCAAAGAATTTTAGATTATCTTATTTATCTTTTCATAATTGAAAGGAGAAAGTAAAGTAACTACTCAGAACACATTGAATCTAAATAACAAAACATATAAATAAAACTTTAAAAAAAATTACAAATACTTATCTCAAGTGTTTCTCCAACTGAACCTCTGATTCATATTGACTCCAAAGTGAAATAGACTTCAAAAGCACCAACTCTTCCAAAATCTCAATATAAACTCTAAATAAAATAAACTCATTAATTTATGAAGGAAAGTAAACTAAAAGTATGGCCCTTAAAATTATCTCTCTAATTTTTGGATTTCTTATTGGGCTACTTGGGGTGGGCATTTTTCTCTGTAGGAATATCCTCCTATTTATAGGCTTCAAGGGTTGCCTAAGAGACCTCTTCAAAATGTGTCCAAGTTCAATGAATCTTCTAGAAAGTATGTCTGGTGCCTAGGTGCAGGCATCTGGCGCCTTGGCGCCGGACTCCGCATCCAGTTCTTCACACCTCTTCACTTTTGATAGCACCTCTTCGCATCCAAACCGTTTCCAAGCATCTAAATACATAGTATCACATGTCCTATAATCCGGGAATAACTGCCAATCTTCTAGATGGTCCAATATCGCTCTAAACATCAAAATAACCGTCCAAAGTAGTTATAAAAACCGTCACAAATTTGGTATCGATCTGGCGCTTAGGCGCTGGATTCTGGTGCCTAGGCGCCAGACTCATTATTTTGGCAATTTTGCATTTTGGCTCCATTTTTGCTCCTTTTTGCTCCTTTTTCATTCTTTTTCATCTTTTTTTCCTTTTTGAACATTTTTGCATCACCTAAATCCAAAAACATAAAATACCTTTCATTAAATCATAATATCCTTAAAATTTTGATTAAAAATCAAGGCATAAAAACAGGTATTTTTTTCATGGATCACCTATAGCAAAACATGAAAATACCTTCCTGTCAAGTGTAATATCACAAAAAAGGAATGAAATTATTTAGCAAAAACCTAATATATTTTTGGTGTATGAGTTGACCAGTTTGGTCAATGGGATGGTCATTTGGTCAAGAATTGACCATTTTGACCTAGTTTGACCATTTGGGTCAGAGGTTGACCAATTTGGTTAGTAGTTGATCAGATCAGGGTTTTTCATTGCTGATTTGATCATTATGTCATTAAGATTTGGGTTGAAAAAGTTTCATTAGGGTTTTACTTTAGAAATTACGATTTAGTGACAACCAGTAAGATTTAGGAGGTCAATATTGATAGAATTCCTTTCTCAAAATGATTTATAAATGATCTTCACAAAAGTGAGGTCAACAGAACTCTCCCCCCTTAGAAGTTCAAACTACTTCTTTGCTCTACTTGGAGTTTCATATGCTTAAGGCTAACCTCTAGCACTTAGTAGGATGAGGCTAAGAATAAGGATGCTCAAGGGGATTCCTTTATAAGATGGTCAAGCGTTAAGGTAAACCTTGGGTATTTTGTTTTGGTTAAGTTAGCTCACACACTCACACCTACACTAAACTTACAATAACTACCCCAAACCCTAAACCAAACTTCCTCAACTTGATCCCTTACTCTTTTGGAAATTCATGTGGGTGGTTCCCTGAGCACTTAGCCCTATGCTAAGGTGGCTAGGACCAGCACATGGAGTATCCAAGATGGGGTTTCCCTTGGTTCATGGCTCAAAAAGGTTGGCATCCTTCAATTAATCCCAATTTTACCAAATTCCAACTTTGACCCTCTTAGCCCCTAAACTTCCCTCCAAATTACCAAACTGCCCTCAAACCATAATTTTGACTAAAATTCCCAAAATTGCCCAAATTACCCAATTCCCTCCAAAAAAACATTCCAAAATGTTCCACACCACCAAAATTGACCAATATACTCCAAATTGACCAAAATTCCCAAAAGAACCCCAAAAATTAGTCAAAATGACCAAAATGCGCCTCATGAAAAAAAAATTCAAGAATTCCAAAAATTCTCAAAATCTCCAAAATCATCCTAAATGTCCTCAAAATCAATTTGAACCACTCCATTGAGTTTAATTTGACCAAATTGACTCAATTTGAACAAAAGCCCCAAATTGCCCCTTTAAGCTCAAAATGCCCAAATCGTCCCCAATGTTCACCTAATTGACTTCAATACTCCCTAATTTTAATTCCAAATAAAAATTAATGTGGATGGCTTACGGGCTAGATCAGATGGGAACGATGACCAGAAGCCATCAAATTGCGCGTATATTAGATGGACATATTAAATTGCACTGGATGGAGATCAGTGCATAAAGTACGGTCCCATGGAGGTTGATTCAGATGTCTACGTCAAATGGGAGTGCGTTGCATGGGAGTTCAGAGCTGCTTATGTTTGCGTGGCACTGCGCTAGTTAAGTAGAAAAATATGGATATTTTGGAATTATTTAATTCTGAAAATCTTAGAAAATCCATAACTTATAGTAGAAAAGTTAGAAAAATACAAGAAAATATGATGTTGCTCAGTGAACAGAGGAGAACAATGTGGAAATAAAATTAGAGTTATTTCACTTGTATTTATTTTTAATTAATTAAATACACCCTAGAATATTTTGATTCTAAATAGATAAATATTAACCACCATGACATGATGTTTGGAGGGCTTAACGACACTATGGGATATCTATTTGAATCTTCCCTGATTTTTTCAAGGTCATGTGGGATATCTAGCTAGAGATCCCTAACTTTCAAGTTAATCCCCTCTATTTTTGTTTAAAAATTATAATAATTAAAATATAAATCAGAAAAATGTAAAAAATGTTTTGGAAGGTTCAATGTAGTCAGATGACCCTAGAAAATATATCAAATGAATTTAAATAATTAAAAATGGTACTAAGAGTAATTAACTCATTAAAATCATTTAAAAATTAAATAATTAAAATATAAGTGAAAAAACCATAAAAATCCTCCTACATTGTGACTAATAAATATAGGAGCTCCCCATAAAAAGTTGGAGTCAATTGAAATTAATTTACCCTCTAAATGAATTTTTCAAGTAAAATGACATTTTTTACATTAAAATAATTATAATAATTAAAATATAAGTTAACAAATTATAAAATTGTTTTTAGGAGCTCCTAGTGACTAAAGGAACTTAAGAAAATAAAATTTGTAATTAAAATAAATATTTTACTTTTAAGCCTATTTTTAATATTTAAATAATTAAAAATAATTAAAAAATCATTAAAAGTCATAAAAATCACTAAAATGCAAAGATCCACCAAAATGTGACATTTGGTCTCGTCATCACTTGAGAGCAATTAAAATATTTTTCCTAATTTTTCTAAGTAAATATATTAGTTTTTAAAGGCTTAAATTGAATTTTCCCTAATTTTTCACCAATATAACTCTAATAATTAAAATATAAACCAGAAAAATATGAAATTTATTTCTCTGGGTTCCCTAATTTTAGAGAGATTTAATAAAAATATAAAACTTAATTTTAACCTATAATATTATATATTTAATTAATACTAAAAAATAACAAATAATTATAATAATCAAAATAAAATTCAAAAAATCTATAAAATTGGTTTAGACAGTCTTCTAAGTTAGTGAAACCTCCAATAATTTTCTTAAGGATAGATGATTTGTTTTGGTTAAGTTATTGAATTATCTTTGAAAATCCTTATTTTTACATTTAAATAATTATAAAAATTAAGTAAAATTCAGAAAAATCACATTTTCTCCTTTGATATTTTAATTGGCCCATAAGTGAGGTAGTATAAGAAATTAAAAGTCATTTGAGTTAAATTTAATTAATTATGAAGTGATAAAATCGTTAGGGTCACAATTGTAATTATGAAATTTAAGTCTTAATTAATATTTAGGGCTAATCAAGGGTAAATGAGCAATTAATGATCTTAATCAACTCTTCTAGACGTTAAAACATAAGAGTTCAATGGTAGAAATCAACATCACACTTTTCCACATTAAGAGCCTAATTGTAATATCACAAATAATTAAAGAAATTTGTAAGATAATTAAATCGGGAGATGCTAATGTGAGGGGTTTAATCTCGGAAGATAATAATTCACTAATTTAGAATCCTAATTAATAATTTAATGACAATTCAATGTTTTTTATAAGGATTAAGATCACATAACTTAATATTTCTAAATTATAAATCTTCTCATTAGAAGTCTTAAAGGTTTAGTAGTGAACTAGATTTAATCCAGATTGGACTAATGAGGTTTAGAAAAGGGAAACACGATCAACTTCAAACATCATTGAAACACTACAAGCCCAACTCTAAACTAATTGGCTAAAATTCATAATAAATCAATTTGCCCTCTGAGGCCTTCACCCTCATAATTTATAAATAAAACATAATGTGATGATTACCCTACTTAAAGGGATAATTAAAACATCAATGATCATTGAACATAAGGGCACAATGTGGATAAATTATTTAGCAATATAATAAGTTCAAATGAACTCGAGATAATTCAAAAGGGTTGTGAAATGTCTAGGAGAGTCTCTTCACCAATCTTCTAAATATGTCGGAGGGTTGCTAGACTTATTATGCTTTGCCAAAAAAAGGCATCCTCTACATGACAAATAAGGATCCGCCAAGTTATGACATAGGGCTCAGTAGGCACACCTTAATCTCGTACTTCTTACTTTTCTTTCATACAATTTTAATTCTCCTCAAAATTATATATACATGCTGCAAATACTAAACATTCAACTGGAGTGTGAGAAGAGGACTGGTATGCATTTACATTTTATGTAGTGCAATTTTCTTTGTTCACTTTATTGCACCTTACTTTCAGTACTTTCAAAAAACAAAACTTGCAAACCAAAACTAAAGCCCAAAACCAAAAATTCATTCACAACAAGAAAACAAAAAAAAATTAAATAAAATAAAACAACTCAAAATTTAATCACAAAAAAAACAAAATACGATAATTTCATCTAAATTAAATCATCTCTTTGGATGATCGAGAATCCCTCGGATGAGGCAACATACGACTGCTAACGAGATTTCTAGCGGTCTGGATAAAAGTATTGATTTTATTTATTTGAATTTGCTAAATTCATGTAGACTAAATGAATCTAAAGAAAATAGTGGTGTTGGAATGAGGGAATCGTGGGATTTTAACCGATGTCGCTAAATCAACTTAAATCCCACCTAATAAGACATTTGACATCAATCTCGACACATTATACAACTTGAACTTTAAAACATGATAATTCTCTCAACCTCCTACATTTGACAATTCTAAAACTTAAACTTGCTACAACGAGGAGCTCAGAGCATACGCTGTGGGCAGCACGGCTAGAAAACATACAACTCTACAACATCAAATCTTCCTTAAAAATAAAAAATGAGCCATAAGATTTCAATGTAGTTTGCCTAATGCAACATAAACCCTTACTTTATCTCTTTAGGCCTTTGCACCTCGTGCAATATAAGCCCTAACTCTTTATAGATTTCCGAGGTTGTTATCCGATATGGCATAAATCTTTCTATCTTCCAGGCTATTTGCATAATCAGTATTATGCAAATATAAGCCCAAACTAATAAAATTGGCAGGATGAAACACAATAATATTTCTTCGAATTGAAGCCAAACCTTATGATAGGTTGGAAAGTTTACAAGGTTCGCCTTAGGTTCTGTAACTTCCCCTACTTTTCTCCTTTTGGATTCCATAATAATTGTTCACATTTTCACCTCTCCCTATTAGCATTCCCCCACACATTACTTTAAGGAAGTTAATATTTCCTTATCTAAATCGAGAGTTTTCTTAAGTGACTTCGGTCATTTAAGATGTAATTAACTATAAGGGCTTTCCCTTATAGGAAACTTTAAAAACCCAGGTAATATAAACCTATCTAGTTGCTTCATTATATATTGGAGAATATATCGGTCAACATAAATGGTTCGTAAACTAAACACGTCATAAATTCTTTAGTTTATTTGATCAAGCCTCACCACCAAGCAATATATCTGCTCTTCGGGATAGATACATGACTTGTAGTGTAGTGCTCGATTATTTAAACTATTGCATGTATGAGGTCGATTTTATTTCATATTTTAAAACTAAATATTAGTTTTCCAAAATTATATCTATAATTTAATTAAATTAAACATTCTCTCAATATTTAATGACTGACAGTGGATAATACTAGAGAAAGAGTTGTCCTTATGGAGTTCTGCATTGGAGTCTAAAGTCCTTTGTTTCAGTAGAATTAAAATTGAATACTTGTAATGTAATTTTAGTAGTAGTAACTCTAGTGGCAGAATTTTGGCTATGGGTGATAAAATCATTAAAAGGTGTGAATGTTTTAGATATCTCGGGTATGTTGTTCAAAGTGATGATGATATAAAGATGAGGATGTTATTAGTAGAGTTCAAGTTGGTTGGTTGAAGTGAAGGAAGGCTTCGAGCCTATTGTGTGATGGAAAAAGTACCTACTAAAATGAAAGAAAAATTTTATAAGATGGTGGTGAGAGCTACAATACTTTATGGTGCTGAATGTTGGCCTTTAAAAGAGGAACATAAAACAAAATTAAGTGTTTTTGAGATTAGAACGCTTAGGTGGATGACTGGCTTGACACTTAGTGACAAAATGAGAAGTGAATATATCTGTGATAGGGTCGGTGTAGATCTGACGGCGGACAAGATTACAGAGAGTCATCTTAGATGGTTTGGTCACATTATATATCGATCATCTGATGATTCAGTTAGGAGAATTGATATTTTAGCTTCGACTGATGTTGAGAAAGGCAGAGGTAGGCCTAAAAAGACTTGGGCATATTGTATGAAAAATGATCTTGATCAATTAGAATTACATGAAAATATAACAATCAATAGGACACAATGGAGAAAAAAGATTCATGTCGCCGACCCCACCTAGTGGGATAACGGATTGTTGTTGTTGTTGTATCATACTCAAATACATATAATTGTGAAATTTTATTTAAGGTACATCACAAACTATACACTCAAACAAAATCCAATCTTGATTTAATATTTGAATTGAAAACTTTTGAAATTAAATTAGGGCCATCCAATATTTAATTTTAGCCAATCTATAGTTGAGCAGAGTATTTTGATAAGACAAATCCTCTTATAAAAAAATTGTTTTGATTTGTGCCTAAATAACTTAAAATCGGCCCATTAAAATGTAATTAAAAAATTTATGACATAAATTGATGCATTAAATTGTTTCCAATTATTATGTACTTAAAATCTAAATGGGCGCTATGAGGAGAAAAATCTAGCAAGCCCAAAAAAAGGATTGATCCATAATTAAGACAATTAATATAGGCGATTTGATGAAATACTTATGAATTGCCAATAATTATCAAAGTACAACTAAGAAATTATAAATAGATCCCACATAAAATTGATATGAAAGAGGTGAGAGAGAACATTTGGGGAAAAATTTATGCAGTGCGTGTTCTCTCAATAACTCTATAGTACTCCTCTTATAACTTATAAAAAATACGGAAATTAAAGTTCAAAAAATTATTAAGAATTATTGAGATTATTGAGTTATTGAAATTAATCTGAAATGAATGAAGATTAGTGAGTTGTTAAGCACGCTGCCTACGTTATCACTGTTCTCTCTATGGAAATTTTTCTTGAACATTTGAGGCATTGACCGTCCAGTAGCGCAGCCTCCGATCCGTCGTGTCGTATGCTCTTATTTGAACATTGAACATAAGAGGCACACCTGCACGCTCCCTAATCCCCGTCTCTCCCAATCTTCTAGTTTCCTTTACGCGCGCAATAAAACTCAGATCTCGCCATTGAGGCACCACTGAATCTTTTGACGAGTTTCATTTGAAGGTTAGAACCGGTGATTCCTATTTTCCCGTTCTCCCTCATCGCGATCGAAAAAAAGAACAGAACCATGGCTGGTTTTCCCGGTGCATCGGAAATCCCTTGGCCTTTGTTCCTTTTGATTTTTAAGGCACGCGTATTGTCAGTAGATTATGTGTTATTTTACAGCGGCTTGCAGTGAATTGAAAACCGAAAGATTCGCTAGATTAGCGACCACGTGGTTCTTTAGGGTGGAACTGAATTTGGGCGAAGGCATTGTGGGAATCAATGGTTAACATTCGCTTCCTACTCCAGAGGTATGCACTCGAGACGTTGGATTTCTTACATGCATGCATATAATGTTTCGTCTGTTTCTCTTTTGAACCTCATCCAATTTGTTTTGTTTCGGAGAAGAGGACTGACTCCACAAGTCGTCTTCTTTGTCCTTTTATGTATAAGAATTGAACAATAACTCGAGAAGCTTTTTGTGTGACATGCCAATTTGCCTTGCGGAGGAATGGGAAGAAGGTGACGAGTTGAATATAACATTTCCATTGGATCCAATTTCAGGCAATGAAACATGTTAGGGTATTTTGTGCACGGTACTGGCCGCAAATATGCTCATTTTATTTTGAAATACCGAAATTTATGTACCATCCTTGATACAAAGGGAGCGAAGTTTTTGCATCCATAAATTAGCTAAAGAGAAAACAAAATCATGTTTTGTCCAAATGATTGGAGGCCCGTGAAATAACTATGTATGATATTTGATTTCTATTGAGATTAGTTTCCACCACATTGTTAATTTGCAATCGGCTCATGGTGGATGCTAGGTAGGAATGATTACTGTAGAAGTACTCATTCATTGGAAGAATGGGGATCTTCTTTATTTGGTTGGATGTTGGTCCTTCATTCTACATTTGGTTCTTAAAGTGAATTAAATATAAAAAAAACAAATTGTGGTGTCATATAAGTATGATTCGGGGCTTAACACAATTCACTGAGAATGGAAATCCAGACATTAAAATATTGGATATTTTTGAAAATTTTATTCAAGACTTTCTTTGTACTTACCTATATAGGTTTTCTAGCAATGATCATATAGCAATAATGCAAATTTTGGCATGATCGATGATGTACCAAACAATCTTAATAAATATATAGTCATATGATATTAGATGCGAGTTTACAAGAAACAAACTCACTTGGTAATACATACTTCCCAAGTAATAATTGTGAAGACATAAGACATAAATATGATTAATGAATAGATGGGAATAACAATAGTTAGAAAATTATAATATTTATAAATGATGAATCAAAGATAGAAGTATCATATATGAACATTATTCAATGGCACTTACTATGCAGTATTCATAGAAATTCATATACAAAATGAAAAATATTGCATTAAAATGCTAAAACATTCACTCGGATGCACATTATTTTTATACAGCCAAATATGACTCATTATTCATTATGATTTTAATTATACATATATGTATATTTATTTAAGGTTTTTTTAAATCCATGAAAATGTAATAATTCCCAATAGAGTTGTCGCTTATTGATTTGTCGGTCTGCTATCTAATTGTAAAGTGTTCTACAAATGATGTAATCATGGATAAAAACACATATTATGATAAACTATAATGGCTTTTAAAATTCATTATATTTTTATAAACATAGTTTATGAGTTGTATGGGTAAGTTTTATATTTTATCAATCAACGAAATGGATATAAACTTGATAGAAATTTTTGCAACAATTATCATGGAGTTAACTAAAAATGACATTATATTAATACAAGCTTAAGAATCTTTATGGATGGTGAAAATATATCTTATAATAAAACATATGAAGCATATTACAAATGTCAAGAAAATGCCTCTCACAAGGAACTGTGCGTTTATCTTTTAATCTATTATGAAGATTCATCTACCTAACGAATACCTCATCCAATCTCAATGTTCAACATATTGATTATAGTGTTGATTTTCTTTTTTTCACTCCAACATACGGTGCTTCATAAATCGTAAAATTAATAAAAGTTAGATTAATTGCATCTTCATAATATTAAATAACTAATCTAATTTTTTTGTTCATGTTTTGAAAATCATTGATTCTAGGAATTTCCTATTTTATACTTTTTAATTAATCCTAAATGTCAATGCACTGAATACTTTCTACATTGGATATCATTGATCTTGGCTTTATGATAGAGATTGAATTCTTATTATTGATATCCTTTTGAGATTCAATTCTCTTGAAACCCTTTCATAATTTAATTACGTGACGTCTATACTATTTTGTTATAATATTAAAAAAAATTAATTACAATTTATATTCTATGCTAAGTTTCAACATTCATTTTCTTATAATCCAAAATATTCCTTGCACATTATCATCAATATAACAATTTGAGAAAATAACTCAAACTCAAAAACCAAACCCAGATGATTATATCTTTAAACATAAATAAAAAACTTGGGCTAGATTTATGTTGTTCTAAGGTGACAATAAGAATCCAAATCCCATATTCATACATTTTAATAGTTAAGGAACAACCTTAAGAAATATTAGGACTAATTCATATCGTGTTTTTCTTTCACAACATAGTTTAATTTTAACTAAATGACAACTCATGTATTGCTATGAAGACAAGATTAAGATTTTACCTTATGCTAGCAAAAAAGAGAGAGAGAGAGAGAGAAGAAGGAAAAAAAAAAAAACTATACCCGTGAAACCGTAATGATGTTTTCCTCCTTACACTCAATTTTGCTCTTGCTCTTCTATGCAATTCATCGGACCACCATCTTCTCCTTTTGCCTGAACTCGTCAAAGTTGTAGCCAAAGCTGTTGACCACCAAACCATGATCTCCTCAACTCCTCTCTTGCTTGCACGTTACATGCCTTAAGAGCCGATCTTGATAATTTCCTTGCTTTCATTCAGTTCCATTCTTCTCATCTATTATTCACACTCTCATCACTTTCTTTGCATTATAAGATACTGATTGAGATTCTAATAGATTTTCCACTTACTTTCATAAGGCTGTCAGGGGTTGGGTCGATAGATTTTCTCGTTGCCAAGTATGTTTTACTTTTCAGAAGCAGGTTTGTTGTCCAACATTTGTAGTGCTATAAAGAGAATGTCCTTATTTCTCTTCATCCTAACTGGAGCTGTTGCTACCAGAACTCTTTAAAAGGCCGAGTCAGACCCACAAATAAAACACGAATACATTTATGAAAGCAATAAGTTTCTTTCTAACCTACATTAGTTTAACCTACATTAGGTTAACCTACAAATAATAAATCTAAATTAGTTTAACCTACAATAAGTTTTTTTCTAACCTACAAATACTTGAATATCTAACCTACATTAGTTTTTTCTTAAATATGTTATGAAAGCAATAAGTTTTAGGTTTATTTTAGTCACTGGGTGGAGTTTTTGTTTTGATTTGGTTTCCATTTACATATTTGTACTCATTGTGTCTTTTCTTTGTATACTTCATAAAACTCTTAATCATAGACTTTTCTAGTGGATGCTTAAGGTTTTATGTAAAACTAATGATGCGACTAAATTATACTTTTATTTGGCGACCTTAGCACTTGTAACTCCTTATTGAACTTGAGGTATTTTGCATAAAATCTGACGGTCTTGATTTTTTATGATTTTGAATGTATTTAGTTTGTTTTAAAACAGATTAGTAGCCACTATTTTTTGAATTTTCTATTTTGTTGGTAGATTTTCTGAAGTTGAATTTAACCTCGCGGTTAGAATTTCTTTACGCCTAATTATGAAGTCTTTGTTTTTAACCATGATTCATCTTTGTTTAAAATCTTTTTATTTTCTTCCAGAATCACTTGCATGCAAGTGATTCTTTCTTTTTATTACTCTTTACAAGTTATTGTCAATTATGTTGTATGGTATCGTGCATATGATTCTTTTGTAAGATCCTAGTTTGAGAAGATCCTCCCTTACTCTTGCAATGTTGCTCTTTTTCTCCATTACTCGACAATGTTCCTCTTTTTTTCTTGCCTTCAAATCTTCATCGATTTGCTCCTAACAATCTTAGAGGACTATTCTGGTGTTGTTTAATCTGTTAGATTTTCAATTTGTTCTAGTCGTTTTATCTCATTAGAGCTTTAAGCATTGAAGAATGCTTTCACGGCCATTTAACCTCTTATAAGAAATTATGTTGAGTCCAATTTTCTTTTTAGCTGCTATCATTGCAGTGGATTTTTTTCGATGCATAGTCAATCATTTATCATAATTTGCATTTGTAGAATTATCATAGTTTTTATTTATTTTGGGATTTTGTTATTTTCTCTTCGTAAGCCAAGATTTTTTGAGCATGTTTGCTACTTGAAAAAATTCATGATGTAGTATTTTACTGTGGACCATATGGATCTGTATATTCTTGCTTGTAAGTTATCTTCACAGTTAAGCTACAAGATTATATTTTTCTTTTTGTGACCATTCATGCTTATATTATGTGTATTATTTTCCATATGTAGCTTGGTTCGTGCACATAGTTCTTTTCGGCTGGGATTGGATTATGCTACCAATATAAGGTATTCATTTTAATTTGATTGACCAATTTGTATATCCTTACATTAAATTTGCGCGTTCTTGTTTGAACTAGATTTTGGATGATTTTTGTTTTAGAAGCATCTTATTAGCTATAACTTGTTTAAATGTTTTGAAGTCCTTTGTTTAATTAATGATAGCACTGCTGTTCTCAATATGAATGCATTTTTTCTATTCCTAGTGGTTCTACTCATATAAGGTATGATGCTGTTATTCTATGGCAAATTTCTTGTGGATCAAAGAACTATTAGGATTGAAAATAATTTTCCACTCTACATTTAAAACAACAAATTGAGTTAGTATCAAACAAAACTTATGTCTGGTCAAATTTATCTGACAGTTGAGCACTGTTCTTAAGAAATTTTGTGTGTTATTTGACAAAGCATAAAGCCATGATGAGACTAATGAAGATGCCAAATTTTTGAGCTTGCTTGCTGCAGCTCTCTACCCTCATTCTGGCAGCTGTTTGGAACCTACATTGAATCATCCCAATATTTTAGTCATACTTTTTCCATGTGCATTGTTCCATTTATCAGAGCAACGTCCTTAAAGATCCTACAAACCTCGATGTTGAACACCTCCTCAACCAACCTGCGACATACCATCCATCCTAAAATTTTTATTTATGTATAAGCTTATAGTGCTTCTTTTTTTTGGCAAGCTCACTCCCTGTACTGATTGATTTTTCACCAAAATTTGACATTATTACGCCTAAGTTTTGTTTCACTTATAAAATTTTGCAAAGGACCTCTCATTTAGCTAACTAATGAAGGGTCTGTTTGGGGTTGTTATGCCAGTAAGCTGCTGCGGGAAAGTTATGTGTTTGTTTGTTTTGTACAACAGTGCAACAACTGTTTATGAAAAAATTTTTTTTGCCCTTGCATTGTCGTGCTATTTATAAGATAACCAATTCAGCTTGAATAACTCATACATGAAAAAGAAATTATGTTCAAGATCTTTAAAAACTTATAAGTTCAAATATTACATCAAGAACTAACATCTCGCTTAATAGTGAGTAACCCGACAATCAAAAAAAAAAAAAAGAAAAACAATTAACTTTATCATAATATTGAATTTAAAATTTAGCAAATCAATTTTATGAGACAATTTTTTCTCCAAAGATACTCTCCATGCCTGATCACTATCTGAGGTGAATCGTCTAGTTGATCCTCTCACCTGAAGAAGCCACAATCTTTTGTTGATGTATTCTTTGGACACCTGAACAAAATCTCAAAATGAAAATTAAAAATCTAAAATCTTAAAAAATTAAACAAACCAATTAAAAACAAAAGAAAAAATAGTTAAAAGTTAATACAAAATAGTCAAAAATGAAAATAAAATGAAGTATTTACAAGAAAATAAAAAATTAAAATTACTTAAAATGAAAATAAAATCTGTCAAAAAGGAACATAAAAAATGTTAAATGAAATTAAGTGAAAAGAACTTGGAAGCAAATAAAAACAAATTAAATAATAAAATTAGTTAAAATATAAAATAGCGAGAAAAAAATTCTAAATACTTAAAACCAAGTTCTCCAAACTGTTCTAAACTCTAAAACTAAGAACTTGAATGAATTGGGCTTCTCGAATGTGCTTTTAAGCAATGTTGCATCCTAATACGTTATATTCTGATGAATAAAAATCAAATGTATTGATTACTTCATTGCATTCTAGTGTTAAATAAAACTATTTTAACATTACTCTTCAGAATTATCGGCGACAAAATGATATGGATTGATAGTGATAGAATCAATGTTATATAAAATTTAATGTTTAGCTGTTTTGACATGCGAATTGTTTCACAGACTGTTGTCTTCATCATAATGTGGGAGGTCTTTTTGGGCAGCCTTTTCACCACTTTATTTTCAGACATCTTTCACACTTTAATTAGTTGCAACTTTCTTGTCTTTTTTCAAAAATTTCTTTAGTGAAAAGTAACTATTTACAGCTATATCTGCTGTAGTGTTATAATTGTAAAAAAGTTGCGGTTCAATTTTTTTCTGGAGGAAATGTCTATGATACTTACAACTGCTAAACAATTGTAGCTTTTCTAGATAGACCTAAAATTTTTTTAAAACTTCGTTACAATTATTTTGAGTGTGAAAATTCCACATATAATCAATCATTAGAAAAATAAATTTAAATATAATTTAAAAGGGTCCTTGCAGCAGGCCAAAAATTAGAAAAGAAAATAATGACATTGGGTCTATGTAGTAAGACAAATGCTGATTGTGTCAGTATGGTATATGACTTCTGCATAAAATAGCATCACTTCTTATACCTCCAATTTTTCTTTTTGCCAAGGTTCATTATAAAGAAACACTAGAACAACTGAAACAACTAATACTTACCGGTTAAGGTGTAACTAACAAGAAGATTAATATAATTTTGGGTACAAATAATGTGGTTTAAATTTGTCTGCCTATTTTATTTATGAATTGTGAATGGCATATTGAGACATGAAATAATAAGTACTGTTGCTGGATATGCTAACCTAAAAATTAAAAGTACTGAGATTTAATTAAAATTGCTTTTATAGGCCTTCATCACTCTCGTCAATGAATGGCATGTCCAGGGTTCCTTTGATCTATAAGGTTAGTCTAAAATGTGGTTTCCTTTTCTCGACATACATTTTGATTTTTACTAATACGGATTCTCATGCAGCCAATTCCTGGATCTCGGGGTATTTCCTCTACAGGTTCATTATACTTACCCATGCCTTCATTTTTTATTCATAATTTGCAGCTTTCTAAAATGGCTGATATTATACTCCTTCATTTGTTTTTAATATGACGTGTAAATCAAACTCTCATTGTTTTACTGAGAATTTAGTTTTGACCTTGATAACTGTGGAGCCATATGAAGGCATGCTCAAAGGTTTAAGCTTCCAAACAGATTGGATATAACAATGCCACATATCTATTGTATTAGTGCTAAAAGCAATGCAATAGGAAATGGGAGTAAGTAGAAAATTTGTTGTGCAAGGGAGATTGACATATCTTTTATTCTAACCCAGAGACTAAAAGATTCTTAGGATAAGAACAATTTAGGCTGTTTTTAGATATTGTATTGTTAGTAGTTTTATAATGAAAATAATGAAAACAACTTGAATGCTAAAACTGATCTTCCTTAAAATGAGTGTTGTATTCCTTATTGCAGCCATTCACATCTAAGGGATAAAATCTTCTATTCTTTGTATTTTTCTACCAAGTCTAGTACTTATTTTTTCTATGCATCATTACCAACTCCTGAACGACTCACTTGCATTATTTGCAAAAACTAATAATTTTTTGTCTATGAAACATCTCAAACCGAGGGATATAAACTGCTATATAATATGCCAAATTTTATCAGGATTAGTATCTGAAGCATTGAATAATATACTCGGTATATTTGGTATGCTGTATCCTTCATTTGTCAACAAAATGCAGGGCCTTCGTTGCATATTGTGGTGCAGATGCCTGCGTTATCCCCCACAATGGTGAGGACATTTTGATAGAATGAATTGCTTACTGGAAATATTGTACACATGTTCCTGCTACAAAAGTTGTTATTGAACTTGATGTTGATGTCACCAGGATCAAGGAAATATTGTGAAATGGAGGAAGAAAGAAGGGGATAAAGTAAGACAAATTAGTTTGATGTTCTGAAAACTTATTTGACATTGCTACACTGATAGGGCATTCATTCATTCTATAAATCAATGTCTATTAACCAACTCCATTTTCACTTGCCATATTTGAACTGACAGATTGATGTTGGTGATGTTATCTGTGAAATAGAAACTGACAAAGCAACTCTTGAATTTGAAAGTCTTGAAGAGGGGTAATCTGCTTTTTTCCATTTAAGGAACTCTGCATAGTTTTACATATAATATTTTAATTAATTAATTTTGTCTAATTTTGTTTTTAATAATTTTATTTGGCTTGCATTTTAATTTTTCTGAAGCTTCTGCAATCTTGTTTCCCCCATATTTTATGTCCTTCGAAATAAGTTTCTTATGATGCATGACAAATCGTAGGACGGCTAATTGGCAAATTTGTATTGAAAGCAGCTTGTTAAAAGCCTTTTACCGCTTAAACATAGCTAAATATCTGAAGGATGGTTATAGAACCCTAACCTTAGCTGCCGTTAAGCTTCCGCAACCTTTTTACTATTCAATATTTCTGATATTTTTATTTATTATTTTTTATGCTGAAATGTGATTCCTTTTTGAAAGACATTTTGGAGCAATGATTAATATAATTCCTGATGCAATTAAAAAGATTGCTTCCTGCTTGATCACACTTGTGGTAGGTTTAGGCGTTATGCCTTCATTATTGAGCTATTCTCTTCATTGAGGGGCTCCATACATTTGGCCTTTTTTTGCAAGGTAGTTAATCATCTCATTCTCTTGGAGTCTACTTCAGGTCAAAATTACTTTTGCTACTGTTTCCTAAATCAGTGTATTTCCTTTCATTATCACTTCATCCACCTGAGTTGAGAATCCTTTTTGAAAGATATCATGCAGTAATGAGCACATTTTTGTTTTCATCCCGGTTTCCATTAATCCTTGGGACAGGATGGCGTCTTACGTGGTTTGGATGTGGGAATGGTTTATGTAATTTGGTGGCTCTGGAGTTAAGTTTAAAGTTAGAGGACTTAATGCGTAGTGGAGTTTTAGAAGGAAGTGGCATATTTAAGCTTTATGGATAGCAGTGTTTCATGACAAGATATTTAAGTTTTTGTGCCTGTATTGTCATCCCTCGCATGTAGGATTTTAACGTATCATGGAAACTGACTTAAAAGAGGAAGGGAGACATAGCATACACTCTCACATTGGGCTTCTTTGCTTGGATGACTAGGGAGTAGTTGGCTAAGCGGAGAGTAAGCGAAATAGAAAGTTTAAAATGTTCTATTTTTCTGAAACATCAGCTTAAAATCTTCTTTGATAGATTTTCATGTTCCTTGAGGCCTTTACTTTAAGAAGTTGTTAGATTAAATGACTATGGTTCCAATGGTTAACATAAAATAAGAAGAAATAATAAAGCCGAAAATGATGACAAAAAATGATGGCAACAAAATAGTGGTCATTCCCCATGAATGAGTAATATTCGATCCATTCTTAATTTTAGCTCTTGGTGTAGGCCTTGTGAGAATAGTTCTTGCCTCCCGTGCAGTTTCTTTTATGCAGCCTTTTGTGTCCCCTCGAGCCTAATTATCTATCTTTCTGTTTAGCCACGGAGATCTAAATGATGTAACTAATCCAATTGATATGGTTATCCTAATTTAGCTGATCAAATACATTGGAAGGCCTCCGGTTCTTGTTTCTTTTTTGGTACTTTGCCCTTTGGAATCTAGTTGGCACTATGTCATGTGTGGTGTAATTCTCTCTAAATAAGTCAATTTTTCTTCTTGTGTTTTCCCTGACGAATGTTGATATTGAAGCCTTTGCTTTGGTACTTGCCATCTTCTAGCAAAGATTCAAAAGTTTTAAATATTCATCATTAATTACTAAGGATGCCTGCAGATAAGGATGATCTGCGTGAAATGAAGTGTTCCAAATTTGAAAATCTTTAAAGGGCCATAATGAACTCTCTTTATCCTTTCTCTTCTATCTTTACTCTTTCCTTAAATATTTATTAGAATTTTTTTCTTTTTTTTTTAATCATGTCGAGCTTTTTGTTCATGCTAGTAATTTCATAGGCGTTCATACAGTTATTTGTGAACTTGTCTTTTGATGGCCATGGGATGGTGTGCCTTAACTATCTCAACAATTTTTCTTTTTTATTATATACGTCTATGCTAATTCTAAAATTCAAGATTAAATAGATTATGAAGTGGGAACCCTGACAGATCTTTAATAGTGATTTTATTCTCTTTGTTAGAACTTTATGTATGGAAGAATGTCCTTTTGCTTGGTAGACTATTTGACATTATACCCAAAACATTCTCAATTGCTCTGTTGATTACTTAAAATTGACCATCAAATTAATGATGAAAGGCAATACCTTTTTTACCCATGTTATCCATGAAAGCTTAAAATTTTTCCAAAATTTGCTCATGATTCAGCTCTTTCTAATGAAAAGATAGAAGGTAAGCATTGATACTTTTCCAGACACATTGTAAAAAGAGCTTACTGAATCCCTTTCTGTCACAGGCCTTTGCATGGAATTATACATTTGTCAAACATGTTAACAGGTAAAAACAATTTATGACCTTTTGTGGTCTTTGATAAATCACCAAATTATTAGTGCACTCTACATGGCTTGGCAGTAAAGGAAGAGGTACGTAAAGACCCAGGTTTATTGCCAAGTTTTTTGAAGGATTGCAAAACATGCAACTCTTAACAACACAGTTTATCTCTTGAAGCAACTTAGTCCAATACACTTCTTTTTTTTTTAGTTTAGCTGTTCTCAACATTGAAATGTCCAGCCACCTTGAGCTTTTAAGCCTTCTGGATTCAAATTGAGCTGCTGGTTATGGAATACACAACTGATGATGACTGTAATAAAGCAGACCGTTCATCATGGCTTAGCTGTCTTCTTGAACTGCGGCTAAATTTGCAGCCACAAATATGTTAGACGGGTTATAGTTCAAGAAGCTAATGATCAATATGTTGGATGTTTACCTTTTCTAGACAATAATGCCCAATGCTTGAGAGCTTGATTTAAGATCAGTTGTACAGTTCTTACATAATAATGTAGATGGTGTACCTGTGCACTTTATTAGCATTTTATGAAAAAATTCTGTTACATACATGACTGTGATGCATCAAGGGATAACAATACACATAAGAATAATGAAGTTTAAAAAGTCAAAAATGGTTAGCAATCCTATCCTTCCCATTAGCATGAAACTGAAAGATAACCTCATGTGGCAGCTCTCCTGTGTATCTCTGTGGAACCTTAACTCAAAAGTGTTGCCTCTGTGTTGCTTTAAGCTAGCTATCTTTGGGGGCAAGTTCAAGCTCACATATGTAGAAATTTTTTTGCTAAAAATTCAAACGGTGAGCTGACCCAAAGTGATGTGAATGTCGACGACTAAATGATGAAATTCTCTGACATGGAGCAGGAAGCCGCACTCCGCAGTATGCGGGATTCTCACTCAAGATGTCAATTCTGTGGAATCGTGGAAAATCGCCCAATTGTGTGTGCAAGATGGTTCTCAATTTCAGTAGCTTTTTTTCCTTTTCTGATATTTTTCCTCTTTTCTTACTTCTAATTAGGGTATTTTCTATTAGGTGACCATTTATATGTGTATTTTTGCTATTTTTGAGAATTATTCTTTGATTTTTTGCTCTCCAAAGTCTTGTAGTCTGTAATCTATTCTTTTTGCGAGTGGTGTGTTTGTAGCTTGCCCAAGAATAGATTGTGGATCCCTCTTGTCTTCCGGATCTTGCCTTTTCGCCAATCGACTGCTGTTTTCTGTCCGGACAGCTGTCGATCGTTCCTTCTCCCTTTCCAGTGCCATCAATATCCGATATTTTCACTTTCTTGCTTTTCCACAACCACCCCTAAATCTCTTTCCTAGACACCTTCTAGTAGCCCTGAACAGTGTCATTCCTGCTTAGTCTTATATGAAGCATTGCATTGAACATTAATTTATGCTATGTATTTTTTTTCCTGTATTTGGTTTGTTTATTTTGTATTTGTTTACATAGCCCTGATGATGATTGAGAAGGATTGTTTTGGCCCGGAAAGATTATATTTTATTTCTTAGTGTTAGTTTAGTTAGTTTTTAGCATAATTTCTATCTTGATCTAGTTTATAATGGTGGATAACATCATATACTCATTTTGTTTGAAGTTTTAGTGGATGGCTGCTATGGGGTTTTGATTGAGGCAGTGGTTTTGGAAATATTATTTAAATAAGGAGAAGTTTCAGTATTGTTTGGCATGAGATCTGTCTGCTATTAGAACTAGGATTACTTTGGCAAGTGTGGTAGCCATGCTATCTGCATATGGCTATTTTGTATCTCCGTGGAGGAGTTTGATAAGCTGTAATTATTAGTTAATTGGAAAATTTGAATTTATGTCGAGTAATGATCTATTCTTTTTTGTGAATTTTAAAATTAAATTAATAATAATTTAAGCTTAAATTGAGACTAATCTAGTGGCAACCTGGCAACCTTTGTTATTGGCCTAAGTTTTGAGAGGTATGGGAGGCATGCTATTCATAACAATTGGCTTGAATGAATTTTTTATTTTTATTTTATTTTTCCGTGTTTTCAATCATTTGAGTACAAGTGTAATGTGTGATTTCAAGGTATAGGAGGCATGCTATTCATAACAATTGGCTTGAATGAATTTTTTTTTTTTCGCGTTTTCAATCATTTGAGTACAAGTGTAATGTGTGATTTCCTTGCATTTGGTACAAGTGAGGCTACTTGATTCTAGAGAGAAATCTCCTTCTACCAGTGTAAGGCCTGGTTCTTTTGTTTTATTTTGTTTATTCTTTTTATTTGTTCTATTTCATATACATAATTTGTTATTGGCTTGTTTAGTTCTTTTGATTTTGATAAAAAAGTGAATATTATAAATTTGATTTTGTGAAAATTAATTCAATTTGTTCGATAAATTTATTTGCTTATATTTTTTATGAAATTCTCGAATATGTATATATATTTTTAATTTCTTTTTGACAATGCTTAAAATCTTGAATCACCAATTTTTTTTTAAAGGAAAATAAGTTGTTGAATTAACTGTTAACTTATGATAATTGAATTAACAATTTATTTTTGCATGAAAGTAGTCTACCATCATATATGTTCTATTAAGGAGTTTGAATCCTGAGTCATCTTGCATCACGTTAGTATTAGAGCCTTAGGTTGCTTGAGACACATGGCAGATAATTGCAGCAATTTAACATATTTTGAATGGGATGAAATTTAAACACTTGCAAGCTTTATTGGTTGAACTATTAAGCAATAAAAGTCAAATCTGTGATGACATGAATTTAGTAAAAACGAGAACTGAAAATTTGAACTGCAATTGAGTTCCTTCTTGTGAACTTGATGTGCAGTCCAATCACAATGATGAACTTTTTTACTTGAATATTAAGTCTGTGAAGAGAAAAGGCAATCAAATTGATAGATAATTCATGATGCTGAGAAAATCATAAATGCAAAATGTTTGCCAAATTTTTATGTAGATGACGACATAACTAGAAAGGTCAAGATTGAAGTGTCTGCCTATGTTGAAACAATTAATTCCTGCTTGTAAACCTGATGTGCAGTCCAATCACAATGATGAACTATTTTACTTAAATATTGATTCTATGAAGAGAAAATAGAAGATGATTCATGATCTTTAATAATGATGCTCAAGAAAATCATAGATGCAAAAAATTAGCCAAATTTTTATGTGGATGACTACATAACTAGAAAGGTTAAGATTGAAGTATCTACTATGACGAAACGATTTATGCTAATGCTTTCACTGACCAGCTGCTAGCAACAAATAATTTCTTTGAATTACAGACAGGAGGGTGTGATCCATGTTTTTTGTAGCTTTGAAATTAAGTAGTGTGATATCTGAAGTTGTGACTTTGTTTAATAATGTTAAGCAAATACAAGCGATTTTAAAAGCATTTGCGTTGGTGAATTTCCTAATGATTCTTACCATTGAGGGATGTATAACATGTTATTGATTTTAGTTCTAATTACCATTACAACCTTGTTGTGTTGGAAAATGAATACCGTTGGACATGTTGAACTTCTTTGTTAAATTAATGAATTATTTATGAAGAAATTTATTAGAGAAAGCATGGGTTTTTGTGCTACACCCCCTTTCTTACACCAAAGAAAGATGATCATTGGAATAGGTGTAGTTGATTGAGTCATCAATAGAATCACCATCAAATACAAAATTTTTATGAGACTTGAGGAATACTTTTATGATATGCCATGGTAGATATAATGAATGATGCTTGGATATTTTCTAAAATTGATCTGAGGAGCAAATAACATCAAGTTAGAATGATGAAAGGTGATGGGCGAAAAGTAGCTTTTAAGAGTAAAGATAGATTATATGAATGGTATTTGATGCCTTTTGTATTAAAAATACACCCAGTACTTTTATGAGAATGTTGAACCATGTTGTTCAACATTTTTTCGAAAAATTTCTTGTTTTTTTACTTCAATAACAGTATAATATATAATAAGAAATGAGATGATTATTTGCTGCATCTTAAGAAGTTATTTGAGGTCTTACAAATGGAAAAATGTTTTGAATATGAAGAATTGTTAGTTATCACAACATCTTTTATTTTAGGATTTATTGTGTATATGGATGAATTTGATATTGATACTAATAAGCTTGAAGTGAATAATAATTAGCCAAAACCTACTCATACACATGATATTCGAAGTTTTTATAGTTTAACTACTTATAGATGATTTATTAAAGTGTTTAATGCTACCGATGCTTGAATTTTAAGTCATCTAAAAAAGAACCTAAATTGACAATTTTTTAATAGCGCTTTTATTTAAATCAAGGATGCTTATGGATACACCTGTACAATGTTTGATTTTAACTAGTTGTTATAGGGTTATTGTGATGTGCATGGAATTTTGGTGGAGTATTGAGCCAAGTTGGACGCTCCTTACATACTTTTGTGAGAAATTGAAAGAGGCAAGACGAAGAAAATTCAAACTATGATAGGGTATTCTATGATATTGGAGATTCTATTTGGCACCTAAAAAGTTTTTAGGATATTCTATTGTCAAGCTATGAAAAATCTTAGTTCTCAGTAGAGTTGGAATATAGATATACTAAATAGGTTGAGTTTCTACAAGAGCGTTTTGTGTTCTGATAGATTATGCTATATATGATAATAGCCCTATGCTGTTTTAAATATTGTTTTTTGTCTTTCTTCATTCTTTGTCAGTTAAGGTGGCTAGTTTTGATCCTATAAAGAGGAGTTGATCAGTAGTTGGAATAATTTGGATGTAACTTATCAAGAATTAATTACTTAACAAAGATTCTATAATTAAATATGATTTTTTTTTAAGAACACTCATTATTAATTATTTACGAATTTTTAATTTTGAAACTACATACTCGTAATGTTGCTTTACGTTTTGAAAAAGGTAAGATCATTGTAATGTTTGTGTATAGATTTATTTTAAGGAAATTTTATAACCCATCAATAAAATTTTTATAACAAGAAGCAATCACAATGAATTGTCTTATGAAAAAGTGCAACATCTTAGTTTTATTTTCTTTTATCCATCCCTTAAGAATTAATTAAGAAGGCAAATCCCCTTTGAAACTCCAGATCCGATTCAGTTATTGATAGAGTGAATAGATCTGTCATTTCTGGGAATCTCTTTTCTGATTCAAAAAAATCGCGACATAACGTGCATCCCCTTTGTTCTGGTCATGGAATAGATGAAAGAAATAAAAAAATGGATTTTTGTTTAAGAATGAAATCTTATTGGAACTGTCCATATGGAAAACAATTGCAATTGAATACTATTATTGGTTTTATTTCAAGACCTTTTTATTTCCAGTGTTTTGGTTGAAGTAAGCATTACTTCTCTTTTGAAAAGTGATATATGGATCAATTCCTTATCATACGAAATTATTAGAGTTTTTCAATTTGAAGACTTTCCATCATGTTGCTTTTTTGCAAATTTTTGAGCCTAAGTTCTTTGAATATTTTATGTCCCATCCAAATATCAAGAAACTTAATCGTCTGGACTATTGTTCAGAATCAATCTCTAACAACTTTTGACAGTTATTCCTTCAACATACAGGTGTTTGAGGAAATAGTTGTAAAGCTACTTCTAGGAAGTTGTTGTGAGAAAGTTGTTGCTGATGAAGTAGTATGTCAGTTTGGAATGTTCAACTGTTACACTACTATGCTGCAACTATTTTTGAGAAAAAAATGTAATGCCCTTATAGATACGTGCTAGCTGTAAGTTTGTTGTTTAATCACGAATTGAAATAGAACACCAGAAAACTCTTCCAAAAGTTTACAAAAAGTTAGAAGTCTGAACAACTTATATAAAAATGTTACACATCACTTAATAATGAGGAACATAATAATAAAAATTATTAGGTGGGACTGACATAAGTATAAATTAGTAAAAGAGCAAGTAGGTAAGCAAAAAAAAAAAGGTGTAACTACAGTAGATCATATAGGAAGTCAAATCTCGTTCAATTCACGTAATATAAGTGTTAAGAGAGAGATATGTGTAAAGTAAATATTATCTCGCTCTCACTTTAATTATCACGAAGCATTTGTAACAACTTTCTAAGCTATTTCATCTCATTAGCTCCTTTCCCATCCTGTGCTTGAAAGTTTATTGTATTTTGAGTAATCTCGGGCATTGTTTGTCCTATTTGATGCTCAACTTATTAGGTGGGACTGACGTAGGGGGCTTTCCCTTCCCTCAATCGAACCAGGCGGTTGGATTAGATGGTTGAACCGATTCATCCATAGAGAGGGAGGGATGGCTAGCCCAGGAGATAAGGGCCGTCGCCTAGCAGGAGTGGCCCTACCTCTCCTAGTTATCTACCATTATAAATAAGTTCCTTCTTTGTTTATGGTAAATATTGTTGTGTTTCTCTGTCTGACGACGTCACCAATTTTCTTTCTTTAGGCTGTATCTGATAACGAGTGGTGCTCCGACTATATCTCGCTCCGAGATGGTGATTATACTCGACTTCCCCCCCTCCACAACCACCCTTCCACTGTCTGCATCGCCATGCTTGTTGCAGCTTGCCCAAGGATAACAGTTTTGTTGTCTACCACAGACCACAAATCCTCTTTGCTGTTATCAATCTCTAACCTTTCCCCTGCTTCCCTGTTGTAAACCATCTACTGCCCAATCTGCTGCCATAACCACCTCTATTTCTCAACCTGCTGTTGTAAGCCTCTGAATCCCCTTCCTGCTGCGCCGCAGGATCCTCCCAGGCTTCCTGTTGGTTTTTACAAACCATATTCTTATCTTTCTGCTGCTTGCTGTCCATCTACTTGCCGCCATCTTGTCTACTTAACCATCCTATCTTCCTGCTATTACCGCAAACCCTTCTCTAAAGTTTTTGTTAATTGCCGCAACCCCACATCCAACCATCCGCTGCCTGTTGTCGCACATCCGTCCCTTTCTTGCTTGCTGCCAAGCCACTGTCCACCATTCTTGTCCTCACCCTAGACGGTCGTTTGTATTTATGTGTTACATTTTTCTTGTTTTAGAAACCTTTGCTGTAATTCCCTTTGAGTTTTCAACAATAATATTTTCATTTCATTGTGATTTGGGTTAACTCCGGTATTATTTGGTATCAGAGCTAGCCTAATCCTAGTTCTATCCTAAGATTTCTTAGCACCCACCTTACCCAAACCAACTCCCCACTCAAAATTTCTTTCGTATCCTTAACCATCTCTTTAAATCCCCAAAATCTAATCATGCCACCAAGGAGATACACGTTAGAACCTACCCGGGATGAGATATATCTAGAGATTCGTCGGCTTCAGCAGAAGCTTGCAGAGATTGATGATGGAACCCAAGGGAAAATTATCTTATATTGTGATTGGAAAAATCAAAGAGGAGAAATGAATGATAATCTGAATCCATTCCATAGGGAAGATGTCAGTGATAGAAGGCTACATATAAAAACATATGGATTTTGGCATCAAAGTGGATCTACCGAGTTTGATGGAAGTACAAATTCATATAACTTTATTGAATGACTACAAGTAGTTGATAGAATCTTTAAATACAGGAAGTGTTCGAGGAATAAAGGGTAATGCTTGCAGCCATCAAGCTGAAGAAGAGCGCTTCCCCGTGGTTGGAAAACTTACAGAGACAGAAAAAGTGAGAGGGCAGTGACAAGATTATTGGGTGGGAGAAGATGAGGAAGGAGATGCAGACAAAATACCTATCTCCTCATCATCTCCATGATATATTTCTGAGACTCCACCACTTAAATTTTCTTTCGTATCCTCGACTATCTCTTTTAATCCCCAAACTCTAATCTTGCCACCAAGGCGATACGTGGTGGAACCTACCCGGGATGAGATATAGCTAGAGATTCGGCGGCTTCAGCAAAAGCTTGCAGAGATTAATGATGGAACCCAAGGGAAAATTATCTTATATTGTGATTGGGAATTTAGAGAGGAGAAATGAACGAGAATTTGAATGCATACCATAGGGAAGATGTCAGTAATAGAAGGCTGCATATGAAAATAATATGAATTTTGGCATCAAAGTGGATCTATCGTGGTTTGATGGAAGTACGAATTCATACAAAGTTATTGAATGACTATAGATTGTTGATAGAATCTTCAAGTACAAGGAAGTGTCCGAGGATTAAAGGGTAAAGCTTACGACCATCAAGCTGAAATAGAGCGTCTCCCTGTGGTTGAAAAATTTACAGAGACAGAAAAAGTGAGAGGGCAGTGACAAGATTATTAGGTGGGAGAAGATGAGGAAGGGGATGCAAAGAAAATACCTATCTCCTCATCATCTCCATTATATATTTTTGAGACTCCACCACCTATAACAGAGAGACCTATCAGTGGAAGAGTTCACATCACAGTTTGACCAGTTGCAGATGAAGTGTGAGTTGTTCAAGCTAGAAGAACATTACATAGCCCAATATCTGGGGGTTTGAAGCCTGTTATGGGCAACGTTGTGCAGCTGCACCCATATTAGTTACTTCAAATGTCCAAAACTTAACCCTAAAAGTGGAGAGACAACAAAAATAGAGCAGACAACCACCACTATTTAGACAACTAGCCGCAAATGGAGACATCAACAGGAGCACGCTTTAGAGAGTTGAGAAAACTGGTTTGGGTAAAGACTGAGCCACCCCGAGTGAGAAGAAGCCTGAAAAGAGTAGCAAGCCTACTACAATCGTCGCCTGAAAATGCTGCAGATGCCATGGATTTGAGCACATTGCCTCCAAGTACCTAATGAGTCGATTTGTGCTTTTATCGAGCTGGGCGCAGTAGAGGAGGTTAGTGACCAAGAGGCAGCTCAAGAACAGGGTGAGTTGTATCATCTCTTAGCGGATGAGGGAAAGATGCTTGTGGTTCAACGGGTCCTACAGACTGAGGATACAAGGGATAAGTAGTGGCTTCGCCACAACATATTATACACATGTTTCATTTCGAAAAAAAATGCATGCAGTCTCATCAAGTGGGAGCAGTAAGAACGTTATGTCTCCGCAAATGCTGGAGGAATTCCCAATCATTTTCTTTGACGTCGGTGCAGAAGGAGAACAATGGCAACATTGACAAGAGGTGCTTGGTGGAATTTTTGATTGGAAGCCGGCTGCAGGGTCAGTTGTAATGCGATGTTGTCCCGATGGATGCCTGTCACTTTTTGTTGGGGAGACCATGACAATTTAACTGTAGGACCCAACAAGACAGGAACACCCACGTCTTCACTAAAGAAGGGAAACATATCGTTCTTCTCTCTTTTGCGGAGCCTGAGATCACAGGTGCCCTTGCCAGTAGAGCAGCGTTAGTGGGATCAATTTTGTTGACAACAGAGAATGATATGACTAAGAAATTTATTCAAGACATTTGATAATCAGGACATGGGACATTTCTGGACATCACGATCAATACATTACCTTATAGCCTCTACCATTCGGGAAGGTTCGAGTTACCCTTACTTCAGATCAGGTGGAGGTAACCTTGGGCTATTTTGGGAGGATTCAAGAGTATATGCATGACATGCAGGCCCATGCTAGATCAGCAGTGAAATCTCAAAAGATTGACTGATGTGAATGTTTGCTCGCAAGTAGGCAAATGTCTTCATGTGCCTTTGGGGACGGTGCAGTCACTAGCGGGATCCAAAAAATATGCATTTGCATTAACATATTAAAATGGTTACGAAAAAATAAAAAAAAGAATGTATGCATCTATGATGTACAAAAAAGAGACCTGTCATTTATAAGTATTGTAGAAAGTTTCTTATTATCATTTACATGCATCAAAATTAAAGAACCACAAATGACATGCTTAGCACAAAAATTGAGTGACCCCTGTTGCAATCCCGTGGTGTATGGAGAAACAAAACTTGCTTAAAGTTTAAGAGAAGCAAAATTTGAAGCCTCCCGTGATCGTTGCTTCCAAACAACATTCTTCATGGTAGAGCTTAAACATCCAAGGCTTACAAAAATCTTGATTTATTTGCTTGCAACTCCACTTTGGCACTATACCAATGATGAGTGTGATGACTGATAGCCAAAGTACCCAAACCTTGTTCATTGCACAAGATACCAATGACGAGAGTGATGAACGATAGCTAGAGTACCCAAACCTTGTTCACTGCACAAGATGCATCCGATACTGGCAACCTCGAAAGGAAGTAAAGCATAATCAACGCTCACTTTGAGCCAACCGGGAGGGGGAGGATGCTAGAAGGAAGTAGAGGGACCGATCCGATAGGCCGACTAGCATCTCATTGCTCTCGAAAAGAAAAAAAAAACAGCGTCTTCGTGAATGGCTCCAAAATAGTTGTCATGATAATAGTGGGTGTTCCATGAGTGCGATCATGAATCTTGGCGTTGCGAGCCCTCCTACAGTGTTGAATGATGTAACAAAAACAATGAGCTTGTGCCAACTTGCACTTCAACATCTTGTTAAGTTCCTCAATTGCCTCCGTGAGTCTATTTAAAGTGGGCACAAAGATGCCCCAACTCTCCATGATATTTTTTCACCATAAGTGCGGTCATGAATCTTGGCATTGCCAGCCCTCCGACAGTATTGAATGATGTAACAAAAACAATGAGTTTGTGCCAACTTGCACTTCATCATCTTGCTAAGTTCATGAACCACCTCTGTGAAGCTATTAAAAGTGGGCACAAAGATGCCCCAACTCCCCATGATATTTTTCAACCTTAAAAAAAAGGAGCAGTTAGTAATATGATCTCTATCTTCCATCACTTGGCATCCCCAAGGACAATCAAGCGAATCAGTGAGGCCCCTTTTAGCAAGCCAAGACTGTGTAGGGACCCCATCATGGATCAAAAACCACCAAAGAAGCCGCTTCCATGGGTGGACATGCAGCTTGTCTAACCACCTAGAATTGTTGCCTGTGGTTGGAAATATGGCATCATAGGCAAGCTCATGATGGTCTTTCCATAAAAATTTCGGATAAGCTCCAAACTATCTTCTCGTAAATTATGCTTAATATTTATATCCACAACTGATTGCCAAGACAACCCCAATCGAGTTTTTGGAATGAACTTCAAAAAATCAGCTTTACAATGCTTTCTCAAAGCAAGCTTGATACTCAGATACTCAATTTCCTCAACTCTCTTGAAACATAGAAAACTTGAGATACATTTTCGCTTACAGGCAACCGTAGCCTTGCTGAGAAGGACCTTGGACTCAGTTGAATTAATTTATTGCTCTATTCAACTGCAGTAAAATTGAATGATTTTCATAAGACCTTGAAAGTAGTCAAGTTGGCTTCCGAAAAATGTAGAATACCGTCGGCTTATAGGAGGTGAGAAATCGGGAGACAATTAGGGACGCGCCTAATGCCGACATGTCAGGCCCATTAGGAAAGAGCCGTAGAGAGGAGCTCCCACCATATTATAAAAGGATATTGAGATAGTGGGCATCGCCGAAGAAATCCATAATTTGCTCAATCCATAAAGATAACTTACCATTAATGACATCGTGAATCTGGGCCACTCAACACATTCAAGAATCTACTTTTTGAACATCTTCGGATAGCTCCAAGCCTCAAGCACACCTTTAATAGTGCATTTACTGATCTTATTGTTGGCTTGTTCCATGTCAATTTTGATGGTCTTTAAACCCATTTTGGTTGTAGATGAACCTATTTATCATCTCCTGAGCAGCAATTAGGCAATGCTAGAGAACGCACCCTGTTCCTTAGAAATGAATTTCATAAGAATGCCCTTGAGCCAATTATCGAGGACCTTGGCGACCACTTTGTAAATAGTATTGCAAAGACTAATGGGACGGAACAAACTTTGAGAGTCGGCATGGTCTTTTTTGGGAATTAGAATAACCACTGATCCCTTCCAAGAGGGTGGCATGGTTCCGAAGTAAAAATGGTGCATGAACCTTTTTGCGTTTTTGATAGGCCAAAAGTTTTTTATAAAAAAGAGGCCGTGATGCCGTGGATACTTGGAGCACGGTTCGGGCCCATTGATTTAATGGCTTCTCAATTTCCTCATTAGTGATAATGGCAGCCAGCACCTGAGAGAACTCGGCAAGGGTGTTGTTAGTAATAGAAAAATTGGGTCAGCCGCCAGAAGAGATAGCTATGCCATGCCATTTGGTGTGAAAGAAATCCAGAAAGGAATTTTGAATCTCATCTTGATTCACCAGTGATATTCGTGAAGGGTGTGCATATCGCATTAATCATAAAAATGAATACAAAAGAAAACAAAATGTGGGTCCTCAAACCTGTGCAAGTGGCCCTATCATCATGGAGAATGACAAAAAGCTCCAATGATTCAAGGATCGTATCAAAAGAAAAATTATGTAAAATAGTTCTTTGGGCACAACATAAGAGCTTTATTAAGCTTCCGAGGAACAAAATAGAAACAAACTTGTCTAATGGAAAGGGAAATGCAAAGGTATGACAGTGCTCCATATTCACTCTCCAAACCTTTTAGACCTCGGGAGCTCCCCATGAAGTTGATGATACTGATATTTTCTCCTTCAATGATGACACTCTTGGCTTCCAACATCCAAGGTTGGATGATCTGCTAGAGCAAGTGGATGGCTTGTAGTTCTACAATCCCATTATCCCGGTGTTGTAGTTGACGTCCCATGGCATTTAACACCTGTCCCGTTTCATCCCTTATGACAAGTCCAGCACTGGCCCTATTGTCTAGGAGAAGCGTGCCGTCCATATTCACCTTGATCCATCTGAGAGGGGCGAGGGCACTAGAAATGAGGAGAATACAATCTATTCGACTGAATATTACCCTAGTGCTCCGGAATAGGATAGGAATGTATTTGTTTAAAGCTTCCAAGACTATAGCCACCATAACAGTAGGAGTAGGTAAGCCAATGCTTCTAGCAAGCCGAGCTCTCCAATAGTGATAAGTAACATGGCAATAAATACATGCAAGTGGGAGTTGGGCTCGAGCACTGTTCATCAGCCTTTCGATGACCTCTTCGAAAGACACCAAATAAGGGAGTGGGTAGCCCCACCTCCTTATGGTCTGCATCTCCTCATCGACGGCCTGAAAAGGGATAGAAAGAGAAGACAATCTATTCGACTAGCTAATACCCCATTGTTCCGAAATAGGATAGGAATGTATATTGATTAAAGCTCCAAAGACCTTAGCGATCATAACAAGAGTGGCATTGGTAAGCCAATGCTTTTTAGCAAGCCAAGCTCCAATATTTATAAATAACATGACAATAAATACACGCAAGTGTGGGGCTTGAGCACTGTTGATCAGCCCTTCGATGACCTCTTCGAAAGACACCAAATAAGGGAGCAGGTAGCCCCACCTCCCACCTCCATATGATCTGCATCACCTTATCGATGGCCCAACAAGGGATAGTAACATGTTGGTTGCTCTCCTCATCACAATCCCATGGGCAATTCTTTTCAGCCGCAAGGCCTCTATAAGCTAGCCAGCAGTTGGTTGACACAGCTTGGTGGAGAAGGCACCACCAAAAGGTTCTTTCCCTCAGATGCAGTCCAATCTTACTAAGCCACCCAAAAAAATTGGCTCCATTTTCTGAAACCCAAGCCTCATATGCAAGAGATGTGATAATTTTACCAGAGGACTATAGAAGTTTGGGCCCATCATTCTGCGCATCCCGGGCTGTTTGAATCTTAAGAATCTGCTTCACCATACTCTCACCAAAACATTGCTGCAACATTTCCATATCTCAACCGTCAACCCTCTCAGAGCTGGCACATTTGAATTCTCTAGCTCACTAGAATTCACAAAGGTTGGCCATTTTGCAATGGCCGTGTCTAGTACCCAAGCCTGCTCCAGACTAGAGACTTTCCAACCATCAAAAATCTTCCACCTAATAATTCTCTGGAGACTCCCAGCTCCATAACATATGGAATGCGATGTGGCAGAGATTGCATCCTGATTGCACACCTTCCAGGGATTCTCGCCATACCTGCTTTTGAGACACCTGTGGCATAGCTTATCTGGTTCGGTTAAGTAAGTCCATGCCAAATGTCCCTGCAATGGAGCCTTCCATCTGTGGGCTGAATGAAAGTCCAGACTTCCAAGAGCTTTGGGTTGGCACATTTTCCCAATTAATGTAGTGCAACCCCTACGCTGGCCTCTATCCACCCCACCCACAAGAACTTTCTTCATTTGATCTCAATCTCTTCTAGCACCACAACCGGGACATTAGTATGGGTTAATAAATACATGGGCATGGTCAATAAACATGTTTGGATGAGGGTTGCCTGTCCAACCAACGGCAAATGATGATTTTCCTTGGCAGGTAGCCTCTCAGCAGTATTATGCAGCAACTTAGCGAAATCATTTTTTAACGAGCTTGCGCAAGGCAAGTGTTATGCCTAAATACTTCATTTTTCAACCTTTTTGAACTGCAGCAACCTGGTAATTCGTCTTTGCTTCCATCTTAGGGTTGCTTTCCTAAACAGGATTGCTGATTTATCATTGTCTACCCGCTGCCCCTTTCAGCAACAGTATTCGTGAATGACATCCAGCGTCACTTTAGCATTCTGCACGGCGGCCTCAACAAACAACAGTATATCGTCCACGGAAAGTAGGTGGGAGACTGCCTCCCCTCACATACTACCTATGACGGGATAAAGCATGAGACAATAACTCGGAACAAATAATAAAAAGGTATGGCAATAGTGGCAGCCTTGCCGAAATCCCCGTTTCACCCTGATCTACTCCGTGTGTTTACCATTAATCAAAATAATGAAAGTAGGATATCCAATACAACTCATAATCCACTCACAAACTTCTTCAAAAAGCCCATAGGATTAAGAATTTACTTCAAAGTGGCCCGACTGATCTTATCATACGCTTTATCCATACAACTTTAAGTGCCATAAGCCCCTTGGTGGCAACTGAATTCTTGAATTTGTTAATGATCTTCTGTGCAAGTAAAAAATGGTTAGAAATGGACCGGGTAGGGACGAAGGCCCCTTGCTCTTCAACGATTGAGGGAAGAATACGCTTGAGCCTCCCAACAAGAATCTTCGCCACAACCTTATAAGAGGTATGCCAAAGGCTTATTGGCCTAAATTTAGATGTCACATTAGTGATATTAGTTTTGGGTATTAGAATCACGACCATCTCCCTCCAAGTAGGATCCATACTGACGGTGCGGAAAAATTTCAGTACTCTGTTGACCAAATCCAGGTGCTTCTCGACCGTAGTCTAAGAGTCTGTAGCCCTGGGAGGTTACAATAGCTTTGTCTCCGATAACAAACAAACAAAATCTTCGACGAATGAGGTCGAAACTCACCCAATCTCGGGAGACGGACACAGTTTTCCTCCCCACAATCAATCCGAGCGGTTGAATTAGAAAGTTGAATTGGTTCGGCCATAGAGAGGATGTGGTGGAAAGCAAGGGATTAGGGCATGCCGTCCAACATTAGTGGCTCCAACTCTCCCAATTATCTACTGTTATAAATATGCTCTTTTCCTTAGGTGAACTGCAATAAGTAGGACGACGACGATGACGGGACGGTGGTTGCGAGGATGGCAAAGGCAAGCATAATCACCACCTCGGAGTTAGATACAACTGGAGGACCACTCATCCTCATATAGGAGGTTACAATAGCTCCATCACCGATAATAGGAAAATAGAAGCTTCAACGAATGAGGTCGAAGCTCACCCAATCTCAGGAAACTGAGCGGCTAGATTATAAAGCCGAATTGGTTCAACATAAATAGGGAGGGATGACCGGCACTGGATTAGGATTGTCGTTCAACATGAGTGCCTCCACCTCTCTTAGTTATCTACTATTATAAATATGTTCTTTTCATTGTTTAGGATTAGTTTTGTTGTGTTTTTTTTGTCAGGATTGCCATCAATGTCCCCAATTTTCTCTCTTAGAGCTATATGCAAGGACAAGTGGTGCTCCGGCTGTATCTTGCTCCGAGGTGGTGATTATGCTCAACCTCCCCATCCTTCACGACCACCCTCTCGTAGTCGCCGTCGTACTTGTTGTAGTTCACCCAAGGATAACAGTTTTGTTGTCTGCTGTAGCCCCTAAAGCCTCCTTTTTGCCATTACCAATCTCTAACCCTTCCCAGTTTTCCTGTCGTAAACCATCTACTCCCAATCTGGTGCCATAACCACCTCTGCTTGCTAACCTGTTGCTGTGAGCCTCCGGATCCCCTTCCTGCTGTGCCGCAAAATCCTCCCAGGCTGCCTGCTGATTGCCACAAACTCTGTTCCTAGCTTCCTGCTGCTTGTTGTCCATCTACTTGCTACCCTTCTGCCTACTCTACCTACCTATCTTCCCGCTGTTACCACAGACCCCCCGAAACCTCTTGCAGATTGCCGCAACCCTCACATTCTGCCACCCGTTGCCTGCCGTCGCACATCCACCCACTTTTATGCTTTCTGCCAAGTCACCGTTCACCGTTCTCTTCCTCACTCTAGAGAGTCGTTTGCGCTTTTGCGTTACTTTATTTCTGTTTTAAGTACCTTTGTTGTAATCCCTTTTGAGTTTTCAGCAGTAATAGTTTCATTCGTTTGCGATTTGGGCTAACTTCGGTATATGATTGATTTTCGTTTAAAATATCAAATTCGACGTCATGTTGAAAGATCGTATGAAATTATGCAGGGCCATTTTCTCCACAACTTTTTTAAAATGCTTTTGGAACGAGTAAGTTGACATATCTTTAGAATAATCCACTTCTTCTATCAGACTTTAAAAACTCATTCAATGATCTCACGTAACTATTAGTATCGCTTATTGAACATATCTTGACCCCCTTAAATCACTTGACTGCTCCTTTCCAAGTCATGCAAATGATATTTTGTATCATGATACATCATCAAAAGGTCTCGTTGCATAAGATATGCAACAACCACAAGTTAATATTTTTCTAATAAAAGATAGGTAAATTGAGTTTTTATGAGACTGTACAACAACAACAAAGCCTTAATCCCACTAAGTGGGGTCGGCTACATGAATCATTTTTCTCTATTGCGTTCTATTTAGTGTAAAATTTTTGTTTAATTCTAATAAATTAAGATCATTTTTTATGCAATAAGCCCAAGTTTTCCTAGGTCTACCTCTGCCTTTCTTAACATAAGTTGTATCTAAAACATCTACTCTCCTAATCGGATCATCAGGTGGTCGATGTTTAATGTGACCAAACCATCTAAGGCGGCTCTCTCTAATTTTATCCGTCACTGGTGCAACACCAACCCTATTACGGATATATTCATTTCGCATTTTGTCTCCAAGTGTAAAGCCACTCATCCACCTAATCATTCTCATCTCGGCAACACTTAACATTATGCTTCTCTTTTAAAGGCCAACATTCAGCACCATAGAGCATTGCAGGTCTCACCATCATCTCATAAAATTTTCCTTTCAGTCTAAGCGGTACTTTTCTATCACACAATAGGCCGGACGTATTCTTCCACTTCAACCAACCAACCTGAATTCTACTATTAACATCGCTATCTATATCACCATCGCTTTGAACAATGGACCCGAGATATCTAAATCGTTCACACCTTTTAATAATTTGATCACCCAAAGTTACACTTCTTTCACTAGGTCTACTATTACTAAAATTACATTCCATGTATTCAGTTTTAGTTCTACTCAAACGAAGACCTTTATACTCCAATGTAGACGTCCATAATTCAAGTTTTTCCTGGGCTTTTTCTCTCGTCTTATCCACGAGGAGGATATCATCAGCAAAAAGCATACACCAAGGTACATCCTCTTGTGAATGCCCAGTAAGACCATCCATAAATAAAGCAAAAAGATATGGGCTTAAAGCTGATCCTTGATGTAAACCAACAGAAATAGTAAAATAATTGGTCAATCCTTCTTCAGTTCGAACACATGTAACAACTCTAGCATACATATCTTTAATAACTTGTATATAAGTCATATCAACACCTTTCTTCTCAAGGACTCTCCAAAGAACCTCTCTAGGAACCTTATCGTAAGCTTTTTCTAAATCAATAAAAATCGACTGTAGAATGAATAAAAATATATTAAGGTGGCTAACCTAGAGGCATCATGGAAAAATTATATTGAAGTCATCATACGAGAAATTTGAAGACATGGCTATTGTGTGCACTTTCTTCATAGCCGTCCATCACTAAAATGAACCACATGCTGAAGTCATGTGCTGCCAATGCAGTCTGTGTGTGAACCATATTGCGCAATATATGTCTTACTATTAGGGACACAAGCATTCACATGTGTTTTATCAATCACTCCGTTGCAATCCTCTATCACACAAATTTATTGATCTTAACATTGATGTGATTTTCTAATATAAAAAAATAAAATGTAATATTCTGTCACCTCTCTTTTTTAAAGTGAAAATTTTCGTTGATTCCCTAATTTGACCTCTTTCAAACATTTGTCACAAAAAATCATTTTCACATTCCGTTACCAAGTGACTCATGCTCTGAATTTTCTTGGATTCTCCATTAGAAATGACTTTAAAATGACCTGAAAATAAACATACTTCAAACTCATATAAAAATTGCTGGAATACTACAGTTCAACAAGAAATGATGAATAGCGGATCTTTGAGCATAATTTGTTGAGTTTAGTACATAGGTAATTAAGTGATTCTCACGTAAGTAATTAGGGGCATTTACGTATGACATAATTCACATGAATTTATATGTGTAACACTTCAACATTTATGTTTACATTCTTACTGCTCATAACTTTTTTGTCGTATGTGTGGAAACATTTATAGAAAGGGAAGATTTATAAATAAAACTGAGAGATGAAAATGAATCAAAACCAAAGGCTCAAATTAGAAGTTCAAAATGGGTGACCTTATAACCAAAACTCAATGAAAACAACACGAGTAATTTATCTTACTATCAGAAAACACTTTAATAAAAATGTTCTGTAAAATTGCTTAGGTTCACATCAAATTTTATTAACCCATGCAATACTCCATGCAATTATAAATTATATTCAAGCAACTCAATGAAATACATTGCTCCAGATCAAGTACCACTGATCTATGCAATACTCAATGCAATGGTTAATGAAGCTATTGAATTAGTGCTGCATTTCATGATTGATGTATGAATAACTTATGCAATAATCAACATAAATATTCTCATATAAATTATACTCAATGGAAGTAACGCATAGGTTCACTAATTTGATGAGCAGAATTAGGATTACTCTACATTCAAACACAACAAGCTCCACAACACTCATGCCATGACATGCTCTGACAAAACTAGGAATATTCCACATTCGAACAGGACATTCTCCACCACACTCATGCCATGAAATGCTCCAACAAACCTAGATTACTCCATGTCTGAACACCCAACCTCCACAACAAAACTCAGATTCTTGTCATTTTTAGAGCAGTCAAGCCAAATGGAGGGACCGAACACAACATCCTCCACATCTGAAAATAACTACCTCCAAAAAAACCATCAAATTACAGAAAAGGCATTTCTATGCAAGGGCATCATGATAAAAACCTAAACAACTCCAGCAACCCGAACAAATTTGACAACCGAAACAAACTCATAATAATTAGGGATGAAATTAAGGCCAAACTCTGACAATCGAAACAACTCAAAACAATGAGAGGCAAAAATAATGCTCAAAGATGACAATCCAAACAACTCGGAACATTGTTCAAAATAATTTACCCTAGCCAAGGGATGCTGGATGAGAGACTGCAACAAAGACAAAAGTAGAAGAAGAAATGTGAGCTAAGAACCAAGACAAAAAGAAAAAACCCTAGGGGCTTGATGGGAAAAAGGAGTATAGTCCGCAGTCAAAGCTGTGGGCCGCATTAATAAGGAGGTTGCAAACGTCGTTACATTGACCCTCGTTTTTGAACAATGCCGAAAATTGATCGTACGAAACCCTCATAACGGCGCAGTTCAAACTGCACTGCATTTTGGAAGCCGCGCCAAATGAGGCCTTAGTGCTTGCTACTAATGTAAGACCATCCTTTGGACTTAGTTGCACCCACCCGTTCGAATCCTCAAAGTTTAGCGTTACAACATGTGCAAGCAATATCACTAATACTAGCTTATATATCGTTGAAGGACATCATCTCCCCCCAATTTATGAAGTCGTAGATGATCATGATCCTCAACTAGATTGGTGGCCTCCAACGTGCCTAGTTTCGCTTTTTTGCATTTAGAATATCTTTTGAAGAATGCAAGTACATTTTTTTTTTTTAATGAAAAGCTATTGTTTTTCCTTACTTCAACTCAACTGGCTCTTGAGGTTGTGAGACATAGTTTTGTCCAAAAATGACATGGAAAAGGGAAGTCTAGTTAAATGAATAGGATTAATGAACTTGTGAGCAGGAACCATTTATCTAATTCTTGTGGGAGGGTATGTACTATGAATGATGATTACTGAACCTGAGGTGGGTTGATTTGAATGGCCAAATGCAAACAGAAATTATACTTTAGTGATGATCTGCTGGGTACATGCGGAAGCACTTTGATGTGATTTTGGGACTCATGGTGTCTAAAATTTCATTTTCGTACTCATGGTGCCTTGCGACAATTTAGTGGTTTTGATTTACTGGATGTTGAATCTGACTATTTTCCGCTATTAACTTTACTTAGATGCCCAGCATTCATATTCTATTAAAATTCTTTTGTTATTGGACTTCAGTTAATTGTCTTGTATTACCCGTGCAGCTACTTGGCAAAGATAATAACTCCTGAAGGCTCTAAGGATGTCAGTGTTGGGCAACCCATTGCAATAACGGTATAATTTCATAGTAAATTGATTTTCTTGCGGTATTATTTATGCTACTTTGCTCACCTGTAAATTCATTTCATTTTCTTTATTGATAACTGTTGTTGGGCTCATTTTCTAGGTTGAAGATCTAGATGAAATCAAAGATATATCTCCAGATGCACTAAGTGGTGTTGTTAAGGTTAGAGAGGAAAAGCCAGTTCAGCATGTGGAATCTAATGAACGGGATGATAACCATGTTCATCAAAGAAATATCAGCAGATTTAGCCCTGCTGCAAAACTGCTCATTGCAGAGCATGGAATAGATGTATCTTCTTTGAAGGCATCGGGTCCTCGGGGCACTCTCTTGAAAGGTGATGTATTGGCCTTAATCAAAAGCAGAGGTGGATCTCAACAAATAAGTCCATCTTTCAAAAAGAGTTCGACATCAGCACATTCTGCCCAACAAACCACAGCTTTATCATCTTCATCGAAAACCCCTTTACAAGTGACTGATGCCTATGTAGACTTGCAAAATAGCCAAATACGTAAAGTATGTTTTTTTTTTCTCTGCATGTTTCTCTGCATGCTTCTAAGATATCAAAAATTTGTAGAAGATCTGGAAAAACAGGCATATAATTTTCCTATTAATTAATTCAAGTTTAGTTCATAAGCTTGGAAAATTTAAGATATTTATTTTGAATACTGTTTTATGTTCAAACTGATTTTTACGAAGGTATGTTTGTATGATAGCACTTGTGTTTCAATCTGCTGCAAATTTTGTTATTTTCATTTTTATGCTATAGTTTCACGTCAAGTGCTGTTTAAGAGAATGCGAGAGAAGATTAAATGTCATCTTTAATTTAATTTTCAAAATTTTCTTATTTTTTATTACTATTATTTTTTTTTATCTGTATTTAGTTGTATTGATCTTGTCTGTCTCACTGGATTGATAGGAACAGGTTCCTCCAAACAGGTTCTTTAGATTGTCAAGTATTGCAAGTTTAGCTCTGAATTTTTAATTATTCTGATCAGTTTTTATGCTCCAGATGAAGTGCTGCAATTGAACTAATAAAATATTTAATTATATTGATTGATGGGCTCTGTCAATGCCATGGTTGTTTTTTATCAGATTCATCTTTCTTTTCTCTTCCTAAGAGATTAGTATTGTTTACCGTGGAACCACTTCTCCCAAAAGTTGATTGTAAATTATTGCATGTGGGAGAAACCATAAAAATATATTTCCATCCAACACGAACTTGCAGTGCATAAAATGTGTTTTTTTTTTCTTTTTTTGCCTTTTGATCCAATTTTTATTAACGCTACAAGATTTTTTTTATTTGCAATTACTTTCATACTGAGTATCACAAAACATTTTTTTTTGTAAGAATTTAACTCCTTAATGTGATATCACTCCTCCTTGCACCTTTTGTATTTGCCAATTATAAGACTACTAACAGTTGTCACTCACCCTGACTTATGATCTTTTGGAATTTTTGTTTGTATATACATCTACATTGATGACAGTACCCAATACAATACAAACAACTTGGTTTTTCTTTTTCTGTCTTTCATACACTGTTAGGCGTCAAAGGAAGGGCACTTTTGCTTTCCAACTGTAATGTCCTTGATTGAAAGTTTTCTTAACCATTTTAGTCCACCTACTTTTCAACCATGTGCCTTAAAGTTCTTATTTAAGGAACTCCGGAATTACCTTAACTATACAGTAAATAATTTCTGATTATATTTGAGATCTTTGCGATATGCTTTAATTTGCAAGCACTGATTGGCTCTATGTATCCTCTGAAATTAATTCAAATAAAGGCTGAAAGCCTTTTTTCTTGCAGTTTTATGTGCTAGCTCATTATGTATGATCATTATGTTATTTAAGTTGAAGCGTGATGTGAAACCACCCCATAACCCCCTCCCTCCCCTCCTCCCTCCCCTTCAACCCTACATGACTTTTTGCTCCCACAGAATTCTAGCCGTTCGTGTATATATCTTATGATTTTTCTGTGTGTTGGATAGATTTTGCTCATGGCTTTATGAGGTAAGGTCTCACTTGAATTTTCTAAAATTTGTAATATTTCTTGAAATGTATTATGTTTTTAGATTTTGGGAGCATTTTAAAAATAGAACCCCCTATGGCCAAGGTTTGCTTTCAACACAATCGTCATTTGGGTAAACATTATATTATTTGGATTTGTAATTTGAATACTTCAATTTTAGAAGTGGACCTATTTTGTTATGATGTGCAACGGACATGCTCATTATAGAAGTATTTGATAGATTGATTTGAGCATCGTCAACTATATCTCTTGCAGAGAATCAGATTTGTAATATGCATTTTATTGGATTTGCATTGACATTCTTAATTCTTTATATTACAGATTCTGTCAACTCTACTCTGTTCATAGAGAATCGGGTCTGTGGTCTTGCATATAGGCTAAATTAGCTTGAACATTCTTCACGTTATAGACCTTGTCAACTTTACTTCCATATGTAGATGATTAGGCCTGTGAATTTAACATCATAATTTTTTCTTATAGGTTTAAAATAAAATTTCTATAAATGAGGCTTTGAGCAAATGCCAACATTTTGTCATTTTAAGCTTATGGTGCATGCGTTTATTTTATGCTTCAAGTTTTGTCAATTTTACAGTCCGTAGATAGTAGGAACAATCTTTTTAAGTGGTTGCAGGATCTAGAAAAGAAAGTTTCCAATATTTTTGGCAATTATTTGATTGGTTCAATTACCTATTTTTTCTCTAATTCCCTATGGACAAGACAATCTGTTCGAAAGCGCACGACTTGACGGGATTGAGTGTTATTTAAAAAAGACTATTTTGAAAATAATAAGTTTTTCAAAAGATTTACATTCTTGTTGAAGCTAGAGTAATTTGAGTTTAAAGCTTTTTGCCCCCTGCAACATTTTTTAAATAGAATATTTGAGCGTTCAGTGTGTTGGTCAGAACAATTGTAGACTTGTTTAAATTTCAAAGTCTTGAGTATAAATTAGAGAACTTAGACGCCTTTCACGTTAACTTGCATGTCTATTGAGATGATATATTTGAATTAAAGAGTCTCGCTTGAAGAACCTAAAATACTTGGAAGTTATCCAAAATTTGATTATTTAGGTGCATATTTTAATGCGGGTAAAGCTTCATTTTGGATTTTTCAGGAAACACATTTTGTTTGAATGTATATGTGTTGTAGATCTGGTGGCTTGCTTGCAAATTAGATGCTTTTTTATCTGTCATTATTTTCTTAAAGAGGCGGGCTTTGTCCACACATGATTTATTTTATTTGAGTAGACATTACAAGCAATTTCTTTTCTTCGAAATAGAAGAACCATTTAATTCATTTTTCTTTTTTAATTTCAAGTTCAACTTCTTGTGTTATAATAAGTTTGAGTATAAGGTAGTTCTGCCCATCACTTGCGAGTAATTCCTTAAGAACTCTATAAGATTATTTAAAGTTCAATTCGATGTTTGGTTTCATTCATTAAAAAATTTGCAAGACACTGGAATGTTAATTTTGTTCTTATTTTTGTAAATTTAGATTCACAAGGTCCATTTTAAGTTTCTTGGCTTACTAAACTCTTTAATATTATTTTAAAAACTAAAAAATGTCTGAGGAGTGGAGGAAGAGTAATTTGGTCCCTATTTTTAAGAATAAAGGGATGCCTAGGAATGTGCAAATTATAGAGGAATTAAGTTGACGTGTCATACTTTAAAATTATGAGAGAGGTAATTGAACATAGGTTAAGATGCTTTACAAAGATTTCTCATAATCATTTTGGATTTATTATGGGTAGGAAGCTATGCATTTATTGAGAGGTTTGATGGAGAAGAACAAAAGAATAAGGATGATTGCATATGATTTTTATTGATAGAAATTACTTACAATAAGGTTTCAAGAGATATCTTTTGGAGAGTTCTAGAGAAGAAATGTGTTGATATTACTTTTATTCAAGTCATTAAAGATATGTTTACTAGAGCTATTACTTGAGCTCTTACTTGTGTTCGATCAGATGGTGACCTAATACTTTCCTATTTCAGTTGGATTACAACAGGAATTGGCTTTAAGCCCATATCCTTTTGCTTTAGTTATGGATGATCTTATTGGACACTTATAGGAAGATGTACCTTGGTGTATGCTTTTTGTTGATGATATCCTTTTTGTAAATAAGACTAGAGAAAAAGCTCAGGAAAAATTTGAATTATGGAGGTCTACATTGGAGTCTAAAGGCCTTCCTTTGAGTAGAACTAAAACTAAATACATAGAATGTAATTTTAGTAGTAGTAGCTCTTGTGAGAGAGTTGTAACTATGGGTGATCAATTTATTAAAAGATTTGAACGCTTTAAATATCTCGATTCTATTGTTCAAAGTGATGGTGATATAGATTGGGATGTTATTAGTAGAATTCAAGTTTGTTGGTTGAAGTGGAGGAATGCTTCGGGCCTATTATGTGATAGAAAAGTACTGCTCAGACAGAAAGAAAAATTTTATAAAATGTTGTTGAAGTTTGCAATGTTCTATATTGCTGAATATTGGTCTTCAAAAGAGAAGCATGAAACTAAGCTTAGTGTTGCCGAGATGAGAATGCTTCAGTGGATGAGTGGCTTTACACTTAGAGACAAAATGCGAATTGAATATATCAGTGATAGTGTTGGTGTAGCTCCAGTGGCGGACAAAATTAGAAAGAGTCATCTTAGAAGGTTTGGTCACCTTAAACGTTGACCATCTGATGATCCAGTGAGGAGAGCAGATGTTTTAGATTCGACACTTGTTAATGAAGGCAGAGGTAGACCTCGAAAGACTTGGTCATACTGTATAAAAAATAATCTTAATTTATTAGAATTAAATGAATATATGACGCTCAATAGGATGCAATGGTGAAAAAGGATTCGTGTAGGTGACCCCACTTAATGGGATAAAGGCTTGTTATTGTTATTGTTGAAGGCTCATTTTGAATTGCTTTATTTAACTTAGGGTGCGTTTAGAGCAACTGCAACTATTTGAAGAAGTTGTTAAGTTGTTTCATAGAGAAACTGCTGTTAGAAAGCTGCTGATGGTGTTATATTTTGTTTGTTTGGATGATCTACTGTGTTGTAGCTATTTTCGAGAAAAAAATACTATAATGCACATATGGATATATGTTCGCTAGAAGTCTACAGCTTTTGTAATAATTCTAACAGAAGTAAATTTTAGTAGTTCAAAAAGTCAAAAGTCCATTTTAAATACTACATTAAGTTTAATACATCACTTAAAACATAATAGCATGATAATAAAGATTACAACAACAAGAAGTAATGCAATTATAACATTATCCATCATGTCCAAACATTCACTTTTTAGGAGAATTTTCTTTTCCAAAGTTTCTCTCCAGGCATAATCACTATTTGAAGTGAATTCCTCACTATCATTAGTCCATCGAAAAAAATTTTAATCGTCAAGTGCTCTTATAACTATGGATCTAATAAAACACAAATTGATTATTTTCTTATGAGAAAAAGAGATCATCAAGAATGTAAGGATTGTAAGGTCATTCTAAGTGAATATTTAAGCGCTCAACATTGATTATTAGTTATGGATTTTAAGATGAATAGTTGTAAGATAATTAATATAATGAAACATTGTCATAAAATTAAATAAGAACACCTAAAAGACAAATAACATTATTTTTATAAGTAAACTTCAAGATTTCAAGATTTGGGTTTTTCATGAAGAAACCAAATCTATGTGAGATAAATTAACAAACACTATTAAAGAAGTGACAAAAGATGCACTTGAAGAATTAAAAGAAAAAAAATCATAAATAAAAATAGTTGGTGGTAGAATAATAATATGCATGAAAAGATAAAATATGAGAATGTGTTAGAAAATTGAGAAAATATATGGTGGCCCGTAGGGCATTTAAGAGAACAATTTGTGACATTAATAATTCTGCTTTTAGTGATGTTTATAATAAACTAGATACTGAAGATGGTGAAAAATATATGTATAAAATAGCTAAACAAATAAAGAAAGATAAACATTTAATTTAAGTAAAATGTATTAAATGTGAAAATCATAATGAGCTTTTCTTATACGAAGATATCTAACAATATTGGTTGGTGAGCTATTTTGTTAAAATTTTTATTGAAGTTTCTGAAAATATGACTGACCTTAGTCATTTTAAGATTATTAATAATAATAAAACTTTTTATTTTTATCTTCACATTAGTAAAAAGAAATTCGAGGTGATTTTAAAGAAAACTAAGCGTGAAAATCAGTGGGACCCGATGATATCCCAATTGAAGTACGAAAATATCTAAGAGATTTTGGAGTTTCTTGGTTTACTAAACTTTTTAATTTTATTTTAAAAATTTTAAAAATGACCCAAGAGCGAAGTAACAGTATTTTGGTCCCTATTTTTAAGAATAGAGGGGATGCAAAAAAGAGCAAATTATAAATAAATTAAGTTAATGTTATACTTTAAAAGTATCGGAAAGGGTAATTGAACATAAGTTAAGATGTGAGACAAAGATTTCTCATAATCAGTTTGGATTTATATTGGGCAAGTAGACCATGGAAGCTATACATTTATTGAGATGGTTGATGGAGAAGTACAAAGAGAGTAAGGAGGATTTACATATGATTTTTATTGACTTAGAAAAAAAGCTTACGATAAGATTCCAAGAGAAATTCTTTGGAGAGTTCTAGAAAAGAACGCGTTGATATGAATTATACTCGAGTTATTAAAAAAAGTATACTAGAGCTGTTGTGTTTGAACAGAAGTCGGATTGACCAAATATTTTTTCATTTTAGTTGTATTATACCAGGATCGGCTTTAAGCCTTTATCTTTTTGCTTTAGTTATGGATGCTCTTACTGGACATTTACAGGAGGATGTTCCTTGGTTTATGCTTTTCATTGATGATATCCTGTTTGTTGATAAGAATAGAGAGAGATTAGGAAAAACTAGAATTATGGAGATCTACGTTGGAGTCTAAAGGCCTTCGTTTGAGTAGATCTAAAATTGAATACATGGAATGTAATTTTAGTAGTAGTAGCTCTAGTGGTAGAGTTGTAACTATGAGTAATTAAATCATTAAAAGGTGTGAACGGTTTAGATATCTCGGGTATATTGTTCAAAGCTATGTTGATAAATGGAGATGTTATTGGTAGAATTTAGATTGGTTGGTTGGAGTGGAGGAATTTATCAAGCCTATTATATGATATAAAAGTACCGCTTAGACTATAAAAAAAAAAAAAAAGATGGTGGTGAGACCTGCAATGCTGTGTGGCCCAGAATGTTGGCCTTTAAAAGACAGACATAAAACATATTTGTGTTATTGAGATGAAAATGTTTAGGTGGATGAGTGGCTTGATACTTAGAGACAAATGAGATTAAACTATCCGTGAAGGGTTGGCATACAAGATTAGAGAGAGTCATCCTGGATGGTTGGGTCACATTAAATGTCAAACATTTTATGATTCTATTAGGAGATATGGTGTTTTAAGATTTGACTTATGTTAAAGAAATGCAAAGGTCGACCTAAACAAGACTTGGGGCGTATTGTATAAAAAATGATCTTAATCTATTAGAATTAAATAAAAATATGACGCTCATTAAGACGCAATGCAGAAAAATGATTCATGTAGCCGACACCACTTAGTTGAGATAAAGGCTTGTTGTTGTGCATGTGTTTTATTTCTGGGATATCTGTCTTTTTCCATAGCTACCTTCTTGTCTTGATGTATAGTTAAAATATTGCATACCTCACTTATAGTATAAAATTCTATAAATGTTTAAAATACTTGAACTGATATTTTCTGAGAATACTGAAATACCTGCTAAGAGTCTTGGTTGAGTGTTGAAATCTCTCGAAAAAGCAAACATCGACTTATTTTGTGACATTATATAAAGTATCTACCAGCACTTCCCTATTTTTAAATCTGGACAATCCTTGCAAGCCATACAGATTTTGCAATTCATCGAACATATCACTGAATTTTTTTAAAACATTCAGGACATGTTATGAATTGTATCTGGATGACCTTGAAGGAGCTCACCAATCCATTTGTCATCTTAAGTGGAGGATGCCATGCATTGGGTCTTACACATGTAAGTTTGGTAGTATTCATTAATGAGACATATTGTAGTTGCTAAAATTGTTGTTTGTTGTACTATCTCTATTATCTCATCATCATTTGATTGATCCATCAGAATTTTTCGTGCGTATCAAAAATAGAAAAGAAATCATGAATTGGATAAAAAATGGACAACTAAATTTGAGATAAGATTACTTGAAACTGTATTGAAATATTGTTAGCTAATAGAAAATTAGGTAATAGATGTTCAAATAGTAACATATAAAGTGTAAGTAAATACAGATAGTTCAAGTTGATTTTTAACTTCATACAAACATAACCCAAAAAATTATTACACCAAATTCAAATAGATTGATTTTTAATGAACTATCGAATGAGTCCTCTGCTTCGACAATATTGTTATAAAAGCCTCCGTTTTCTTGGGGCTCCAAGAAGTTTTGTGAAAAATAACCAACTACACGTCCTCAAAATTTCAGGAGTGCAGTCCAGGAGCTTAATGATTTATGCCATCAAAGGGTATGTGTGTGTTGTGCGAGTATTGGACATCATCCTAGTACAAATTGTAACTAAGGGTGAAAATTTTCACTTAAAAATTTGGCGATAGTCTTCATTTTCCTTTTAGGTTGTTGGCTTTGTGTTGCACAATGGTTGGATTGGCTGGATTCAACGTGCTCTACCTTCTAAGCCGATTCCTCGTGAACTTCACTTGAATGAGCATATTCCAGCTCATCCAAATTATGAGTGCTCTGTGTTGTAGCCCAAACATTAGGACTCGTAGTTGAAATAACATATATCAAATCAAGTTTCTCTTCTAGCTCAGATTCTCTGTCACAATACCTAAATTTTTTGATATTTGACAGAACCTGCATTTAAAAAGAACATTGTCGATAAATTATGAAAATATTGATAAATTAGCATAACCTTTTGAACTTACTAGAGTTTCTCTTCACTATTCTTCGGATGCATCTATTATTTTTTTAATGGGATCCCAACACATTCCAGTTGCTCACTTTAATTCCTTCTATATCTTCTAATTCTTTTTGAGTCGATACCATTTCTTTTTCAAATATGTTTTATTATATACCGTTTCTATTTTTTCATAAATTTTTTTTGTTATATTTTGTGAGTCTTTCCTATTGAAATGTGTTGTGGGTCTGTTACATATTCGATCTTCTTTAAATATAAATCACAAAAAATAATCTTGACCCCTCTTCCAAACGTTAGATACACCATCATCCTTGTGTTTTCCTATCTTGTGAGCCTACAGTAAATTGAAGTGATGTTTAAAAATGCATGATGGTAAAAAGGGAAGATAAACTGTTGGAAAAATTTTTAAACTAAGATTATAAGTGAATCAATTAAAAAAGTGTAGAAAAAATTAAAAGGGACAAGCAAGCAGAGTCTAGTAAGTTCATTTTGTCATAGATTTTCCCATTCATGATCACCTTCTGCATGCAACTGTTAGCCAGTATATTAGGAATATGAGGTCACTATCTGAACTAGTGTATGGCATTAGATACATGGGATATAAGACAATGCTTAGGAGTAAGATCAGATTGTATCTGAAGTCGAGTGTGTCATGTTGGTTCATATATACATAATAGAAGACAATATGCTTAGGAGTAAGATCAAGTAGTACTTGAGGTTTAGTGTGTCATGTAGGTTCAGATGGTACAAATGCTTATGAATAAAATCAATCAGGTAGTATTTGAGGTTGAATGTATTGTATTGATTCAGATATACAAAATAGAAGACGATATGCTTAATAGTATAACCATTAAGTATCTGAGGTTGAGTGCGTCTCGTTGGTTCAAATATAAAAGATGGAAGACAATATGCAATGAACCAGTAATAACAAATCACCAATAATAACTTAGATTTAGCAACACCAATGGAATCCAATTACAATAAATGACTAAAGACATCTAGATGAATCACATCGGGTAATCGGTTGAGCTTTTTGTTTTTATTTTTCTACATCATAGCTCTACCAAATTTTATACCTTTGAAGATTTCCAAAATAATGCGATTGACACCCACATTGTAAATAGTATATGAAGTAATACAACATTTTATCCTGAATGCAGAACAATTAAACAATAATTCCGGATCTGTATTCCAATACGTATATATGCAATGTCTGATTTCATTCTATGCAATGTCTGATTTCATTTCACGACTCATAGGACAAACGGTGCTACCATATTTTACGTTCAGACCAGTAATATGCTCTGAATATAAAAACTTACATGTGTAATAAAAATGCTTTAACTGGACTCAGCTTTAGCTTCCCTTCTAACAGAAATGAAATAATACGAAATAAATGGCCTGCATAGGTATCAACAATGAAATGTTAAAGCAGTTACTAAATTTTTAAAACGGTGGAAAAGTCTAAAGAGTTTCTATGAAAGACAATTAAAATGCAAAAGAGCGGCTCTTTTCTTTCCCAGAGTTTTGTAATATTTTTACCAAAAACAACATGGGAATTAAGCTTATTGACAAGCACATAAACACATATTGGCATGATGACGAAGATTCAACATGACACAAAGGATAATTCAATTTCTGGGCATTTAAATTCACTCTACCCAATTCTTATATATTTACATATATGATAATTATACTTTACTTTTTTACATTAATACCATCCAAATACTTCATATCACACAAAAAATACCATTATTTTAACGTGAAGAAGTGAAATACACTTTTCATGCATACGTAACGTGTCATGTTTGTAACAACTGAGGTTTATGTATTAGATATGTACATACATAAGAATTGAGTGGATGTAGATAAATCTTCAGAATAAAGAAATGCCGCCCATCCAACTAAAGCCTACAATTTTAACTTCACTATCCCTAACAAAAACTTAACCATAAATTGAAAAAAGCTGATGCTGAAGAAAGTCTGCTTCTCTATGCTATCAGACATAATTTTTCCGGTATGAATATCAAGTTTATCCATTTTCAAAAATGAAGCATTGGGACTAAAGACATCCTTTCCATGATTAACAATGTAAGGAAAGGAAACTTCCAAGTAACAGTCTGACAACAAGATGCCAATATCTTAAATTAATCATATCCGAAATCATAATTGATACTCACAAAAACCATAACAAGCCCCCAAAACCTAACCCTAAATAATATGTCTCAATGAAGAGCAACATTTCAAAAGTGGAACAAAGCCTCGATTCATAGTATCCAAAACTTTAGCAGGAAATGCACTCACTAGAACCAAGAAAAAAAAAATTCATGCACAAAGCTTCAACCGACAACGGGGAACAAAATCCCTAAACCCTTGGGAACTTCTACATATTACTCAGATAGATTGATTGACAAAACTCTGATCAACCAGCTAACAAATGGTGCTGGCATTACAGAGATACATAGAAAAAGTTTTCTAAAAATCTTCAAATCAATTTCTACATAAGGAAAATAAGGCTAAAATCCACTTGAAAAGAAGAATTAAAGATAGGAAGAACGATGTAAAAGAGAATGCGTGCACAGAGCTTCGGCTGACGATGGAGACAAAAAGCCCCAAGGCATTTTTTTTGTGGATGTGCGGATATATCAAGGTTTAGACGGGTAATTTCATGAATTTACTGGGAGCAACGTCATCTTTTTTGAATTACTTCGCAGAACTCACAGCGGACCGATGCTCGAACCCTTTGTTCTCAAAACATTGTTCCTTTGCACAATTCTCTGAAACACCATGAAAAAAGTTCCTTTCCAAATGCTACCCTCGGTGCTTTCCAAAACAAAAAACACAAAAAAAGCTACCCGAAAGGGGGCCTTAGTAAGTCTTTTTTTTGAAGAGCTGTTCATGACAAAATTTTAGCTTCCTGCCATCATCTCCCCTGTATAGAGGTCATTTTTTAGAGTACTTGGTTTGTCTACCATGCCAAGAAAGACACACATGATTGGTATTGTAAAGCACTCCATTTGTAATTTTCTAGAGCCACTGTGTCAATAATGGTGCATATATGGCACATTCATGAAAATTTTACAATAGATAATTTTTTCTACTGTGCTAAGAAAATTGCGCATACGGTTTACCAACTCATTGTAAGCCTCCCCTATGAGTTTCTTCTACCACACTAATAATAGCATTCCTGGATTTTGCTTGTGGCATCAAACCTCACAATCTCAATTTTAGGATTTTAGGGTTGCAAACTTCTTTTAACCATCATGCATGGGATAGATGATGAGTTTGTGGCAAATTGACAAGGTTTTTCTGTTATAAAGAGATAATATATGTATATTTTTTGTGTTTGTTGTTTTTAGAGAGAGAGATAGGTGGAGAGGGTAGAGGTGGTTATCGCGATTATTGGTGCAAATCTCGGGAGTTGATCAGGGAGAGAAGGGAAGAGAGGAGAGGCCTGAAATTTGAGTTGCGTGAGAATGAGGGGTTGGTTGTTGTGTGGGATAAAATTGCGTAAATTTGTTAGCGTGGACAATGACATGAGAGTTAGAGCCATCGTGCGAAAGTTGAGCCATGATGTTGGGGCTTGATTTGGGACAATGACGTTGGCGAGACAGTAGACGAATAGGGAGTGGAGATTGCTATGGGTTTTTGTGTGTGGCTGTCATGAGGAGGATTTGGCAAGGGAGCAGGGACTTGAGATAGGAGATGGTCAGGAGATGGTGCTCTGTGAGGGGTTTTTCCGAGAGCTAGTAGTATGTTGGGGATTTTTTTTCTTTTTGTGTGGTTTTGTCTCAGAAATAGGAGGGGACAATGAGGATGTGTGGGAAGCTCTGGTCTTTTGTGCAGCAATTGGGATGTGGTGCATGGTCTCTATGAGGGGATTTGGCTTGGGGCGCTTTGGGACATGGGAAGGAGTTGCGGCGAGATTGTTCAACATTTAAATAAGAGAAGATGCATGAGAGAGTGAGGGAGGGAAGATGGCAAATGAGGAAGGGGATGCTTATGTGATTGTTCTACATGAGAAGGAGGGGAGGGATCAAAAGGGTAGGAGGAGATGGGGCATAGCTGGGTGGCAGGATAAAGCCAAAGGGCTTTATAGAAATTCTAAATTGATTTGTTTTTTAAATAATATTAGTAATATTATTAAATTTGTAATAACTTTATGTTAAGAATTATTTCTTGTCCATCATCGTTCCTCCATGTATCTTGATTTGCATTTTGTCGGCCTTATAATGCATGCAAATTTATGTTTTAATCTCTTACGACAGATAGGTCAATATAAGTGTTTTTGGTTTCTAGTAGAAATTTAAAATTGGATGATCATTAATTTATTATTCGTGTGGAATTATTATTTGTGCAGATTTTACTTATTTTCTTGATTTCATTCAAGTTGACTGACTGATTATTTTAGTTTATGGTTTGCGAACTATGGATATTGACTTCGTATGCTTGATGTTAGTCTCTCACATCATTCAATTGTGTGTTAGAAAATCCTAGATCCTATTATGTTTTGTTCAGTGTGACATCCTTGAGCAGTTCAAGCTAAAAACAAAAGACTGGAGCTGCACTAATGCATTATTTTCTCAAATTTTTAATATGGAATCCATAGAACATTTCTATTTCGTTATATATCAAATTTCTTTATTTATTTGCAGGTGATAGCGAAGCGGTTGCTGGAATCAAAACAAAGCATCCCTCATTTTTATTTATCTTCAGGTTTCGCATGGTCATTTGCTTTGACGAATTTCCTCTTGCTTGTGATTAACTTTTGATTTCTTTTTTCTGAATATTTATGGCTTTTAAACAGACGTAATACTGGACCCTTTACTTTCCTTCAGGACCGAACTTAAAGGTACTTAAAAGTATGGCAATGTCCTAATTTACTGATTTACAATTTCTAATTATTGAAAAACCAGATTTACCTTCTGGTGCGTTCTCCTTAATGTTCACTTATATAGTCCTCGTACTGTTCTTGTCTTTAAAAGACGGCTTTCTGATTTTTTCATGCAGAACAACATAACGTGAAAGTCTCAGTTAATGACATTGTCATAAAAGCTGTAGCACTAGCGTTGAGGAATGTTCCTGAAGCAAATGGTAAAGTTCTGAACTGGTTGTGTTATGGAATTTTTAGAAGTTTTAGTGATTTAAGTTTTATCATTTCATTCAAATTGATTAATGAGGATGTTTATAATTTTGAAGGTTAACCTTTTTTCTAATTAGATTTGGGCCTAGACGATTAAAATGATTACTTTTTGACTTTATCTATGCACTTATATTTTCCTTTGTACCTTGATATTTCTTTGTAAATGCCCTTGTTGTGCTCACAACTTTACCAGATTTATTTTTTCTTTCAAAGAAAAAAAAGGAATGCTCAGATAATTTTTTGTTTTTTGCAATGCTGTGAAATTTATCTGATTATTACTATACTTTTTTTATTGCTATCAAGTTAAAGGAGGCGTCTATAGTGCATGGAGTTTGTCATTATAGGCTTTGATAGTTATCTATTTTATTGTTTTATCCTAGTGGCTTAATAGGAGCCCAGTTAGGCTATTGCCTTGTCAACTAATTGATTTGATGCTGTGATTCTCATTTCTTACTACACTAGGTAGGAAGAGCTTTATTTGAAAGCTGTGAAGTATTTTTATGGAATAATAGTATGGATTCAGTTGAAATATTACATTGTGAAAATCATGAACTTCCTGTATGATAAAAAATGACAATTGAGAATTCGTTTTATCTGATGTATGATCTAATATTTAAATGATTCTTAAAGATGTATGAAATCATTCCTTCCCTTACTTTCAAAGATTGAAGGAGTTGGCTGAATCCGATTTTAGGTGTGAACCATGCTAATATATTTCAATGATTATTCTCTTAACTTTGGAGGAAAAGCCATCTATATGCATAAATGTTACATATACTATGATGAACTTTTCTCTTTCCAGACTATGTCCAGTCTGTTTTGTCCAACTATATCTTGCGCTATGGTTAATTTTTAAAATTTTCTTGAACCATTGGAACATCCATCAGCCAAGTAGAAAGTTCTTCGTTATTCTACTTGTGTAAGAGCGTTGTAATTTTCAAAATTTTGGAGACTTAACAATATGGAATTTAATAACTTGGTTGTATTCTCTCGTGGAAGACCTGATCCACATTCCAATGAGCTTCTCCCATGAAATACTTGATCCGCATTTCACTATCAGGTGAACGTTCGTCGTGAACAATGCAACTTGGTTCCCTACTCTTTGGTGAACAAAAATATGAGTACACAAACCTCCGTAAAAATTAACACATCTTTTCTTAGACCCGTGCTATAATACTTGAGATTGACCTTGAGGTGATCATGTACTTTCTAAAAGTAGTCCTAACATTTAAATCAGTCATCGGTATAAACAAATTTTGCACCAGATGTCCTCCAAGCAGTCGAATAGAAAGTTAGCAATCTTATAGAAGCAAGGTTAAAACGAGAAGTGCACCACCATGCTTAGTTGGCAAACGTCATCATGTCAAAAAAGTTAGTGGAGCATGGAGGATGTGTTTTGTTTATACCGTCTTTAATATAGTTTGCCTTAAGGAAAATTTTCCTCTATCTGGCATAGATCAACTTGTTGATGTCATATCAGGGCTCCAAATATTTAGTTTTTGGACGTCTACTTAGGTTATAACAAAATAAAGTTGAATCCAAAAAATAAGGACGTCATATCCTTCAAAATAGATAAAAGCTTATATTGTTATCAAGTAATGCTGTTTTGGTTAAAAAATATTAGTGCAACCCTCCAACGTCTTATGAACAGAGTTTTTAAAAATTTTATTAGGTGCACTATTGTGGTATATGTCAATAACATTGTAAAAAGCCTAGAAATGTCCCAACATATCACCCATTTTGAAAATTATTTTCAACTTTTTTGACTTTACAACATAAGCCTCAACCAAGTCAAGAAAGGATGGTTCAACAACCTATCTACTAAGTTAACAAGATCTCTTATGACACAAAAAATCACTACCCGTTTGCAGGGAAAATAACATTAGTCATAATATTCTCAACACGCAGGTTACATTTGTATTTTCAAGCTCATGTTATAAGTGTCTGCACATAACCTCCGTTAAAAGTTATCATACAAAAATTAGAAGTATCAAGAAGGTTGATTAAATGCTCAATAAAATTAGGAGACTTTGACATTCGCTACTTATCTTGACCAAACATTAAATCACAAATACTCATTGAGAGTTTTACATTTACTACCATTTCGATCAAATATTAAACCAATGCTGGTTTCTAATAAAAACCAATGCTGGTTTCTAATAAACCAATGCTGAGTTTTAAACCAATGCTGGTTTCTAATTATATCCATCTAAATTATGGAGTCTGCCAATTTCATTATTTATTAAAATATTTTTGGGAGATTTACATACACACGAACAATTGTTCTGTATTTGCATATCTAATAAACTATGATTTTTACATCTATGTCACTTTACCTGTGCTAATAAAGGTGTGTTTCACTTTTGCAATGTTAATAATAGTGGTATTTTTTATGTGATGTGAAGGATTGTGATATCAGTGTTAAAATTGAAGTTTAGGTGTTTAATAAGTAAATACATTACAATTGTGTTGTATGTATATAAATGCCCTGTCGGCCGCTTAAAGTTGCGTCTTTTTTTATTTAATTTAATGGATATATGTATATTAGTTTTGAAAATAAGATTTTTAAATTTTAAAATATTAGAATGAGAAAGGACGGATCTCATTCGTTTAGCAGTTTGGATGAACGAGCGTAATATCGCAAGTAACGCATCTATTCCGAAGAATAGACACCCTACTTGACAATATCGCTCGATCAAATAAACCACCAAATTCATGACATCCGTTCATGTCACGAACCTTTATGTGAATCGACGAATTCCCTATTTAATACAAATGAATTAAATAGGGTTTATATTATCTCGTGTCTTTAAAACTTCCTATGGATGATGCACTATAGCTTAATTACCTCTCAACGACCAAAGTCACTGCGAGAACTCTCGATTTAGATCGCGGTTTCTATCTTCGTGAATTAAAGCGTAGGGTTTTCAACGAAATTTGAGTAGAGGAATCCAATAGGTGAGACGCAATGTGGAACAGTCATTTCTGGAGTCAAAGAGAGAAGGGTAGGGGATGTCACAGATCTCGAGGAGGACCTCGAGGACGTCCTAGACTATCCTATGGTTGGACTTTAAATTTTGGAAAGAGATTTATTTTAATTTCAATCCTGCAAATTAATTATAGGAATTACGTTTGCACAATGTCTAATTATGCAAACTACCTGAAAGATAGGAGGATTTACGTCGTATGGGGCGACGACCTCGGAAACCTAAGCGAGTTAGGGCTTATATCGTACAGGAGGGTTAGTGCAGAGCCCAAAAGAAAGGTGAGGGTTTATGTTGCGACAATGACATGCAATCACAACTTGTAATCCCGTTATATGAACTAAAGAAGGTTTCATTGATGTTGACATCGGGTTTATTGAAGAAGATGGTCATGTCGCCGCATCGTGCTCCAAGCTCCACGTCGTAGCAGGAACCGCAGCTTAGATTTAAAGTCTTAAATTAAAGTGAGCGTACGAAGTCGTTTATTATTTTTATCGCGAGTGAGTGTGTGCAGACAGAGTGCATGAGTAAAGAAAGAACAAGATGCACAAGAACATGTCAGTAGAAGCTAAACGATGAGACATGTCATGCTAAACAGAGAGTATACTTAAGTCATACGTGAAGAATACGTCTATAACAGTGTAAAACATGCTTGAAGCAGGGAGAAAGATAAAGAAATGTAAAACGTACTAGTGAAGATACGTATCGAAAGTAAATGATCTAGACATCAGTGAGAGTATGTACTTGAAAGTAAAATATCGCCAGTTATGTATAACACTAATGAAAGTAAAGACATCGCCATGAGTATCACATGTTTGCTTATATCCTGCCATACATGCTACTCGTTTATCGTTATTTTATTTTTTTCTTTATATTTTTCTTATTTTCCGCAATGATTTTTAAGTACTAAAAGAGCAAGGAGTAGAAGTAATAAGTTGAAAACAACCTAAGTAAACGAGGATCTTACAGTGCAGACAAAGAAAAGTAAAGTCCGAAAACTCAATGAGAAAAACGAAGGAAAACGACGAGAAGCGAGAAAATCGCAGAAGAAAACTAAGAAAGTCAGAAAGAAAGAAAAAACGTCTGTAAAACTCCGATAAGTCTCACAAACGAACAAAACAAAATCGTAAAAACTGCAAAAACACCGCGAGAAAACCCACGTACGACCCGCTAAACTCATGGCGAACCATAAGAAAGCCATCGGCCTCTCGGAAGAAAGACCCGTAAGCACGGTGGTGTTTCTGGACTCGCAGTCATAGCTAATGTCCGGACTGAGTGTTGACTCGCTAGACCGACTTTCTCGGCATGCGATCCTAATCCGACTCGAATATGCCTAACCGTGACCTTTATAAATTTTCACACATTTCATTTTTGGTTTTCATGCAACAAGATCAGTAAAGAAGTAGGCACGTAGTTAATGGAGGTAATTTCGTATTTTTCAAACATATGTATTTTTTTGTTTTAAAACATTTCATTCCATGGTCGACTATCCTAATAGGACTAGGTCTACGAACATTAGACTATCGGTAGTAGAAACCCTAAGGACGGTCGAACGATTCCGTGATTCCTGCTCTACTCTCTACAGAGTCTTTGAGTCAGGCGGCCCCATTCTATGATTCTCGTAATTTTCTTGTTTTGCAGTCTCATCCATGTCCCCACCGCACTTACAGCCTTGTTTGAAGGCCCCACATATAACCCAAGAGGTTATATGTGCACACCTACACGTCCCCCGTAGGTGTGTCTGCTGAGCCAAACAAGGTGAAAACTAGGGACGAGAGGTCAAGGAAAGAAAAAGGGAAAGCGGCTCACTTAACACAATTTCGAAAAAAAAAGTGAACCGATTTCCAATGGTCAAAAGCAAGTAAATCACCCTAAACTCCCGACCGACCTCACATGTCCTATGAAAGGACCTAAAGGTACATCGACGCTCTCAAAGAGGGTGAGGACTAGACCTGTAGGAACGCACTCCCTTTTCTCAAATAACTGTAAAATCAAAAAGAAAGAAATCAACTACCCGGGTCCTAGACTCCAGACTACTAATCTGAGGGTACTACCACAAAACTCCAAGGCTTAACCCTTTCACTTTTCTTTCTTTTTTTTTTTACTCCAATTTTCATTTCATGCCACAAATTTCGGGGCCTAAACAAATGCTGCAACAAAGGCCCTCAACCTCAACATCAACTTATCAAGTGATTGCAAATCTCACGTTCACATATTTTTTTTTACCAAGCCTCAACATTGAAATTTCAAGAATTAATTTAAGCAAAAAAAGAGATGCCTCCAAATTCATCCAACCAATTTCATAAGCAAATATAGCAAGAGGCACAAGCATCATCACCATAACCATCAAAGCTCTCGGCCAAGACAAGCACAAAGAGGGGGCTTGCGACTAGGCCTCAACAAAGGAAACCATAAGAGGTAAAGCCCCCTACCCAGTTCCAAATCTCCATAAAGCCCAAAACAGCCCCAATTGAGGGAAATAAATCTGTAAGTTTCCTTTCTCAAATAATTTTGCAATGCAATCCTCCCTAGCATTCTTCACATTTTCCAAAAAATTATTTTCAATTTGCACAAATGGCTCATATGTTCCAACACCTCAAATTGTTTTAAAATAGGCTCACCGACACTTCCGATTTTCTTGAACAAAAGCCCAAACACCACATATATTTCTGATTTTTGAAGCATGAAGGTCATCATGTCTTAAACATAAAAGCATTAAGTAAAAAAAAGAAACAACATATTCGTGTTCATGAGGCTTATGCATGAAGCCCAGACCCTCCAACAAACAAGCATGCTTTTTCCCTTCTCCCTTCATGCTAAACATCATTATAGATATCCCACATTAGGAATGCTCACATAAAAGTTTCAAGGCTAGCTAAGAGGGAGCCAACCACATGATAGAAAAAATTTCAAGATAACCTTCAAGACATGCTGACCATAGAAACTAAACTTGTGAAAACCTTCAAGTGTAGTATATCAACATATAAGAACAATAAATAAAAAAAATATATGTGGAGCATGCCATATAAAACCATCCGCCTCAAGTTACCACATTAAAGCCATACGGATTAGATGTTATTTTCATGAGATAAATAACAATAGGGCATGCAATAAGAGTAGAGGGAGAAATAACTAGCCAAATTTTTTTTATCAAGAAAGCTTCTCAAAATATATCATGCCAAGCTTATGGGGCAAAAGAGCTTGTACCTTAGTGACCGAACAACACAAAAAGGAAGGATCGAGTCAGCCAACATGCAAGCAGAACGAAAGATTAAGGCTCGAGCAAACCAACAGGGAGAAAGAGGACGCAACACTCCCTACTCTTTCAAGCTTTGCCCAAGAGAGAGCGAAACCTTTCCAATCTTTCAAATACACACACACAAGACGGAGGAAACCAGACACAAGAAGGGAAGCACCTCCCCTACTCAGAGCAAAACTCGGCCAACCTCTAAAGCTCCCCCAAAATGGGGTTTAAATAGCAACAGAAGGAGAAGAAGGCTAGCTAAACTCAACAGGCTCAATCCGAAAAGAAGACAAGCCCGGTCCATTACCCCAGGCGACCTGCAGGGAGAAAACTCGAGAAGAGGAGAAGCGAGCATCGGGAAGAAGGAGCATTTCCCCATTCGTGCCAAGGGACAGGGAGCGACGGACGCCGAATGCTCGAAGAGGAAAACCCGCGGCCTCGAGAAGGAGGAGCTCGAGCGAGGTGTCTCGTGAGGTCAATCCCTCTAGCGTGGAGGAGACGCAATGGTCTCGTCTCGGCGAGACGATACGAGCGAGAGGCGGGAGCTAGGGCTCACGCGACCGAACGGGAAAGAGTCGCGGGAAGGAGAGGGCTCGCGCGCGTGCGGGAAAATAGAGACGGGTGCGCGAGAGGGGAGTCGAATGAGGGATATAAGGGTTTTGGGTTTAAAGGGTTTAAAAAGGATTTTAAAAGAACATAAAATTTATTTTAATAAAAATAACGACAAATTTCGCGTCACGAGCCCGCGCTCGAAAACATAGCAAGTTATATGTCATTTCCAAGCAAATTCTACGTCCCGGACGCACCGGCGCAGTCCGTTTCGCCATCCGAGGTCGTTCGGACAACCTCGTCGTCGGTTCAAATTTGATCTTGTCAAAATTCTGACTTTGATGTCGCTCGTTCTGACATTCTGACTTCTGATCTTGATCCGTCGCGGAGAATTTGAAGACGTCGAGGCCGTGGCTCGAGGAATTTGTGCTCGGTAGTGCAGAAAATGTGCACGAGGCTATCCTAAGGTCCAGTGGTCCTATAGGAACTCAATTTGGAGTCCTAACGCTAATTCCAACCTACTCGCTTTGAAGCCTAGAGGTCGGAACTCCGTCCGGACTCTAAAAGAGTATCGAAGTGGTTTCGAGCATACTAAAGCGAGGTATGCCCATTGCTAAGAATCTAAGATCGTCGGGGAAGCTCCTAAAGCTAGAACCCTAAATCCTAGGAGGAAAGCTAAACCTCGACAAAAGTGAGGTCAACATGCCCCCAAACATTTTTTGATCTACAACCAGTCAAATGGCCTTGAGTATTAGTTATCCTTAGACGATGGTCTACATATAATTCTGTTGTACATCCACATCACGCCACATTGATGTAACTTAGCATCCCTCAGCCACATTATGGATTTTCCACAAGGAATGCTTTCTTGAAGCAATGAGACACATTCGATATGGTTTATGCTGATTAGTTAATTGAAATAATGATGGCTGACTTTGGAAATTTTCGAGTTCATCCTTTGTTAGACGTGATCATTTATGCTACTCTTTTCTACAATATTTTTTTGGAAGGTTTACATATATGCCACTCAATTCTCATGTATTTACATATCTAACACCTGAACTTATATTTTTACATACATGCCACCTTTCATATGCATGAAAAGGTATATTTCACTTTTAGAAATTAATATGGTGATATTTTTGATGTGATATGAAAGATTTGAGTGTTAAAAATGTAAAAATAAAGTTTAGGTGTTAGATATGTAAATCCATAAGAATTATGTGGTATGTATCTAAAGGCCCTTGTCGGCGTTGTTTTGTGCGTGAAGTGCCCGTAAGAAGCTGTCGGTCGCCGGAATCGAAATCCCGTCGCTCGCTTCGGAAGGATCCTTCAAGAAAAGAAATATGAAATCAAACTGACCTCATATTTTTCATAGTTTAAATGAAAGAAGTCATACACCTCAAGTCGTACGCATTTATCCCGAAAGACAAACACAAAACTCGAGGGTGATGCTCGATCAAATAAACTAAGAAATATATGACGTCCGTTTGGCTCGTAAAACCATTTTATTCGTCGACAAATTCTCCTATTTAATACGAAGAATTAAATAGGGTTTATTTTAAATGGGTTCGAAATGCTTCTATAAGCGGCAGCTCATAGCTAATTACATCTTAAATGACCGAAGTCACTTAGAAAACTTCGATAAAAATCGGGAAATATTATCTTCGAGGAGGTCGAAAGGATAGGACTTTTCAACGAAATCGGACAAAGAGGTGTGAAGTGGATTGACTCAAATTCGTAACATTTATCGTAGAATCCAAAGGAGGAAGAAGCAGGGATGTCGAAGCTCAGAGGCGAACCTCGGTGACTTCATGCTATCCTATGATTCGCTTTGATTTAGGAGATATTATTTAAAGGTTTCATCCCGCCAATTTTATTTAATTAGGGCTACATTTGTGTGAAACGATCACACGAACGACTCGTAATATATGAGAATTTAGGTCGCGACGAACGACAATCTCGGAATCCTAAAGCGAGTTAGGGCTTATATTGCACAGCGAGTATACAAAGTGCTAAGAAAGCGTTGAGGATTCATGTCGCTGCAGCGAACGACCTCGAAATCCTATGGTTTGTTGTTTAATCACTAAGGAGTGGTTTAGTTGGTGAAGACATGTTTTGTTGCTAAAGATGGCCGTGCCGCTCGACCACAACTCAGCCTCCTAGTGAAGAGGTTGAGTTTCTGGGTGTGAAATCGAAATGTTCAATCGAGCTGGCCACATGGTCGAGCTTCACCTAAACATCCTATGCAGAGTATGTTTAAATGTTGTACGACAGATATAGCAAGGTATGTAGCGACGGAAAAACAATAAAGCATGCAAGTAGAAAGTATAAGACAACGTGCTGCGAGCGAAAGATGCAGAGAGTAGTATGCAAAAAGTAATAAATAAACCAGATATAGCATGCAGCAAGACAGAGTACGCAAAAAAGTAACACGCCGTAAATGTAAACAAACCCGTATACCCTGAAGATCCGTAATGTCTTATGTGTAGCCAGCAGGAGTGTCACATAAAAGCCAAACAAGAGAAGGAAAGAGTCGTCGAAAAGCTCGAGAAAGCAAGGAGACTGACTTATAACAGAAAAACCCGAGAAAACAAACGAAAGTTAAAAATAAAATCATCAAAACCTCTGAAATCCCGAAAAAGCGACCACGAGTGCTTCATCAAAAATCAAACGAAAGCTCGAAGAAAACCGCAAGACTCGTGCCGGGATCAGGCTCGAACCGCGTAGATCTTGCTCGAAGGGTCGTCGAGCGCTACTTCGGTCACACGAGTGTATGAGCCCGCCACTCAACTGAAGGGTGTCCAACTAAACCCGACTCGGAGAGATTGTTCCTCAACCCAAACCGATAATCAACAAGTGGACAACTATGTTTTATAATATAGTTTTTGAAATTTATATTTTTAAGACGACACACGAGTTTCAGGCATACAAGAAGAGTTTTGTCAATTTCCGATCAGTAGTGGAAAGATATATATTAATTTTTTGTTTCAAAACGTAATATCATATTTTTATCGATTTTGAAAATCATGATCGTCCACGAGTCAATCAATTCGTTGGGTGAAGGATTGCTAACAATCCTAAGAAGGTACGCAGTGCCCCGCTCGCTTGTAGCGGTGAATGATACCGTCATCCTACGGTTCACTGGCGGCTTTGGAGCGAGTCCCGATGTCGTAGGATGGGATATCATTATACTTCATCACACGGCGTGCACTTTGCATCATCGTCGTCATTGCCCCAAAACAAAACAAAACCGACTCCGAGTGAAGCGGAACACGTGTAAATCAATAAGGAGGGGGAGAAGAGGAGATTAACCAGCCTCCAGACCTGGAAAGACTAAAACGGGAGGAAGGTTAATCCACTCGCTCCTAAAACATGTAACAACGACCGCCGAAAGCATGACCCGAGAGTCCTTGAACCGCTCCCGAGGACGTCATTTTCTCACTCGGGCACGATCGGATTGTCCCCGAAATGGGTATCCTCGCATCTCGAGATAGGACTAAACCAAAGCAGTGACCTTCGAGAATCGTTCGAGAATCCACAAATCAAACTGGAAAAGAAAGAAAAGTGACTCGAAGAAAACCGACTAAAGCCCCAGACTCATACTAAAATCCAGCCCTTCGATCCTCAATTAATTCTTTATCATTTGGAACACAATTCTTCCCACACGGGACCACTCTCAGACTCTAGGTCAAGCTCATAACAGCGGGAGAATCACCAAATTTTCAATACATAAGACTGGTGAGTGTACAAGCTCCCATGCCATCTCAGGTTAACTCCAAACTCACCAAGCTAAGCAAGCAAAGAACTCACCAAACATTTAGGCTCAAATAAGGGCTTCACCAAACACCACCAAGCTAAGCCGCCAAGTGAAACAAGCCTAAAATTTTAACTCGAGCTCAACCTTGTTGACAATCGCGTCAAAATTTTAACTCACCTCAACCTTGTTGACAATCGCGTCAAAATTGCGTCGAAATATGGTATCGTCGCAAAATTTTAACTCGAGCTCGATCGATCAGAATGGTGTAGGTGTGTAAGACGTGCACAAGGCTGTCCTAATGTCCAGAGGTCCTATAGGGACTCGTTTTGAACTCCTGACGTCAATTTCGACCGGCTACAAACTATCGGTACGGAATCTCGTACAGGATTTCAAAAAGTAACGAAGTGGCTTCCAGACACTCTAAAACGAGGTGGGTCCCATCGCTAGGAATCTAGGATCGTCGGGGAAGCTCCTGAGGCTAGAATCCTAAATCTAGGAGGAATACTAAACCTCGACAAAAAGTGAGGTCAACAGCCCTTTTGTTTTATTTTCCTTTATGATATTGCATCTATCAATGACTGTCTATCCTTTAGCTGAATGACATCGTATATCCTTTTTTATTAACATTTTGGGCATTGTTTTTCCGTCTGGCAGCTTATTGGAGCGATGAGAAGGGTGAGCCCATCCTATCTAGCTCCATTGACATATCAATTGCGGTGGCTACAGAGAAGGTATTTTTTTTTCCCGAACTTTCCTGAAAATTTCTTATGTTGTATCCCTGTTAGACTTGCTGAGATGCAGGGCTTAATGACGCCAATTATAAGGAATGCAGACGAGAAGACATTATCAACTATATCCTCAGAGGTATGTTAAAAGCATGCTGTAAACTGCTATGTAGTCTGAAGCAATTCTTTTCTTTATAACACAGACCATTGTACTGGCATGCCGCAGCATTTTTAAAAAATATAATATTTACATACATACCACTCAATTCCTATGAATTTACATATCTAACACCTGAACTTCAAATTTTTACATACATGCCACCTTGCCTATGCATGAAAAGGTGTATTTCACTTTTTAAAAGTGGTATTTTTGATTTGATAGGAAAGATTTGGTGGTTTTATTGTAAAAATCGAAGTTTAGGTGTTAGATATGTAAATACGTAGGAATTTGGTGGTATGTATTTAAATAGCCTTAAAAAATTGGGTGAAGTGCACAGCTATAATTTGAATTACTATGCATCTTTCCTTGAGATTTTCTAGGATCCACATGGGATACCTTTTGAGATTTAAGAAGTACGGGGATACTGCAATTGTTTGGTTAATTTATCTTTTGATTGATTTTTGTAGATTAAAATTATATAAAATGATTGGATAAGTATTTTTTATACTATATTTTAGAACAAAGAAGATATTCGTGATCATGCTAATTATAATATAATCAAACTTTTATCTCATACAATGAAACTATGGGAGAGCGATGACTAGCTGTATGAAGGATTATTTAGAATCATTTTGATGTTATTTTATTTTATAATTAGTTGGAAATTTAACGTTATGTTGAGAGGATTTGACCTGTCATGTTCATTCTTTGTGTTTTGCTCATAGTTATCCTTTGTTATTTTACTTGACAACCATTATAAAGACCACATGCTTTAGGATGCATTGCATCTGATTATGAATTGAAATACAACCCTCTCCTTTATTTTCTCCCCTCCTCCAAGGCTATTCTTTGTCCTCAAAGTAGAATTTCTTTTCTTAAAATTGCTTCAACCCCTCCTCTTCCTGCACTTTCCCTCCTATCAGATTTTTCCCATACCATCACCTTTTTTTCTCTCCCCTAATTAGTGACTCAAGGCAAACAAAACATATTAAACAACCCATTCTATCTTTGTATGCATTCCAATCGCCACTCTTTTTCCTATCAAAATCTCTTAAGAAATTAAACTTATTTCTCTAATGGCAATAGGCTGGAAGGAAAGAGGAATCCATGCATCTGTATAAGACTATTTAGTCTTAAATCAAGAAACATTGAAACCCTATTTGGGGTTTTTGAAATCAAAGTTCCATCAAATTTTGATATCATAGCCAACATCTTCTATTTTAATTTCTGTTAGAGCTAAACAATCGTACTTTATAACTAGATGATTCATTCATTAAGGGATTGCATTGTATTTTTTTCATGCAAAGAAAATTTTATTATAATATGAAGATTCCCTCCTCTTCATGATTCGATTCTTCTATTTGGTTCTATTGAGATTATTCCATAGTAAACTAGACAGCCTATCCCCTTTTACCCTATTCAATAATTTGGTTTTATCTCTGATTTTTTTTGTCATAATTGTTTTTGTTGTTGTTGTTGTTGTTGTTGTTGTTTGCTCGTCGCTTGATTCTCTAGGCATGTGCTAGTTAGCTTTGTTAGTAATGATCTTTATAGTTGTTAATAACTTGGGATAAAATCTTATATCAAATTTGTTCTTTGACAGCCAACTTTTAAAAAAGATAAATAGAAGGAAAACAAAATTAAAAAAAAAAAAAATCCTAAACCACTCAACGTTGAGACAGCTATAAAGAAAGAAAATCAAAATCAAACTTAAACTTGAAAGAAAAAAAAGAAAAATTATATACCATCCCAAATTGTTTTACTGAAGATTTATTCCACCTCAAAGCCAAAATAAATCATGTAATTATAAATTAAGCTACGTTCGTAGGCTAGCCATTCATGTTGTCATTTATAAGAAATTATGAAATTTTATGTTAAAATTGCACTGCCTACTCAAAGGACCCAGTATAACCTGACATGAAAAAAACTGCTCAATAACTTGGATTGGAGCAACAAGGGTTGGTTTCAAATTGGAACAAGTGAGGGCAAGTATGTATAGATTTCATTTATAGATATGCCTATTGTGAACATTGGAGGCTCAAAAGTATTTCTGCATGATATTAGATACTCAATATTTGAATTCGGGTTAATATTTATGTTTGTAGGAAAATCAAAGTTTCATACTTTTCACTTTGTTCATCAATTCCTTGCATTAGCATCAAATTGCAGTTTATGTGCATACTCACTTAATGATGCAACATAATCATAATATGCATGCATAAATAATGATATTAGATTTATAGGCTTCCTAAATTGTGATAACTTAGAATCTATCGACTTTTAATGGTTTTTACCTAAGTGTGCAATGTAACAACATCCCCCATTCAAGAAGTTTGAAAGTTACTTCTGTTTTAATGGCATCTTTCCTAAGTTCAGCCAATGGAATAATGCTTCACCAAGAAATGTTCTTATCACGTCTTACATGATCTGCTATTACTCCAAAATGAAAAACACGCAAGCAATAAATTTTTGCTGGGAGTAGAATTTCATAATTTGCTCTTTCAATAGTAATTCACCACATATGGAATTTGAAGTTAATAAAATTTTATTTTCTTTTAGATTATGATAGATAAGATGAAAGCCAGGACATACTAGATACACTCATCAATTATTTTCTTAATACCAAATACTTTCACAATCATAGTACTTGGTATGATAAAAAATTTAACGTGTTGCATCAACAACTTACTTTATTCTTGGCTCAAGTATGTTTAAGAATAAAAGAATATTTTTACACAAATGCAACTTTTGCACAGTAGATATTCAACATTTTTTTGGGATTGCAAATACAGTAGTGCTTGATTGTTAGAATATAGGATAAATTCTTGGTTAAGAAGGTAAATGATTCTAATGTCGTAAGGCTTATATCACATCATAAAAGTCTGTTGTATAATTATGTTCTTTTCTAGTTTCATTTAGCTTCTCACTGAAGTACATGATTGGATGACTCAATGAATCACCAATCCTGACTCTAAAAACGTGAATCAAGATACATGAAAAACTTTTTATAAAATCAAAAAGCTTATGCATGAGGGCACCGTCATCGTTGCTTTAAAAGGTCAAATGCTTTTGTAGCACTTGTTTGAATTTGCCCTCTTCCATTGGTGATCTTATAATGGAGTTGAAGCCTTTCATAAATCCAGTTTAGAAGGTGGGCAATTGATACACTTGAAATATATAGTATTTTTATACACATTTTTATACCTGTTTTTGATGATATTGCACTTTAATGGAAGATATTTTGTGTATTTTTCTTGCATGTATGATTAAATGGATGATTGTGATAAAATAAGTGAAAAAGAATCAAATTTGGAGTAAAAATGAAGATTTGTGCAAAATTGATCTGTGGTGCCTAAGCTTCTGGACCTGCGCTTACGCGTCAGAGCCTCGTGGCTATGCGCCAAGACCTGGAGCTTACACGCCAGAAGCCTCGCGCTAAGAACCAAGACCTCACGCTTACGCGCGGCAGTTATTAAAGATAAGTTATTTAATTTTTGACGTCATTTTGAAGAGGTATTTGAGACATCTCTTGTTACAAACGTGGGTAACTTTCTATTGGCGCCAAAATTAAATTAAATTACTCTTAAATGGATGCATTTCTTGGAGGATTCATCGAATCAAGATATAATTTGAAAAGATACGAAGGCTCTTGTTGGAAAAATATAAAAATATGACTTGAATATCAAAAAAGTAGTTGTTGTTGGAGGGTGTGTTGTTTATGTTTATTATGTAAGAGTTTTTAGTAATACACTTCACGTCACCATATCTACTTTAATATAGTTTGTATTAGGATTAGAAGTGAGATTTGGAATTCTTAAAGTTGATGAAGTAATAAAGTTATGAAAGGGTGTTGTGTAAATTATAGGAAATCAATGTTGAAAAAAGTTATGATGATTTAAAACCTTGCACTTCATTTACTTCTTGATTTAGCCAATTAAGATGTTAATATTTGTTGTGAGAACATATAAGAACCTATATGGTATTGTCTCAGTCAACAATTGGTAAGAATCACATGAGATTATATGGGTGAGAATGTAATCCATATGATTAAGTGCAAATAAATAGGGAGATATACTTTGATCGGTGTAGAATTAGAGGACTTTAGAGTGACGGGCTAAAACCCCCAATTCGATTTATTTTTTTATGTTTTGATACATGATGTTAGCCCCCATGTGGAGGGAGAAGAGGAAACTCTAGAGTGAGTGCTGGTATCTTTTCCGCCTATCCCATCTTCAAGATTAATAAAACAATAGATTAACCTATGTTCTTTATAACATCTCTAGTAAGAGTAAGGAATATACTTACTCATATTTGACACAACATATTTTAGATACTTCTACAACATAATTCCATCTCTTATTATTGATTCGTAATAAGGAAAAAGATATTTTATTTGTATTTGTTTTCATCTTACAAAACTCTAATTAAAGTAGTTTGTTTTCATTTCAAATTACAAAAAATATAAAAAAGAATCGAATTTTCTTTCATAGAGTATTATCTTTAGTTTGAGTGAGATCTTTCTTAAAAAGTAAAAAAGTTATTTCTCTGATTTCTTTGTTAAGAATATTTAACATTTATTCTCTGTGGGTTTGATATCTCAGGGTTTAATCAGAAAGTCTTATATTACTTGATAACGATACGAATACTTGCTTAGAATCCTAGGTTATAATAATATTAATTAAATCTCTTATTTGCATTGACATCAAGTTTTTGGTGTCGTAAAGAAAAAGATATCATTTAAAAAGAAGTGTAAATTCATATATAAAACGTAAGCATAAATATCAGGGAACAGCAATCCTTTGAAACTTCAAAATTCAGAAATGGATTGCCGGTGAGCAATAGCCTTAACTTTTCATGGATCAACATCTATTGATCAATTGGAGGAAACCTAATACTAATAAATGCAACTGGCTTTCAAAAAAGTGCCCCCAAAAAAGACATGATTGCAGTGTCCCTTGTCTGCTAGATTGTGAAGAATTTTCGTCGTTGTAAAGAAAGAGGTCATTTAAAAAGAAGTGTAAATTCATATATAAAACGTAAGCATAAATATCAGGGAGCAGCAATCCATTGAATCTTCGGAATTCAGAAATGGATTGTCGGTGAGCAATAGAACTTTTCATGGATCAACATCTATTGATCAATTGGAGGAAACCCAATACTAAGAAATGCAACTGGCTTTCAAAAAAGTGCCCCCAAAAAAGACATGATTGCAGTGTCTCTTGTCCGCTAGATTGTGCGTCATCAAGGTAGATGGCTAAAATCTTACAAATAAATGAGTGAAGAATCTTCGTCATTGTAAAGAAAGAGATATCATTTAAAAAGAAGTGTAAATTCATATATAACACGTAAATATAAATATCAGGGAGCAGCAATCCATTGAAACTTCGGGATTCAGAAATGGATTGCCGGTGAGCAATAGAACTTTTCATGGATCAACATCTATTGATCAATTGGAGGAAACCTAATACTAATAAATGCAACTAGCTTTCCAAAAAGTGCCCCCAAAAAAGACATGATTGCAGTGTCCCTTGTCTGCTAGATTGTGCATCATCAAAGTAGATGGCTAAAATCTTACAAATAAATGAGTGAAGAATTTTCGTCGTTGTAAAGAAAGAGATATCATTTAAAAAGAAGTGTAAATTCATATATAGAACGTAAGCATAAATATCGGGGAGCAGCTATCCATTGAATCTTCGGAATTTAGAAATGGATTGCCGGTGAGCAATAGCCTTAACTTTTCATGGATCAACATCTATTGATCAATTGGAGGAAACCTAATACTAAGAAATGCAACTGGCTTTCAAAAAAGTGCCCCCAAAAAAGACATGATTGCAGTGTCTCTTGTCCGCTAGATTGTGCGTCATCAAGGTAGATGGCTAAAATCTTACAAATAAATGAGTGAAGAATCTGATACGTAATTCTCTGTAGAAGTACTAAATGTGACCAATTAGCACACTGCCCATTCGTACTAGCCATAAAATGTCTGAAAAACAATCTTTTACTCATCCTTATGGTAATCAGATTCACTGGTACTCAATACCCACTTATATGATAAATCTTTTAGAAGAATATCATCCAAATGAGGAAATAGGAATCTATTTCTAACTATAATTTTGATGATGGATCTGCTATAGATGCACATTCTTCATAAGCCATTTTTTTAACAAACAAACTCAAACGTCGACGTCTAAACCTCTTTGATAGAAGACTATCAACCTGATCTTTTAGGTTTATTTCATAGTGGAGATTATTTGATAGCTGTGATCCAATAATAGATCACGTTGGCCTTCATATGTGCCTCTTAACACAATTTAATCAAGCATAATGAAGATGGCAAATGAAAAATATGAATTCACATAATTTATTTGGGAATAACATGATTGGTCAAAATCATCTTACCATCCTTTGTTTCTAATTGATCATTGCTGCTATTATTCGTTGTGTTGTGGCTAAGGAACTACCAGTTACATTAGGATTACCTCCAAGATTATCCTAAAGCTCATGTTCATTTGTATTGATTATAATATATGCAAATTTTCTATGATAGAGTGCTTAGATTTAGCATAGTGTTATATGATATCCAATTTTAATGGCATGGTTTAAACAATTAGTCAAATTTACTAGTTGATAAAAATACATTACTGTGATCGGTTTCAATATTGGGTGTATTATATAAAATACTAAGTATAGAGGTGTGATTGACATCTAAAGTTAATGCTAGGCAGATTAATTGAAGCAAATTTTATCTTGCTTATGATGTTAAGGCAAATTGTATACAGCACAATTATTTGGTTTTTGCTATATTGATCTAAGTGTTGAGCACTCAAAAAAATGTCAATAGTAAAATATGATAAAAATGAGAATGTTAGGATTACAATGAAATTAGAAATACTCAAATTATTGAATCAACATCTATCAAGGATTTGAAAGTTTAAAGTAGACTTGAATGGTTTGGGCATTTGTCAAGAAGGCTAGAAAACACCCATCATGTATGTTTTTTATTTTTTTTTAAATTACATTTTTTGCATGATTTAAATATAATATTACATTAATTTGCATCCAACATTTATGTTTATAACATTAATGTTGACGAATTTTGGTGACAAGGGAATAAGACATGCTGAGGTGTAATGTGGATAAAAATCGTTCAGCATGAATTGAAAAGAATAATTGTAGATTCGTACTTAATTAAGGCGTTTACCTACAGGTTAAAGAATTGGCTGAGAAGGCACGTAATGGAAAACTTAAACCTGAGCAGTTTCAAGGTGGGACTTTTAGGTGCGTACGCCATGCATCAATTTATCTAGTGATCTTTCTCTGTTATTTCTTGAATAACTGTATATGCTCAACCATTTTTTTCTTGCAAGCAGCATATCAAATCTGGGAATGTTCCCTGTAGACCACTTTTGCGCGATTATAAATCCTCCACAGGTTTCTCTTTCTCTCTCTCGCTTGATCATCTCTGCCCCTCCAATTTTGGAATGTTCCTTGCAACTAATTATATTTACTGGTATGTTTCTATAGGCATGCATTCTTGCTGTTGGTCGAGGTTATCAGGTTGTTGAGCCTGTCAGTGGCAGCAGTGGTATGCACTACTCTGGCTTGAATATACCATGTCATGTTTCATACCTTATTTAAAAAGGCTTTTAAGGCTTATGCCTTGTGGCGCGTCTCAAGTTCTTCAAACTGAGGCGCCCAAAAAGCCTTAAGGCTTAAGCCTCAGTGTCGCCAGTGAGATTTGTGCCTTCTTCATCCGAGGCATATGCCTCAAGGAGGCATGAGTCAATGCAATCATGTTATGCAAAAAAATATACTATATTATATTATTAATATATGCCATATTATATTATATTTAATATATTGATATGATGCCTCAAAAATGGCAAGAGATAATTTAAATATGATTACTAGATTATATTATTATTATTATTATTTTATTTAAAACTATATTGAATATTAGAATTGTTGATTTAGAAGAATATTGTAATGAATTAAGAAAATTTTCAAGTTGTAGATGAGATGTAATTAGATGATAATAAATAATGATAATTCTTTTGTAGATGATGAAATTAAGGACGAGGCTATTATGACATTTAAATCCCATGGAAAATATAAATTGTAACTGAATGTTTATGTAAGATTACATTTCAAATTTTATTTTATATCAAAATTTTAGATTAAGATTTGTGACTTATTTTATGATAGTAAACTAAATCATCATATTAATGATTTATGTACTTCTTATAACTTATTTTTAATTTTACTGAGTTCTTTAGACTTATGCATCTATCCACCTCTGAGACTTATGAAAGGTTTGTAGGCTTACTTATAATGATTACATATTTTATTTTACATTGCAGGAATTGAGAAGCCTGGAGTGGTGACGAAGATGAGCTTAAAACTATCGGCTGATCATCGTGTCGTTGACACTGAGATCGGAGGTAATTTTCCATTTTCTATATATATATATATATATATATATTTAATATTAATTTTACAACTATATATTCCTGTTTATTTGCAGGCAAGTTTCTTGGAGCTTTGTCATCCAACTTCAGCGACTTGAGAAGGCTGTTATTATAAGCAATCTGAGGTGCAGATTGGACCAAATGCAGTCTATATTAATTTCCAATACATGCTCAATGAGAACAATAGCTCTCGCCATTTTTTGCATGTCAGAATAATAGCCCTCGCCATTTTTTTGCAGGGATTTTGTAGCTGTATCATATGAAACTCATTTTTTTATTTTTCTTATTTTTCTTATTTATGTTGGGTATATTTACATCTCTGTTTTCATCGCTGGTTGGTGTATTATTCGCCCCAAGCTTCTCAATTTCGCACAATTTCCTTTATATATTCCGAATAATGGCTTTACCAGCAGCAGAACAGTCGTTATTTCGAAGATCAAGGTAAACATGATGAGGTAAAGCTTGAATAATATGCACAGTTTATCTGCTCTACTTAGACGGCCATGGAAGAACTGCAGAAAATCTTGTATTATTTTTCCATATATATAAATATATTTAGAATGTTCCAAACATTTGTGGAATGTGGGGAGAAAAATTAAACATTGTTCGAGTTATAATTTCCGAAATAATTAATGCTTAGAATGTTTTCATGATTTCTATCCATCGTACTATGAATTATACGCGTCATTTTCATATGAAACGTTGATTTACTTTATAGATCGTTTGCTTGTAGAAAGAATAGGCTCACTAATTTTTCATTACATGTTTTGAGGATGATTAGTAGGCTGTTGGGCGATGGCCAATATTTATAGTGGTAAATGTTTGGCAAGCTTGTTATTCAGCCTTGATCGTTGAAAAGGGTAATGTATATTTTTGAAATTGTAATATTGTCTGATTCTATAAGTTTTACGTGGCGATATGTACATTATTTATTTCAAAATAAATAAGATATTAAAATTATTCTCCTTAAATTTGAAATACATCATTTTAACCAATATATGATTACATTAAAATATATTGTACTTTCTTTTAAAAAAAATTATTAAATTCAGGTTATAAGAAAATCATTATGACAACGATTTATAAGAAAATAAGCATTATATTAAATTCAGGTTATGACCTGCCATATTGATGATAAGCATTATCTCATTAATATTCTTATCACAAATATTACATTCAAGGGAAATGGTAAATAGTAATAAAATAACAGTGTGATTCAAGAGCCAACACGACATCCATAACACAATAGAGTGTAATATAAGAGACCACACAATATATATAATAAAATATATACAAATTGAGAAGTTGGCAATTAAAATTTTTTCCTTTGAATTTATATGAAATCAAGTGTATATTTTAGTACCTCTTACAAATTTACTCTTTTGTTTGTTGTCATACATTATCATTAAGAAAGTCAAAAGTCAAATTTATAATCACACCGAAATTTAAAAACTATGATAATTTGCACTAAAGAAAGTGAATGCACAAACTTTTGAAGATCATTAGGATTCAAACAATTATTATTAAAAAAAAAACATTTAATCAATTGATCTAAAGAAAAAACTTGTTATTGAATGGTCCACATTTCAATTAATCTTCAATGACATGTTTATGAAATAGTGATCATTGCAAGATTCAATAATGCTTGCTCTAATATTAAATACAATAACGCCATTTGTCTTAAATCATCTAATACTTCTTTTTTTCAACATAAGCTCATCTCTATACATGACCTGAACAGGCTAAACATATATCTTTATACATAACTTAATATGTCAAATGAGTTAATTCTTAGACGCATAAAGAGGATAAAATAGATCATTTATTCAAATCCAATTATTATTCTACCATAGATTATGATGAAGTATGGAGTGCAGCCCAATCATAAGTAAATCTAAGTAATTGTTCCAATTATTCTTTGCTATGGCTGAAATTCTTATGCTTTTTTTTTTTACATATTTGCCAAATTTTCATCCTTCTTAATCAGTTTTGCCTCCAAAATTTGACTTTTAAACTTTTTCATACGTTTTTTTAACTGTCTTTCTTTGCTTGTTGGCTAAAATTTTAACATCCTCTATATTTAACATTATAAATTATTGTATTAAATTGACTCCTTCTTATAACCAAGTCTTTGTACAAATAATTCTCCAAACAATTAAAAAAAAATTATGCTTCGTGTAAATTTTAAATAACATGATGAAGACAATTATTACGTACCAAAATAATTTATTATAATAATTATTTATCATTGTAAGTCCTTACACGCTTTAATAATGTTAACCCACAACTTGACAATTTTTTTTAATAATAATAATATTATTAAATTAAATATGGTAATTCCATGAAAAGGAAAATTTCAAAAAAAAAAAAAAAAAATGTTTTCAAGCAATTATTTTGTATTCGATTAAATATTATTCTCACCTTGATTAAACATTGGTTAAAACTCGAAGAAGATGTTGGAGCTTGAGAACCCATAAGAGCTTGAAGCACTTTCAGCCTTTTCCTCCAGATATATCTATGTAAAGATTTTGTGAGTGACATACTCCATAAATATTGCATGAATTAGAACCACTCCATCAGACGTCCTAGCTTTGTTCAGATGGAGTTTTTTTAGTATGTTTGTGTCTTAATGATGCAAGAATTAAGCAATCTTAGTTTTGTCGAATTCGTCTCGTCAAAAAGTTCAGTTTGACTATAAACTTTTTAGATTTGAGGATCATTTGGTCCCCAAAATATATCTCAGAAGCTTCTTACTATGCTTTAAGCATATGATCCAGACTCACTTGGACTCCAAAACAAATCATGTTCAACGTCTGCTGAGCTCGTCTTCCCAAGATATTCAATCTAATTAGAGTGTAGGTAAATATTTAATCACTAGGTCAGAGGTTAGCGCATATTATTTTTTTGAGTCAATAAAAAAGTTATATTATGAATGTAAATATAAAAATTAAGATATTAGATATTTGGTATGTATAAGGTTGGTGTGATTAAAATTTGTAATTGTAAAAATATAATAAAGCACCAAACGCGGTTTTAATTGGAAAACATGCACTCTCATAATCTCACCATTTGTCCGATTTAAAGAGTTTTGAGAGCAAAAGAATTGATATGCTATAAAGTATGAGATTTTAATTTATAATTTTAAAAATATAAAAAAAATTAATTACTGTTTGACCAGTGGATCATAGATCCCTTAATTAAAAAACATTGTATGAGGATGACGTCATGCATTTATCATCTGGCCTTTTAATAGACATGTTATAAGGCATTTAAATTTTAAATCTAGTCCTTGCTTGTTCTTTATTGAATTATATACATCACCGTGAATTTTATTTATTTTACATATCTATAATCTAAACTCTATTTTTTACATCACATCAAAAAAATTATTGCTACAAAAGAAAATACAATTTACATACATACCACTCAATTTTATTTTTTTACATAGCTAACACCTAAACTCTTTTTTTTTTTTTTTTTTTTTTTTACATTTATACTACCAAAATCATCCATATCACATAAAAAAAAAATCACTATTTTAATTTTGATTTATGAATGAGTCGAAAAGCCAATTTGCCAGTGAAACATGTATTACTTTCAATGAATGTTGTGCATTTGGGAGAAGACTATAGAATATGTACCAAATATGTAACATATTTCTACATTATTATTATATTATTTATGTCATTATTATGCTTTTCCATGGTACTTATGGTTTTATATGCATTGTACAAGCGATAAGGCAACTGGGTAGATAAGGGACTCAGAACAGGCCGAAGCGATACCCAGACATTAGTTCTGGGAGCCTAGAACAAGAGGACCAATCACCTAGGTGCCTAGAACCAGAGAATCAGGTGCGTAGGTATCAGTTCTAGGCATCTAGATTCAAGGGCCCTGGTATCAATTCTGGACACCTAAGTGACCGAAAGAGAAGGATTTCTATTCGGAAGCCTCCGTTCACATCATCTCAAGTCAAAGGAGTTAAAATTTCTCTAATATGAATCACAAATGAGGAGTAGATGATTGGATACCAATGATATAGAAAAAGGAAAAAAAAACTCGAGAGTAGTCAGAGCAAGTCTAAGGAGGAATTCGTAAGAGTGTTGTGAGTGTGAGCGAGTGTTTACTTGAGTGAGAACAAGTGTAAGTGTGAGTGTGCATCCTTTTATGTACTCAAAAAGGTGTAAAACTCAAGGGTTCCGTTGAAAATTTCTATGAATCAGTGGAGAACACAAGTGAGATTGCTCTAAATTTGATAAACTTTGATTTTGCAATGCATTTTATGTTGTGTTCGACTATAACGAGTATGCCATAAAGTTTTCTCTCCCTTGACTTGAATCCTATGCAATTGGTGAATACATTGTTAAGTGATTGTGTGTGATGTATTTATAAGTTAATCGTTTAATCTTCTGCTTGTAATTTAAACATAAATTGGTCACTTTAGTTGTTAAAATGGGGTGTGATCTAGTTGTTCGGGAGCAAGTTAGTGGAAAAATTATGTTAACCTACGCTACTCTAGAATAATAAGAATATTCTTTTTATGATGGAGCAATCATGTAGAAAAATTTACAACCACTGGAGTTTTTGCATGGTTAGGGGATTAACCGTAATATGAAATCCCAATTTTTCTTATTACAATCAGGAAGGGCTAAGGAAAATTGTTGCTTCTTATTTTCAAAATCATCGGAGCCATTGGACAAATACAAATTGCTAGTTCCAATTTAAGGAAGCTTTTCTCTCTTGATTAAAACCTTAAAATCTAGTAAGTTTCAACTCTTTCAAAAAATTAAGATTAGTAACTTTAAAATCACCAAATTTCAAACATTTCAGGCCAAACTTTTAATTATTAGGCTAGAATTTCGTTCAGGATTAAAAATTAACAAGTTTTTAATGGGATCGATACATGGACTTCGATTTGCATACTATTTGGTCGACACATATACTTATGAGGATCGCCAGTGCTTCATATCATTTTTGTCGTATCAAGTTTGTTACAACATTACTGGGGAACGACATTGAATTTCCAATTTTATGAAGATTTTAGTTGAACCGCTAGGGTTTAGACTTGAAAATAGTCATATAGTCTTTTTTTTTATTTTATTTGCAATATCCACTATTAGAAAATCTAAAGCAATTGTTCGACTATTCTTATTCACATTCTCCTGTTTTACTTCTTTTTTAGTAAATTTTATTTGTATATTGTGTTTCTTGCTAGTTTAGGGTTTCTCACTTGCTAGTCCTAGGCTTGTATGCATATGGTTGGACAAGTTGAATTTGTGTCATACGATTCTAAATTAGAGAGAACCGTAAAAAAATTAGAAAAATTAAATAACTCAAAAAAATTAGGAGATATGATAAACCCACCACAGGAAAAACACCTCAAGCCTCTTAGAGAGTATGCCAATCATTCGATAGAAGAACTTTATTAAATGTTAACAAAATTATTGTATAAGACACCTCTTTTCAACTGAAATAAATTATCATATAGATGGTTCAAAATAATCAGTTTGGCGGCTCATCCATAGAAGACCCTAACTTCTATACAGCCAGCTCTCTATAAATTTGTGTCATATTTAGGTATAATAATTTTTCCAATGATGCCATTAGTCTAAGGCCAAAATATGGATCAACTCCTTAGTATTAGAATCAATTACCATGTGAAATGATTGAGCTTAAAAATTTTGGGCTAAATACTTTCTTACATCCAAAAAGATGAAAATAAGGAATCATATCACCTTATTGACCCAATTATTTGCATAACTAATGTATGAAGCGTAAGAGAGATTTAAGGAGCTACTTAGGAAATATCCCTATCACACCTTATAAGCTTAGCTTAAATTTAAAACATTTTATATTGGGGTGGTGAGATAGATGAGGTTAATATAGATGTTGCAGTGTTTGAATCACTTATGCCAAAGCCATTTAAGGAGGCTTATTCATTAATTGAGTAGATGGCTACAAATAATCCTAACCACACAATCGGTTGTTAGGAAATTAGATAACGTAAGCCTTAATCTAGTGTAAGGCTCGCCACCTAGTAGTATGCAGATAAGTAGGAGATTCATGTACTAAATCTTTGGCAGCCTTGAATGCTAAAGGAAATAGACTCAATAACCCATATTTAAACACCTACATGCCAGATTATAAAAACCACCCAAACTTTAATTGGAATAACAATAACCAAGGGGTTAGAAATTATCAATAAAGTAATAAATTACCTAAATCTGTAAGTAAATTGAATGACTAGGATAGTGGCAACCCAAGAGTTACCTACACTACTAGATTCAATTTTAACTCCTAATTTAGGAAAATTAAAATATCCTTTGATGAAGCAGTACTGAACATGAGAATTAAATACAACGTCATAGTGCAACTATTAGGAACTTGAAAACAAAACTTAGGCAAATAGCTAAGTGAATGAGCCAGAGACCCTGGACATTACCTAACAATACAAAGGTGAATCCAAAAAACTAAAATGTGGTGCACTACAAAGCCATAAGACTTAATAGTGGGAAGGTACTTGAGGAGACTTGAGTGGAAAATCTTGAAATAGAAAAGCACGAGTTTGAGCCTTATAAACCTATAAAAAAATTTACCCCATACAAAAATACCCTCACCACTTCATGTAGAATAGGAGGACCACAACCACATTTTCCTTAGAGCTTTATTAAATGGAAATTGGACCAATAATTCTCTAAATTTTGAAAAATATTTAAGATATTCATAATTAATATTCTATTTGCTAAAGCACTTAAATAAATTCCTAGTTCTAGAAAATTTATGAAGGATTTTTTTAACAATAAATGTAAATTTTTGAATTTGAGAATTATGACATTAACTGAAAATAACACTGTTATAATTCATAGAAAACTAAAAAAAATGAAAGATCTTGGTAATTTTATCATTCCATGTTTTATTGGAGTCCAATTTTATGGAAAATGTGTTATAGATAGTAGGAGTTAGCTTAAATCTAATGTCTTATTCAGTGTTTGAAAGACTAGGATTAGGAGAGCTTTAACCTACCACTGTGACTCTTCAATAAGCTAACCATTCTTTAATTTTTTCATAGGGTGTAAAATTGTTCTAGTGAAAGTAGAAAATTTTATCTTCTTTGTTAATTTCATTGCATTGGATATGAAGGAAGATTATGAGATCCTTATTATTTTTAATGGATATATTCTTGCGAAAGATAGGGCAGATATTAACTTACAAAAATGGGAGTTTACTATTATAAAATAAAATGAAAAAGTGACTTTTCAAATTTATAATTTTTCTTCACCCCTGCTTATCATAATTTACTCTAAATTTAATTAAAACAAGTAAATAATTAAAATATCATTTAAAATTAAAATTAAATCAAAATTAAGTGAAATTTGGAATGATTAAAATTTTGACTATGAGAATCTCTCATAATTTTTCTAGCGTAAGAAACCAAAAGTTAATAAGAAATTTCTAATTTCTTCAAAATTGATTATTAATTTATTAAATAAATACAAAAAGATAAAATAATATATATTCATTTTGATATTAAAGAGGACAATAAAAAAGTGGGTTTATGTAATGAAATTATATTTTCACTCATTGAAATGCAATAAGCCATTTAAATAAACATAAGGGTATATTTGAAAATTAAAAATTTGCACTTTTAACCCTTTATCTTCAAAACCCATTAAAAATTGAGAGTTGCACTTGAAAATTTTAATAATTTGATATAATAAATAACTAAAATGGAATAATTGAAGTAGACCCCAACTTGAAACTTAAAATCATATGTCAGATTAAATTTGTAATTATGTAAAATGTGAAAAATTACAGTTTACAAATTTCCTAAAATTTTTAATAATCACAAAGCATAGGGCAAATAAGTAATTCATCATTTAAAACACTCTAGGAGAATTCGGTGAAATTACAAATTTACATCAATTAAGTTTCAATTAAAATTGGACAAAAGTAAAAATTTACAAATCTAGCCTTAAGGTTAAATTGACTATTTGGCGGCTTTAAAACTTGGACAGTCTAATTGTACTTCATCAACAAAATACAACATAAAAAAATATAATAAAATCCATAATATAAAAGATAAGGTGATCAAAGGCTTATTTGTTACAAATATACCCTTACTTGCTCTCAAACACTAAAAATCAGTCTCACAAACAAAAACTTAACAAATTCAACTTAAAATCATTAATAGAATTTGAACAACAATTAAATAACAAAATTCAAATGTTTAAGGGTGTATTTGGGCATATTTGTTACTTTCCCAAAAAATTACAAAAATACCATTTTCAATATTAAACACAACAAATGAGATCATTAAAATTGAAAATTTCAACTCACAATTTCGATTACCTATCAAAATAAAATTAAATATGATAATAGACTTTTACTATAAATTTTACTATAAACTAAAATTTTTATAAATTTTATAAAAAAAATCAAAGTTGAATGTCATCTTCACCAATATATTAAATGAACAAAGGAAAATCAGGATATTGAAAATATTTCTCATTGATTAATTTTAAAAAATATTTGAATAATTAACTTACCAAATAAGTATAATAAGTCATAAATATTTCAAATGAACATAGGACGACTTGAATATTTTAGAGGTTATTTAAAATCTGATTCCAAATATCTCTATAATGTTTCAAGGGTTTTAGACATCATTTGAACTTATTATGAAAATTGAAATTAAATATAAATTAAAAAAACTCAATTTAAAATAAATTAAAAATTAAAAAAGACAATCCTATTAAAATTATATATAAAATTAAAAAATTATTCATATTAACAATCAACAAAATTCATAAAATCCGAAAGACATTAAAACATAAAGTGAAACCTTAATAAACAAACAAATAAAACTTACAACTTGAACAATAATCTATCATGGATCTATGAAGCTCTCTTAGACGACGTAACCCACAATTGTTGATCAGAATCATTTGGTCAGTATTGGGCTAACTACATTTTCTAATTAAGTAGATTAGGGACCATGATGGTCTGAGATAATAGAACTATAAGATAAAAATCATTTGGTCATTATTGGGCTAACTACATCTTTAGAAATCATAAGGCTTTAACCTTAGTATTAGAATTAGGCCAGATGAGTTTGCTTTGTTATGATAGTGCCTTGTGTGGTATGTTTGCTTGCTCATTAAACATTTGATTAGGATGAGTAAATTAGCTTTATTTTTCTAGGCTGCCAAAGTAAGCTCAGGATGTGCTAACTTTGTTTTGTGGGGTTGTTGTAGTGAATTTAGACTACCATGGTAAATGTAGGTTTCTTTTCTGCAGTTCCTTTTTCTTTTGTAAAGTTAGGGTGTCTGTCACAATTGGTCAACTATTGACTTCTAAATCATCAAAGGGAAGATAAACAAAAAGCAAAAGATGAACCTCAACTAAACTAAATAATGACGTTCGGATGACATTTTTTCCAAAGAGTCTAACTCTTGTATTGTGTTGGTACCCTCTTTATCATCTTTGTCGTATTGTTGTTTGTTCTTGATAGGTTGAGTAATTTTAGGTAGTAGTTTATTTGTTCTTTTTTCTTGGATTATTGTTAGGCTTATTAAGGACTCAATTTTCTTCTTAAACTAATTAACTTCAATACAATTTCTAAAAATTTAAAGAAAACTCATACCAAAATAAAATAATAATAAATAAATCATTACATTCACACCTTAGAAGTATCATGCATTTAAAAGAGTAAAATTGAAATTAAACAATAAATGTGTATAAATACCTTTAAAAACATACATTTCATATTATATATGTTCTTTGAAAATGCCCGCACTCATTGCACAAAAACATATGACTTATCTTTTAAGGGTCACCGCCATATAGAGTGATTTTGTCTTTACATATGTTTTTTAACTGTCTTTCTTTGCTTGTTGGCCAAAATTTTAACATCCTCTATATTTAACATTATAAATTATTATATTATATTGACTCCTTCATATGACCAAGCCTTTGTACAAATAACTCTCCAAACAATTTAAAAAAAAATGTATGCTTCGTGTAAATCCTAAATTACATGATAAAGACAATTATTACTTACCAAAATAATATATTATAATAATTGTTTATCATTGTAAGTCCTTACAAGCTTTGATAATGTTAACCCACAACTTGACAAAATTTTTTTTTTAATAATAATAATAATATTAAATTAAATATGATAATTCCATGAAAAGGAAAATTTCAAAAAAAAAAAAAAATGTTTTCAAGCAATTATTTTGTATTCGATTAAATATTATTCCCACCTTGATTAAACATTAGTTAAAACTCGAATGCGATGTTGGAGCTTGATAACTCATAAGAGCTTGAAGCACGTTCAGCCTTTTCCTTCATATATAGTTTTATGAAAGGAAAGGGAGTCTATGTAAAGATTTTGTGAGTGACATACTCCATAAACATTGCATGAATCAGAGCCACTCCATTGGACGTTCTAGAGTGATTCCTTTGATCAGATGGAGTTTTATGAGTATTTTTGTGTCTTAATGATGCAAAAATGAAGCGATCATAGGTTTGTTTGATTCGGCTTGTCGAGACGCTCAGTTTAACTATAAACTTCTTGGATCTGTAGATCATTTGATCCCCCAAAATGTATCTCAAAAAGCTACTTACAATGCTTTAAGTACATGATCTAGGCTCACTCGGACTCCAATAAAATCATGTTTGACGTCAGCTGACAAGTCTTCTCAAGATATTCAATCTAATTAGAGTGTAGGTAATTACTAATTTGATTTATGAAGCTTTCGGTCCAAATCCGACTTGAAAAATAATCAAATGAATTGTGAAAATTGATAAGGTTATTTATAAATCTATTGGTTGCCATTGAAACATTGTAAAATTTCACCTAAGACCAACAAATATAATATGAGCTAGTCAAATCAGATATAATGATTTAAATAGCCCAATTCTTTAATTTTTAAATCGTCACAAATTGATATATATTTGACTATATCACATCTCACTGCAGCAATATAATTGTGAAACAATGTTGAAGGGATCCACTCACCCTTCCCACCGAACTAATTATTTTATAAAGAATTATCATTGTTTACATCACCATAACTATTAAATAATTTAAGCAACATAATCTATTAATTTATTTTGAATGAGAGTGCTTTTTTATAATTGGCGGTGATAATAACAGAGATTTTTTTTATGAGTCAATAAAAAAGTTATATTATGGATGTAAATGTAAATATATGTTTGGTGTGATTTAAATTTGTAATTCTAAAAATATGTAAACACCAAACGCGGTTTTAATTGGAAAACATGCACTCTCATAACCTCGCCATTTGTCCGATTTAAAGACGCTTGAGAGCAAAAGAATTCATATGCTATAAAGTATGAGATTTAAATTTATAATTTTAAAAATATAAAAAAATTAATTACTGTTTGACCAATAGATCATAGATCCTTTAACCAGCTAGCATTTTAAGCCAGAATTAAAACATCTTGTATGAGGATGACGTCATGCATTTCTCATGAGGCCTTTTAATAGACATGTTATAAGGCATTTAAATTTTAAATCTAGTCCTTGCTTAGCTGGCAGAAGAACGTGGTACTCACTTATCCGATCGAATGTAGCTTGCGAGCCAAAGCTAAAAAGGCCAAAGTTAACCAAGCCCCGGGGAGAATAAAAAGATGACCAAATGATTTGAATCTGAACTATCTGTTTAGAAATGAGATAAAGACGCCTTTGAGCCAACCATCATGAAAAAACTGACTCGAAGGAAGTCTCAATCTCTCAACATCTCCACTCATATCGCGGAGTTCCAAAAGTCTCCTCGGGCAGACTGATCATTTATCCACAATCAGCTGCAAATCAGTTGTTTTTCAACATTACAAATAAGATAGCCAACCAGCTTATTCGGATCAGCTGCTGATCAACAGCTTATCTGGATAAACTGTTGATAAAAATATATTGTCAATAAGCTGTAGCAGACCCTTAGTTTGAACATATCTAGGTTTGTATATATAATATTTTTTTTTTTTAGCAAGTTGGTTTCTGGATGGATTAGATCAATCTCTTTATAATTTATCAATTTCAAAAATCATTTACTACAATCATAATATGAGAATCTTTTCAAAAGTATTCCATTATTCAATGCCACCCTTCGGCAATCTCTCTTGATATTTTACTTAGATCATCATAAGCTAGACTAAATCAATCTGCTGACAATGCCGACGAAACATAATCGACTGAATCAGTCCTGGCTCAATCTCAGAAACCGAGCCACAGAGTAATCGAGTGATAAGCTTATACATGTAAAATATAAAGAATACCATGTACAACCCTCTTTAAAGTAGAAGTAAAAAAGCTGCTTTAACATACTGTACTCTCTCCTTTATTAATGGGGAGATCATTTTGTGAATGAAGACCTATGGATTGATGTTCATCACTGTTCACTCATCTCTCTGTCTCTATCTCTCTCTTCCTCTTTCTCTCCTCATGCTCTATTTAATGGGTGCCGTTCATATACAACTCAGGAGGTGAGTAGATCACGCCACAGATAAGAAAGTAAACAATCGGCAGAGAAAAAATCAGCAATAAAGATACCGATAACATGAAGTGCACTAGAGAGTTTTTGAACCATTAGATCATGGAGTTGAAGAATCAAATGATGCATTTCATCCGAGATGCATTGGCTTAAGGAAGAGAGCAGCACCCTCTACAAGAAGGGCTCGTGTCCAACATCTAAAGAGTCCCCCAAGCTCTGGAAAGAGAAAAATGACTCTTAGCGTCGGGTTGGCACTAATTGATTAATACTAGTTTGGGCATACCAATAGGCCTGAACTACCCAATAGTACATTTTTTTTGAAAATTTTTAATGTCGAGCCCCTAGTAAGGTCCAAAATGCTAGCACTAGAGTCCTACATGGGCACTTGAATTTAACATCTTATGATTATTCATTTTTTCTCCAACTAATGTAATTATATATTTGATCACATTTCTTACCTATTAGAGCATTAGGGCTACCAAAACAGCTCTTTGTTCTCGAATGGTTCATGTTCAGCACATTAAAAAGCTCGTGTTCGATTTGTTTGCTAAGAAAATGAGACGAACACAAATATTTTTTTGAGCTACATATATATTTGTGTTTGACTCGTTTTAGCTCGAAATAATTATATATATATATATAGATAAAAGGGAATCGATATAAGCTAGAGACTCAAATATCAATTTCTCATGCGTTCATAGCCTATGATCAGAATCCCGCGCCGTGTACTTGTAATTCGACTCCTCACGCACCACGGCAGGGTTCGAACTCTTGCCACAGGGAACTTACAATGACTCGGCCGCAATTAAATTTTTTGTATTCGATAAATGAACTAATCAAATACAAATAATAATATTTTTTAACGAATCGATCATAAATAGTACTGACTGGCTGGTATTCTACTTATTGTCCGTGCTTCCGATAATTTGACAATTCTAGGAAATAAAAAAATTACTGTATCATCCCACTTGCATAAAATAAATAATGAATTTGGATTAAAACTGTCTGATGGGAAGAAGCAATGGAGGAATAAATGAAATCCGATCCATAAAAAATTAAAATTAAATGAATTGAATTACATTATGACATTCGGTTTTCCTTTCAGCCAACTAATTTTAATTAGTTTACTAATTCTTAAGAGGAAATTAATTGCCGGCAGTTGGTGTTAAGTTAGCTTTCCAGTTTAACACGCCTCTAGTTCCTTGTCCTTTACCATTTTGGATTCTTTATTATGTATATATTTTCATTTCAGATATGCATCTTTTCATGTAGTAAAAAGATGATACATATAATATAAAAATTAAAATTTAGGTATTCAATATTTAAATATATAATAAATAGCTGGTATGCATTTAAATAAATGATTTTCTTTTTTTAATGAATAATTTTGATTGATGAAGGAGTCGAAAAGCCAATTTGCCAATCAAACATGTATAACTTCCAATGAACCTTGTGCATTTGGGAGAACATTATATAATATGTACGAAATATGTAAGATACTTCTACATTATTATTATATTATTTATGTCATTAATATGCTTTCCCATGGTACTTATGATTTTATATGCATTGTACAAGAGATAAGGCAACTGGGGAGATAAGGGACTCAGAAAAGGCTGAAGCGATACCCAGACATTAGTTCTGGGAGCCTGGAACAAGAGGACCAATCACATATGTGCCTAGAACCAGGGAATTAGGTGCTAGGTACTAGTTTTAGGCATCAAGATTCAAAGGCCCAAGTATCAATTCTGGACACTTAGGTGCCCGAAAGAGAAGGATTTTTATTTGGATGCCTCAATTCACATAATCTCAAGTCAAAGGAGTTAAAATTTGTCTAATATGAATCACAAATGAGGAGTAGATAATTGGATACCAATGAAATAGAAAAGGAAAAAAAACTCGAGAGTAGTCATAGCAAGTTTAAGGAGGAATTCAAAAGAGTGTTGTGAGTGTGAGCGAGTGTTTATTTGAGTGAGAACAAGTGTAAGTGTGAGTGTGCATCCTTTTATATACTCAAAACGGAGTAAAACTCAAGGATTTCATTAAAATTTTGTGTGAATCAGTGAAGAACACTAGTGAGATCGTTCTAAATTTGATAAACTTTGAGTTTGCAATGCATTTTATGTTGTGTTCGACTATAAAGAGTATGGCATAAAATTATCTCTCCCTTGACTTGAATTCTATGCAATTGGTGAAGACAATGTTAAGTGATCGTGTGATTTATTCAAAAGTTAATCGTTTAATCTTCTGCTTATAATTTAATCAAAAATTGCTCACTTAAGTTGTTAAAATGGGGTGTGATCTAGTTGTTCGGGAGCAAGCTAGTGGAAAATTTATGTTAACCTACACTACTGTAGAAGAATAAGAATATTCTTTTTATGATGGAGCAATCTAGTAGAAAAATTTACAACCCCTCGAGTTTTTGCATGGTTAGGGGATTAACCGTAATATGAAATGCCAATTTTTCTTATTACAATCAGAGGGCTAAGGAAAATTCTTGCTTCTTATTTTCAAAATCATTGGAGCCATTGGACAAAGACAAATTGCTAGTTCCAATTCAAGGAAGGTTTTCTCTCTTGATTAAAACCTTAAAATTTAGTAAGTTTCAACTCTTTCAAAAAATTAAGATTAGTAACTTTAAAATCACCAAATTTCAAACATTTCAGGCTAAACATTTAATTATTAGGCTAGAATTTTGTTCATAATTAAAAATTAACAAGTTTCTCATGAGATCAATACACGGACTTAAATTTGCATACTCTTTGGTCGACACATATCCATATGAAGATCGCCAGTGCATCATATCATTTTTGACGTATCGAGTTTGTTACATCATTACTGGGGAATGACATTGAATTTCCAATTTTATGAAGATTTTAGTTGAACCGTTAGGGTTTAGACTTGAAAATAGTCATGTTGTCATTTTTTTTATTTTATTTGCTATATCCTCTATTAGAAAATCTAAATCAATCGTTCGACTATTCTTATTTACATTCTCCTATTTTACTTTTTTTTAGTAAATTTTATTTATATATTGTGTTTCTTGCTAGTTTAGGGTTTCTCACTTGCTAGTCCTAGGCTTGTATGCATAGGGTTGGACAAGTTGAATTTGTGCCATATGATTCTAAATTAGAGAGAACTGAAAATAAGATTAGAAAAATTAAATAGCTCAAAAAAATTAGGAGATATGATAAACCCACCACAGGAAAAACACCTCAAACCTCTTAGAGAGTATGTCAATCATTCGATAGAAGAAATTTATTAAATGTTAACAAAATTGATGTATAAGCCACCTCTTTTCAACTGAAATCAATTATCATCTAGATGGTGCAAAATAATCAGTTTGGTGGCTCATCCATAGAAGACCATAACTTCTATACAGCCAGCTCTCTATAAATTTGTGTCATATTTAGGTATAATAATTTTTCCAATGACGCCATTAGTCTAAGGCCAAAATATAGTTCAACTCCTTAGTATTAGAATCAATTACCATGTGAAATGATTGAGCTTAAAAATTCTGGCCTAAATACTTTCTTACATCCAAAAAGATGAAAATTATTTATCATATCACCTTATTTACCCAATTATTTGCATAACTAATGTATGATGCGTAAGAGAGATTTAAGGAGCTACTTAGGAAATATCCCTATTATACCTTATAAGCTTAGCTTAAATTTCAGACCTCTTATATTGTGGTGGTGAGATAGATGAGGTTAATATAGATGTTGCAGTGTTTGAATCACTTATGCCAAAGCCATTTAAGGAGGCTTATTCATTAATCGAGTAGATGGCTACGAATAATCCTAACCTCACAATTGGTTGTTAGGAAATTAGATAACATAAGCCTTAATCTAGTGCAAGGCTCGCCACTTAGTAGTATGCAGATAAGTAGGAGATTCATGTACTAATTCTTTGGCAACCTTGGATGCTAAAGGAAATAGGCTCAATAACCAATATTCAAACACCTACATGCCAGATTATAAAAACCACCCAAACTTTAATTGGAATAACAATAAACAAGGGGTAAGAAATTATCAATAAAGTAATAAATTACCTAAATTTGTAAGTAAATTGAATGACTAGGATAGTGGCAACCCAAGAGTTACCTACACTACTAGATTCAATTTTAACTTCTAATTTAGGAAAATTAAAATATCATTTGATGAAGTAGGATTGAACATGAGAATTAAATACAACGTCATAGTGCAACTATTAGGAAATTGAAAACAAAACTTGAGCAAATAGCTAAGTGGATGAGCCAGAGACCCTAAAGGACATTACCTAGCAATACAGACGTGAATCCAAAGAAACATAAAGTGGTGCACTACAAGGCCATAAGACTTAATAGTTGGAAGGGACTTGAGGAGACTGGAGTGGAAAATCTTGAAATAGAAAAGCACGAGTTTGAGCCTTATAAACCTATAAAAAAATTTACCCCATAAAAAAATACCCTCACCACTTCATGTATAATAGGAGGACCACAACCACATTTTCCTTAGAGGTTTATTAAATGGAAACTGGACCAGTAATTCTCTAAATTTTGAGAAATATTTAAGACATTCATAATTAATATTCTATTTGCTGAAGCACTTAAATAAATTCCTAGTTCTAGAAAATTTATGAAGGATTTTTTTAACAATAAATGTAAATTTTTGAATTTTAGAACTATACATTAACTGAAAACAACACTGTTATAATTCATAGAAAACTAAAAAAAATGAAAATTCTTGGTAATTTTATCATTCCATGCATTATAGGAGTCCAATTTTATGGAAAATGTGTTGTAGATAGTAGGAGTTAGCTTAAATCTAATGTCTTATTCAGTGTGTGAAAGACTAGGATTAGGAGAGCTTTAACCTACCTGTCGGCATATTTTTAGGTCGTGTTTTATTTTGAAGAGGGGTCGCCTAACAGAAATCTGTCGGCGAATTTTTAATTTAATTAAAATAAATAATTTGAAAAGTAGTATTTGATTTTGAAAATAATTTTAAATTTGAAGGTTTTAAGATATGAGATTAAACCGATCTCACATCCCAAATAGTTTATATAAACGAGCACCGCACCACAAACCGTGTATCTATCCCTAAGGATAGACACAACGCTTGATGGTGGGGCTTGATTAAATAAACTAGAAGATTAGTGACATCCGTTTGGTCCGCGAACCAATTTTATAAGCCGACAAGTTTCCCCGCTTAATATGAAAACATTAAACGGGGTTTATATTACTCGGGTTCTTTAAAATTCCCTATAAGGGCAAGCCCTATAGTTAATTACATCTTAAGTGACGGAATCACCTAAGAAAACTCTCGATAATAATCGATGATTCCGCTCTCAAGAATTTCAAAGTTTAAGGTTTTCAAAGATTGAATTTTGGAGTTTCAATAGGGAATGGATCAAATTTTTGGAACATTTTGTTTTGTGAATCCGAAGGAAGAGAGGTAGGAGAAATCATCGATTCGAAGTGAACTTCGATAATTTCCCGACTATCCTATTGTTTGTCTTGAATTTAGGAAAGTCCTAATGTTTATTTGATATTTCAATCTTGCCAATTTTAATTAATTAGGGCTTATATTTGTATGATAAAATCAAACAAATAGCTTTAGAAGATGTGAGGGTTTATTGTCGTATTGGACGACTACCTCGGAATCCTAAGACCGGTTAGGGCTTAATTTGCAATGCAAATGCCTAACGAAGAGTTGAGGATTCATGTTGCACTAGGCAAGCTACCTCGAAGTCCTATGGCTTGGTTGTTTTAATTCTAGGAAAGTTTTGCTTGAAGTAGACTCGGGTTTTCTGTGATGACGATGGTCGTGCTTGCCCACCATGCTCCAAGCTCCTTGTTGTTGCAGAGGTTTAGTTTTAGAAATCATAAATCGAGGAGTTGAGAAAAGTGTTTTGGTTTAGAGAAAATCTTAATTTCCGAGTGTTTTTTATGTTTTATTTAAAACAAATCTTAAAGTTGATTATAACGACACCGGTTAAGATCCCACGGTTCCATCCTTCCGGCATCATTATTTTTATCGGATTCACTTAGTCCGGATGAATTTGCTAAACTCAACTGAATGAGTTCCACACTTTCATTTAGACCGTGGGAAATCCCGTTAGCAACACGTAGGTTACATCATCCGAGGTATTCCCGATCATCCAACAAGGACGTTTTAATTTAGTTGTAATTGTAGTTTTGTGTTACGTTTGTGATTAAATTTTGAGTTGTTTTATATTTTGAAATGTTGTGGCGGTGAATTTTATCTTGCAATGACTTTTAACTTAATTTTGGTTTCAGTTTTAGGGTCTATCCTAAAGGTGTGGGTTTTCATGCAACGATTGTTTATCATGCAAGAAAAATAAATGCATTTGCAATAAAGTAAATTGCAATAATGTAAATTCGTTGGAAAATGAATTGCAGGAAAGTAAATTGCAATAATACAAATGCGTACCCGGAGGGTCTTCCCGTCATCCCAAGCTGCACTTAAAACACAATTATAATATTTAAGCAAGTTCCTAGGTAAAGCTAAGGGAAAGGTTATGGTTTTCTACCAAATTCCTAATCCTATAGCTTAGTCATCTCCTATGACGTCTAGGTTCTTTGGTTTTGGTTTAAGGACGATTTTCTTCATCAAAGAATAATCAAACTCAATTGTTCTTATAAATATCCTATCATATTTGAGGAAGTGCTTAAGAAGGATCTTAAACATCTTTTCAATATTTCTAGGATTGTTTTAAGTCCAAATGAATTTAATTATATAGATGAATCGATCATCCGAGGTTTTCAAGTCTTGTTAACTTGCTCGGTGAACTAGGATATTTGAATATCCTATGAGTGAGATAACATTTCATTTGATGTTCTATTTAGGAGTTATAATAATCAAAGTTTTCAAGGGTAAATTAGTATTCAAGTGATTTGATTTAAGTTAAAGGGTTTAAATTTGGAATAGTGTTCAAGTTGCTTTATATTTAGTTTAATTTAATTTAATTTGATTTGATGTTTAATTAATTTGATTTAATTTAATTTAATTTAATTATTTAATTTAATTTAATTTAATTTAATTTAATTATTTAATTTAATTTAATTATTTAATTTAATTTAATTATTTAATTTAATTTAATTTAATTGTTTAATTTAATTTAATTTAATTATTTAATTTAATTTAATTTAATTTAATTATTTAATTTAATTTAATTTTAATTAATTTAATTTAATTGTTTAATTTAATTTAATTTAATTATTTAATTTAATTTAATTTAATTTAATTATTTAATTTAATTTAATTTTAATTAATTTAATTTAATTGTTTAATTTAATTTAATTTAATTATTAAATTTAACTTAATCTTAATTTAATTTATCTTTAATTTACTTTATTTTTAATTTTAATTGAAATTTCAAAAGATTTTAATGATTTAATTAAGTCTTTAAATATTTTAAATTTGAGTTATCATTTTAATTAAAAATTGAGTATTAGTTGATATAATTAATTTAGGGATTTTTAAATTAAAGAATAAATTTCTTCCTAATAAAGATCCCTTATTTTAATAATTCCAATTCATTATTCCTCCAAATTTAATCTATTATTTAATTAAAGTTTAATCATTTTAAAATTATTTAATGGGTTGCTACCCTTTAATTATTTAAATTTCAATCATCCAAATCAGATTAGGATCAAATATTTTACTTGTTGATTTTTTATTAAACCTAAAGTTTTAATTAAGGATTAAAGATTTTAATTACCATTTTACCCTTTAAGCTTAATAATTTCATAACTCACTAAATTGAACTCAAATGAACTTGAAATTTTTATGTGACTTCACTCATATGTCAATAAAGACATGAGAGGAGAAAATGTGATTTTTCTGTATTTAATTTATTTATATAATTATTTTTGGTGGAAAATAGAGATTTTCAAGGAAAATTTGATAACATGACCAAGGGAAAGTTTCTGTCCTTAAGAAAATTAGGGGACATTCCTAATGACCAGAGAAGCACTTGGACCAATTTTGGTGATTTTTTGAATTATATTATTTTTATTATAATTATTTTAAGTTTTGGAGTGTTAATTAATTTAAAAATAAAATAAATGTTGAAAAATGGATTTTATATTTTTCAAAAATCTCTCTGATATCAAGGAAACCAGAGAATCAAATTTTGCAATTTTCTGATTTTTCTATGATTTATAATAATTATTTTAGTGAAAATGCTAGAAAATGCATTTTTTTAATTTTAAAATTACCCTAGGGCTTTAAAATTTAATATCTCACTAAATAGACTTAGGAAAAATGTGGGATTTGTTCCTAAGTGATTAAAATTCAAAATCTGACATTTTGGTGAATTTTATTATTTTTGTGATTTTTATTATTTTTTAATTATTAAAAATATTAAAATATTATTAAAAATCAACTTTTTAGAAAATTGAAATTTTAATTTTCTTAGGTTCCCCTGATATCAGAGAGGCTCCAAAACCAATTTGGTGAATTTTTAAAAAGTATTTTAAAAGTTATGAATTTTTAAAGTTTAAAATGGCTAAGTGGCTTAATCAACCCAATTAGTGGGGCTAACCAAGTCCAATTGACTTCAAATTTTTATGGTGGATTCCTCTGATCCTAAAGGTCAGTGGAGAATTGATTTCAAGTCAATTTGATGCCTGGTTAACTCTAATTAATTAAAGACCTATTTTAGGTGTTTAAGCCAATTAGGGTTAATCTGAGTGAATTAACTCAAGTCCTATTTTTCCTAGAGTTCTCTGGTCATAAGGAACATCACCAAATATTTCTAGAATTTATTTCACAACATGCTAATTTTTGGGATTAAAATACTCAAAACAACGAACATGCATTTGAAAAATAAATAACTTTTCACAGAGAGGCCTCTGACCTTGGAAAATTCAGGGAATGTCCCCAAGTTCGGAGGCTTCAAAAGCTCCTATGGTCTCATGCCATGGTGAATTGTATACATGCATGGAGAATTAAATGTATGCAGAGAGTAAATAAATCATAAAAAATAAAATACTTAATGAAATTGAATGATTTCTTTTCCACATTATTCTCCTCTCGTTCATCGAGCGAAGAGGTATTTTTATTTTATTTTTGTGATTTTTCTACACGGAGATATGAATTTTTGAAGTTTAGGGAATTAAATAAATAGAAAAATACCCTAATTTTCTATTTATCCACGCGGCGCCGCGTCAACCTCGGCAGCCTCCGAACGCACACGCGTCGCGCTCCCATTCGACGCCGCCACCTCGAGTCGCGCAGCCCGGGCCCCGCGGTTCTCGTACCGTCTCCCGGTCCGACGCAATCCCGGCCGTCCGTGCGCGCGTGTATCGAATGGACGGCATCCGTTCATCGTCCCCAAGTGTTCTCACCCGAGAGCCGTCCACACTAAATCCCTAAGATCTCACTCGATTCTCAATGGATTTTCATGTTCTTATGCTTCTATGGATTCGTCTCGAAGAGACGAACACATCTATACTGGCTAACATGCATTGAAACTAAGGCATTTGAAATGGAGAATCTCCGGAAGCTCGGGATGGATAGTTAACTCATACCTTAGCTCGGAGAAGTGTGGCTTCAATCCGAGAGTTGTTGCACCTTCGATTGGGTCCCGCAAGCTCCGGATGAAGTCTCCGAGTCCAGTGAATCGCCTAGCTATGAAAGTGACCACGCCCGATCACAAAGCTTGGAGGTCGGAGCAACCTGGGTGGCTCTGGAGATGGGGCTTTCAGTGGGAAACTTCTCCTCTTGGTCCAGTGAAGGTGTAGGACCGATCAATTTGAGGATTGGCTCACCGTGGCAAAGTGTCCCTGGTTTTGGGTGGAATTTCGGCTGAGAATCGGGCTCGTTGGTGGGGATTAGTGGCAAATTGACACCTGGGATCAAGCGCTCTACAGGATGGTGAAGGGTTTGGAACAATTTTGGCGCAGTTTCGGCAAGGTTTGTGCTTGGCTCCCTTCATGGCCGAGAGGGGTGGAGTTTAAATAGAGCTGGTCAGGGGGCCTCCCGGAGAGAGTTAGGGCTTGGGATCAGCTTGCTTCGGTGAGGAGAAGATCGGCCATGGTGACCACTAGGGATGGGGCGGCTCAGCAAGTGAGAATTTCAATGTTGGCTCACATGTGAGCTCTCGGCCATGGTGTTTTCCGGCGGCTCGGTGGCCGGCCGGCTGTGCATGGGTCACCCTCAAGGTCGGGTGGGTCGTGGCCGGAGGTTTGTGCAATCAATCGGCCATGGACATGTGTAAAGGCTTTGATCCAAAGTGGAATGAGGCATGGCTAGATTTGGACCTAAATGGGTCAACCCACCCATTTGGGCTAGGTGCACCACCCAAGGCCTGGTTTAGGCCGAGGAGAAAGTGATTTGGATCGGCTTGATTAGTGGGGTCAAGTCACAATCCAAGTACAATTAGGCTTAAGCATGGTTTAGTGGAATCATGTAAGTGGTTAACCACCTTTAGGAGTTAAGGAAAGAGCCTCCTCCTTTTGCCCAAAATGGCATGGTGACATGTAAAGAGGCTCTCATGGCTTGCATATGGCTTATGCATGGCTCCATGGCTCCATTTGGCTTCGGGAAAAGTAAAGTCAATTTCATGGAAATGGATTTAAGGAAAATTTTGGTATTTAGGGGTGATTTGGCATGAGGCTTGATTTGGAATTATTTGATGATGAATTTAGGACTTAGGGATGATTTTAATTGAAAGTATGATGAGGGGAAATGTCATATGGGCCTTGGAAGAATTTTGGGCTTTTTTGAAAGGGTTTTAGATGGGCTTTTAAGATGGATTAGGAAAGTGGGCTCTTGAATTTTAAAATGGATTTTGGGATGAAATTTTGTAAAGAGGTTGGGCCAAATAATTATTGGGTTTAGCTTATGGATGTGTCATGAGTGACTTGAAGCAAATTTGGGGTAGTTTGGACTTGAATTGGGTTGGATTTGAATTCTTTTGGTGAGTGGGCCAATGTAGGTCAAATTGGGCTAACTTGGGCCAATGTTGGGCTAGGGTTGAAATTGATGTAAAATAAATATTAAGAAATGTTTATGGGAGTGTTTCAAAGAGGTTTTGGCTTTGGTTGGGTTTTGATTTTGAGGTTTGGGCCTATTTGGGTTAGATTTGGGTTTAGGTCAAAATTGGGCTTTTTGATTTTGGGTTGAATTTGAGTGGGGTTTGGGTCAAAATCTTGGGCAAATCATGTTAGTGTTTTGTTTATGAGGATGTTAAGGAAGGTTTAGAAAAGATTTGGGGTTAATTGGAGTTGAATTGGGTGAGTTTGGGTTAAGTTTGGGTCATGGGTCCAAATTCGGGCTTTAAGGCCCAAAGTGAAATTGGATCCAAATGTCAATCAAATTGGACTTGGATTTGGTCTAAATTGGTATTGGGAATGTTGAATTGAAGTTTAGAATTGAATTGGACCAAAATTGGGGTCAATTGGGTATGTTTGGTTTGACATTGGGTCCACTTTGGGTTAAAATGGGTCAATTTGGGGGTTTTGACAAAAGTAGGGTAAATTGACAAAATTGGCCCATGGTGTAGTTGGACAAAATGAAATTGGGAATATTTGGGATTTTCTGGAATTTTCTGGGAATTTTCTGAATTTTTGGATTTTTAGGCCAAGAAGGGTATTTTGGGTATTTGGAGGGTATTGGGGGGTATTTTTGGAACTTTTGGTATTTTTGGGTATGGATGATCAATTTGAGTGATGTGGAGGTGTTTGGGATTGATTTTGGAAAATTTTAGGTAATTTGGAGATTTTGCAAAAATTTGGGTAATTCAAGGTTTTGCGGAGGTTTAGTAAGTGTAGGGTCCTGGGTCAAAAATTGAAAATTTGGCAAATTGAAGATTGGGTGAATTTGGGTGGAAAGAAATCATTTTGGTTGAGCCATGAAGCCATTTCAAGCCCATATGAGCCATGAAAGGACTCATTTGAGGCATTCACTATGTTGTTCCTAACCCTCTTACCAAGGGCTTAGGGGTTAAGGACCATCCATGTGAATCACCTACATGAGTCGGAGGTCAAGTTGGGTATGGGTGTGGTTTTAGGAAGTGTGTGGAAATGTAGTGTGTAGGTGTAGTGTATGTCAGCCCCTTCATCGACCGAGCCACCTGTAAGGCGCTCTAAGGCCAAAGAGTCCTATAGGAACTCATCCTTTAAACTTCCATATTCGATTTCAACCCTCTAGGTGATTAGGGGTCTATAGTCAAGTTTGTGGAGTTTGCAGGGAGTTTAGAAGTGGTTTGAATTTCTAAAAGGCGGGTCCCAATTCTAGTCCTCTAAGATAGTCGAAAGGAAAAGCCTAAGGCTAGATCCTAAGCACTAAAAAGAAGAAAAGGAAGACCTCATCAAAAATGAGGTCAACACCTACCACTGTGACCCTTCAATTAGCTAACCATTCTTTAATTTTTCAAAGGGTGTAAAATTGTTCTAGTGAAAGTAGAAAAATTTATCTTCTTTATTAATTTCATTGCATTGGATATGAAGGAAGATTATGAGATCCTTATTATTTTTAATGGATATATTCTTGCAAATGATAGGGCAAATATTAACTTATAAAAAGATAAGTTTACTATTAGAGCATAAAATAAAAAAGTGACTTTTCAAATTTATAATTTTTCTTCACCCTGCTTATCATAATTTACTCTAAAATTAATTAAAACAAGTAAATAATTAAAATATCATTTAAAATTAAATCAAAATTAAGTGAAATTTGGAATGATTAAATTTTTTTTATGAGAATCTCTCATAATTTTTCTAGGGTCAAAAACCAAAATTTAAAAAGACTAATTCCTTCAAAATTGAATATTAAGTTATTAAATAAATATAAAGATAGTATATATATATATATATATATATATATAAAATCATTTTGATATTAAAGAGAACCATAAAAAAGTGGATTTATGTCATGAAATTATATTTTCACTCATTGAAATGCAATAAGCCATTTAAATGAACATAGGGGTATATTTGAAAATTAAAAATTTGCACTTTTAACCCTTTATCTTCAAAACCCAATAAAAATAGAGTTGCACTTCAAAATTTTAATAATTTGATATAATAAATAATTAAAATGGAATAATTAAAGTAAACCCCAACTTAAAAATTAAAATAATATGTAAAATTAAATTTGTAATTATGTAAAATGTGAAAAATTACACTTTACAAATTTCCTAAAATTTTTAATAATCACAAAGCATAGGGAAAATAAGTAATTATCATTTAAAACACTTTAGGAGAATTCAGTGAAATTATAAAGTTATATCAATTAAGTTTCAATTAAAATTGGGCAAAAGTAAAAAATTTTACAAATCTAGCTGACCCACTTTTTAATATGTATGTAATTTATGTTTATAGCAACGGAACCAAAAACTTGATCCCGCTTTAAATATAGATATATGATTTAATGTATAATGTGGATTCTACGCAAGTATACGTATCGTATCAAGTAATACGAGACTCATAGTGGAGTCCTGGTTATCGATCCCACAGGGAAGTTTTTTTAACAGAATTGTTATCAGCTAAATTTAAAGGAATTACTTACTAATCTAGTAGACTGAAATTAAAAGTAACTTAAAGCAAACTTAAAGTAAACTAATGCTTGAAATAAAGTTGATTTAATTAATTCAGAAAAAGTATCCTTCTCCTTGTTTTTAGAAAATTAAGTGAAATGATGAATTTAGATAGAATTTTTAAATTATATTGTGACAAATAGGAGCATTCCTATTCTTTACCCTTTGGTCACGTGTACGAAGAACATTGACTAATCACTATGTTTGATTATCTGAATTTGCGTGCTAGCTGGGAGGATACTGGCTGCCACTCGAGCTCCACGTTCCCTCACTCGAGGGCTAACATCTACACTTCGACTCTCAAACAAGTAGGATCGAATTGAGTATTTTAGTCCGTCACACTAAAATATCCGATTCTACGCCCGATAATTAATATTTCCCTATTTATTTGCACCCGCCTTCCAAGGCTTTTGACTTCCCGAATATTGGATGTAATTTTTACTATAGTTGATAATTCAACATATTTTAACTACTCGATTGGCGGATTGAAAGTAAATTAAGTTTTAAGTAAAAATTATCACAATTTATTTATATTATATTAGGTGTTTTTATTTAATTTCATCAATCCGCAAAATTTTCATAAACAAGCGAGAAAACTTAAGAAAATTACTCGGAATGCATGGAAATAAAATAAAGCATGGATTTCGTTTAAAGTTAACAACGATAAACAAAGATACTTTATCTTAATTTCCTTCCCAATGAACTCTGCAAGTTCCTTTGACTTTTCCTTCTAAGTACAATGAACTAAATAAGACTCAATTAAACTAATGAACTCACTAAACTCACTCAACTAAATTAAACTCACACAAATTACACTCAAGACTCTAGAAATGGACACACAAAAGACTTAAAAGACACACACGAAAGACTCCAAAGACACACACAAAACTCTAGAATTCGGCCTCTATTTATAGAGGTAGGCAAAGGTCCAAGGGGTGCTAAAACACCTCTTCAAAAAGTGTCCAGGTTCAATGTATATGCATTTTGAACTGGCTCGCCGTAGGCGGGAAACGACCTCGCCATCAGCGGGGCTTCTAGAAGGTCTTCAAACCGCGCGATCTCGCTATCGGCGAGGTAGTTATAATTCATTCAGAAATTTCTCCTCACGATCTCGCCGTCGGCGGCCTCGATCTCACCGTCGGCGAAGTAGTTATATTTGCATGAATTTTCTCCTTTTGATCCAAATTTGCTCCATTTCATGTTTTTTCTTATCACTAATAAATCTTCATTCCTGCAATAAAATAAAGAAAATATCTTTCTTTAAAGTGTAATTTCATCAAAAATAGATATGAATTTCTTGATGTATTTTTACTTTTACTTTATATAAAATTAATTAACATCAAAATATTTCAAATACATTAAATCTCAATTATATTATTATTTCTTTTCTGGAAAATCAAACAATCCCAAAGATTATACACAGTAACGTATGTACCTGTAGTGCACGAAGTTTACAACAATACCCAATTTCTCACTGGAAAATTTCTCTAGAAGAGCAAAATTAGGAACTGGGTCTGAATAAAATGGATCATTTACATTCATATCACTCAATTCCTATGAATTTAGATATCTAGCCCCTAAACTTTTTAATATTTATACCACCCAACTCATTCCTATCCCATTAAAAGTACAACTATTTTTTTACTTTCATAGCGTGAAATTCGTATTTTCATGCATAACAGCGTAAGTTGGTTTGGCATAAAGGTAGAAATAAAAATTTGGGTGTTAGATAGATAAATTTAAGTAAATCTTCCAATCTTATTTTATGCCATCCATTAAAAATAATATATATATATATATATATATATATATATATATATATATATATATATATATATATATATATATATATATATTAATCAAAAGAATGGGTTGAGACGTGAGGTCTCTAACTCGCCCTATTAGCTCAACCCCGCTTGGTCTGCAGGAGACTCGATGTGCAAATAATTTGAGTATCACCCGACATAAGATGACAATGCACCACTAGGAGATTCGAACTCGTGATCTGAAGGGACATACAACCTTCAAAGAGGTTGCTATACCAACTAGGATATATATATAGCAACTAGGATATCTATACCAACTAGGATATATATATAGCAACTAGGATATATATATAGCAACTAGGATATATATATATATATGTGTGTGTGTGTGTGTGTGTGTGTGTGTGTGTGTGTGTGTGTGTGTGTGTGTGTGTGTGTGTGTGTGTGTGTGTGTGTGTGTGTTAGAGAGAGGTGTCAAATTCCTGACATGTTGGTGGCAGGAATGTTGAGTGCGTGAACAATCGTAAGCTCCCTCAGTGCCGGTTTATATATATATATATATATATATATATATATATATATATATATATATATATATATATATATATATATATATATATATATATATATATATATATATATATGTTAGAGAGAGATAGAGAGAGAGAAAGAGAGCTGAAAAGTAAATATAATCATTGATGTCATTGCTAGTTTGCCACTGCAAGTTCAGAATATTTAAAACGGTAAAAAAATTATTTGCAAACTAATTAAATATGAATGAAAAACATAAAAAAAATAAAGCATCTATTTGGAAACTAAACAATTATTATTAAATCCTTTATTCTGTGGATTACCTGAAGGTCTTATTATAGTAATCCTTATTCTTCAAAATGGCAAAAAGAAAAAAGAAAATAAAAATGTAGAAAAATGTGAGGATAGATTTTTACAGTTTCAACCTCAGCGGACAGTATCCAAATTCACGAGACTCCCGACCATAATCTGGCTCTTTCCTCTTTAAATTTTTCATCTCTTCTCTCAAAAGATTTCTTCTTTCCGCCATAAATGTGCGCACCAGACTTCTCCCCTTTTCATTGACACCGTTCTACATTGGTCCGGAATTCAAATTGAGATCCAAATTTGGCTCCCAATGTGAACTTGTAGGAGTGTTTTGCTCCATTCCCATTATCAATGTCGGCGTTGATAATTCATCTCTTCGATCAGAAATCTTTCTAGAATCAAAGAAGGCGAAAGCTGGACCAGAATCGAATGCAGCAGGTTCATCATTCAAGCAAAGTTTTTTATCGTAGGTTGTATTGAAGATGATGACTTTGGTATGGTTAGAGCTTTTTCCTTCTCTTCAAAACAAGTGAGACCCAACTATCTCGTTTCAGCTCTTTCTAAACCCCGTTCTACGGATGTGTTCATAAACTGAGGGACAAATTCCAAATTCAAATTTATTTCACCAAAATTTTCTCTGTGTTCAGAATCTAGTAGGGCATTAGCATCTCCTGCAGCATAATTTCTCGAACTTTCTTCGCATTCGTGTTTTGATTGAAATAATTGAAGTTCAGAAGCTCCATTTGATTTAGAAAGTGCTACAAGTGCAAATAGATTGAGTGGATTGGATGGGGGGAGAGTCAACTCACAATCGAGACCTTCCGAACCAGGATATATATTCATATCCAACAAAAGTTTACCCTTTCTTGATCTTTCAGAGCTAAATAACTATCCTGAAGTGAACCCTGGGAAAGAGTTGCAGAATCTTCTAGTGTAATCAACAACCTCCCTTTCAACTCCAACTTGTTGGGAAGGTTTTGCCACGTCTAACTTGTCCGACTCAAGTGTTGGATCTTCATTCTCGTCCAATCCATTTGATGTGCTCAATAAATCTTGCAGTCCTTCACTGACATTTACACCTAATTCGAACTCATTCAAATATGGCTCGGATAGCTCATACGTGGCGCCTTCCCCTACATTCTCTTCTGCGTAGATGTGATCATCAAGAGGAGGTTTCTCTTGCTCATTCAGAGTGCCGACAGCCAGAGGTCCATATTCATATTGAACATATCCTTTCAGACCTTCATCTGTGTCATCTAATTGAAGAATGTTGGCTTCTCTCGTGCATTTTTTTCATCACAGCTCAATTCTACTCTGCAGCGCTCCTCCCCAACTGCTGTTTGGGTTGCAAATCTGTCAAGACTTCTTTCTGCCCACCTGTCAAACAATGCATGCATCCTTTGTTTGATCTGAACAAGTTTATGACCAAACAATTCCCAGATTGTTACTAGAATTCCCGAAGAGTTCCACTTATCCAGACATAGAGGGACATTCTCTAGTGATTGTAAGGATGCATTAATCACTTGTTCGTTAATTGCGTCGTCGTCACCAGATTTTGCAGCTTCATGGAGCCACTGATTGAGAAAGTAAACCATGGTTAACTAAAAAAGTTGATCAAGACAGTCCCCGCTCTCTGTGGAAGCTGAAATGTTTGCTCGTTGTCTCGTGGCACATTCAGCATTGGTCGTTGCAGAATTCTTCAGCTTTTGAATCATAATTCTCAGCTCGCAGCTCTGGATGGTTTGGATAAAATTGAAGGGCCATTCTTCTATTGAGGAGTGATGAAATTCTAAAGCTTCATACTGTTCATAATGGTAGCAAGTCTTTGACAATCTTTTAAGTTTGCTTCTTTTGTGCATGCGACTATCTCAAGTCAAGTAATTTAGTTGGTAAACATAAGGGAATCACATAAATTTATGAGACGTTTTAGGGAATGTATAAACAAAAATGGGAAATTTATATGAGAACAACATAATTCTTTCGTATTTACATATCAAACACAAAAAGTTTAAAGTTAAGATTTGCACAATTCAAACTCACAAACTCACGGCAGTTAATTATATATTTAACCACTTTGTCAAGAGTAAGTGCACAATTTAATGAATTTATCATCACAAATTTTTTATATTTATTAACACGTCATTTAATCCAATATAATTTCTATTTCCTATCCTATTATAACCAAATAGTGTATTTCATTAATTTAAAGTAATATTTTATTTACTATCTTTGTGGAGTAAAAAAATTATTTCAAAATGTTAAGTATTTCCCATTCTATTTAAGATGAAAATTAAACTAATTTTTTAGCTGAAATGTTAAGTATTTATCAGCACGAATTTTTTAGCTGAAAAATAACTAATTTTCAGATAAATTAATTTCGAATTGAAATGAAAATTAAAAAAATAAAATAAAATAGAAGTTATTTTAAAAAATGACAGTAACATATAATTGATTAATAACATTTAAATTAACATAAAAAAACTATTCTCTTTAAAAAACTTTTTTTGTCAATTATAACTTACAGAAATAAAAATTTAATCGGAAGAGCACATTTCCAAAAAGTTTGAATTTTAAAATGATCTGAAGAATTCAATCGAAACAGATAATGCGAACGAGTCCACATAGAGCGGAAGCAAATTAAGAAGAAAAGAACAAGTTTCCGCAGAAGAAACAGAAATAAGAGAGAATCATGGCAGTACCAAAAGCGATCTGAAAATAAATGTTGCCGAATGACGAACAACTCTTGGTTTTTTTCACCTTTGTGACCATCACATTCTTCCCTTTGCTCTATCCTTATATAGATCTCTAAAATCCGATCCATTCAAAGCTCCCACCCCTTCGTGTCATCATGGTCGTGCTTCTCTCACATTTTTGTGGTTCCGTTCCGTTCATAACTTTCAAGCATGTGATGTCTGACCCTTTCTGTGGTGAACCAGACAACTTATCACCCCTCAAATATGTAAAAAATTTTACATACGGCCGGATTCCAAGTTTTCCCTTTAAAAATGACAAATTTAGTTAAAATGCAAACAATATTTTAAATTTTATACATGTGAAGTTATTGTATTAGAGTGCCGATGCAAAGCTCACCGATCTCCATATAAGAATTTCTCTATATACGTGAGGCATTTACATAAATACCACACAGCTTTTATATATCTACATATCTGCAATCTAAACTTCTATATTCACATTCATACCATCTAGAGGTGCCTCTGTGAAGGTCGTAAGTCCTCTCAGGTCACGAGTTTGAATCCGCGGTGGCACGGTGTCGTCTTGCTCAGGTTGATACTTGAATTATTTGCACGCTGGGTCCCCCCGGACGTAGCAGGAGTTCGGCCAATAGAGTGGGTTTGGGACCTCACACCCTAGCCCATTCTCTTAATATATATATATATATATATATATATATATATATATATATATATATATATATATATATATATATATATATATATATATATATCTGTGCGCGCGCGCGCGTGCGTGTGTGTGTTGGGGGGGGTGGGGGTTTTAGGGGTGAGTGTCTTAGTTTTATTTTAATATTTTTTCACCAATTAGGGCTTGAGTCAATGCATAGAGAAAATTCATATAGGTTAAGACATTTCGTTATTAATACATAAGAAATATAAGAAGTCATTAATCCTCACAGTCTCTGCACAATCATTCAAACCCTTAAGATAGACCGATCATGCAACCGACCTTGTCAATGGCGGCTTCCGAACCTTTTTGTGGTCTGCTCGAAAGCGTAAGCTATCTTGATCAGCTTCGACTCAAAGCCTTTTGATCGGCCGAAGTAGATGTTGAATGGAACCACTTGGTTTGTATAATCAACAAGAATAACAATTCATGGGTAGCCACCAATGGATAAGATCGAAGCAACTAAGCTGTTCGGAGTTACGAAACCATTCAACTTCTTTTCCCTCGTGAGTTTCTCTAATCCATTTACAGAAAACTCGGCCAAGCTCTTCAGAATCTCTTTCTCTATTTTACCCAATCTGTTTGTCTTTTGGGCGTCCAAAAAGACATCTTGACGATACTTCACTATCTTTCTTGCATCCACTAGGCCAAAACTATATTATAACTTGGTATGTAATTTCACATTTTTTTAAAAGTTGGCTATAAAAATATGCTTAGTACTGAAGTTGAATTCAAGCAAGTTTGGAAAACATATAGAACAAATGAGGAGTGCTTTACTTCAATCTTGTGTTTGTTGTTGACCTCTATAGCATCTGTGAATGGATCTGATGGGGGAGACATTAAGTTCTGAGAGATAGGCGTTGATGGAGAGCTTAAACTCAGCATGGAGAGTTGTTTTTTCTCCACTTTTAAACATGTCCACTGCAATGCTTGCATTCGCAATCTCTAAATTGTCCAACAAAATTGCTCACTTTTCCTTGTAATCATGAGCTTTCCTTAGTTGATTTTGAGGAGAAAAATAAGATTTACACACACAACACGCAATTTCAATGTATTTAAATATTCACACCTAAATTTCAATATTTATGTTAATGCTGGAGAATTGTATTTCACTTATAATGATGTATAACCTGAACTTAGTCTATCTACCTAAATAGTTGAATTTGTCTCTTCCACCTACGAGGGTTAGTCTAGCCCGACCTAGGGAGAGACGACTAATGGAGACAGTCATCATTATCGAAAAGGAGGGGAGTGTTGTGCAATTTAAGGCGAAGTAAAACAGGAATCAACAAAAAACTAGAAGAAAAAATAGATATTTAACGAGGTTCGACAAAGATGCCAACGTGCTCGGGAGCAGAGCGGATAATTCACTATTTCAGAGGAGTTACATAGTTTGGTTACATACCCATAGGGTTACACATCTATTTATAGATAAAACCAACAGACAAATTACTAAAACGCCCTCGCTCCCCCTAACTCACTAAAATCCAAGAGACACACTTCTTCACTTCAAGAGACACTCCTTTTTATTCCAGGAGACACACCTTTTTATTCCAAGAGACACTCCTCTTCATTTCAAGAGGCACTCATTTTCATTCGAGGAGGCGTACTTCTTCATTCCAAGAGACTCTAACTTCCAGTATATGAGTCATACCAAACAGAGAGTCCATCCAACTTTAAAAGTGTCGCCTAATACCTACGTCATAGTCTTTTCATTAAGACACCAGGATGGGAACCCTACAGTACTCAATTTATTTTTTATTATTTTCCCTTCTTGTAGATAAAGGAAGTCAGGATAAAAGGAAATTGATTTGAATATCTCGACAAATCTCTCTATAAGATATCTTGTAACTCGACAAACCTCCGACAAGCAATATTTTCTAGCTTATTGGATGCTCAAGCTCAAAATATAATGCCCGAGGCATCTTTTCGAGTCTTACATCTACCTCTCTCTTCTACATTTTCTCTACAGAGACAATCTTTTTACCAAGTTTTATGTTCTCATGAGGGATACAGGGCCCCAAGTAACACTAGTATAAATATAAATTATTAAATTTTGGTGGTAGATGTATAAATACATAGGAGTTCAACCACAAGATCAAGTCGTCAAGCTCGTGCTTGAGTTAGCTTGTTAACAGGAAAAGTACTTCGTGTAAAAATTTTGATTCACGAATCACAGACGAATTGTCGAAAAATTGCTGCAACTGATAAATAAAATTTCAGGTTTCTTTGAATTTATTTGTGGTGTGTTTTTTGTTTCGACAAAAGGCAGAAAAAGTTCAGTGCAAGATTAAATGACAATATCTGGTGCAAAATTTAAGATGTTGAAGTTCGATGAAACTGAGAACTTTGGATTGTGGCAAACAAGAGTGAAAGATTTGTTGGCATAACATGGAATTTTGAAGATTTTGCAAGCTACGAGACCTGATAATATGGAAGATGAAGATTAGGAAGAATTGCAACTTCGAGCGGCAGGTACCATACATTTATGTCTGACAGATGAAATTATGTATCTTCTTATGAATCTGAAATCTCCTAGAGAAGTATGGAAGAATTTAAATCTAATTTTATGTTCAAATCTCTAACAAATAAACTGTATCTGAAACAAATGTTGTATGAGTTGAAGATCCAGGCAGACACCGATCTGGCACAACACTTGAATATCTTAAATAAAATAATCACTGATCCAACACAGCTTGATGTGAGTTTTGAGGATGAAGATAGAGTAATGATTCTATTGTGTTCATTGTCTTCCTCTTATAAACACATGGTGACTATTCTTACATATGGGAAAGAAACACTCAAAACAGATGAGATGACTGGAGCATTGTTTACTCACAACCACTGGAAGCAGATTGCAGAGGAAGCTCTCATGGTAATTGTTTATATGCTAAGGGTAATCAGGATCGTGAAAGGAATGAGAAAAAAGAGAATTTTGGAAGGCGAAATTACAGATCAAAGTCTAAAGGCAGAAAAATGATTCATTACTACAAGTACAAGGAACTGAGACATATGAAGAGAGATTGTCCAAAGCTTAAGAAGCAGACTGATTATGTATCTTCCAAGACTGTGAATATGGTGCAGAATGACAATTCAGATTGCAGAGATGGTGATGTGCTTTCTGTTACAACAACTCAGTAAAAAGATGTATGATTCTTGATTTAGGATGCTCTTATCACATAACACATAACTATGAATGATTTACTCCATATAGGTTATTTGATTCTGGTTCAATCTATTTGGGTGATGATAGATGTTACAATATTGCTGGTATTGGTGAAGTTAGAATTAAGATGTATGATACCACTGTCAGAACATTATGTGATGTAAGACATATTCTAGAGTTGACAAAGAATTTGATTTCCTTGGGCACTCTACATATGAATGATTTTATTTCTAAAGCAGATGAGGATAGAGAAACCATCAGAATTGTTAAAGGTGTATCAAATGTGATGAAAGAAAAGATTAGTGCAGGTATTATCTATAAATTGTTGGGGAGAACAGTTGTAGGTGGAGTTCACTCTGTTGAATCATATGATGGAAATGCAGCACGTCTGAAGACCAAGCCAGGTATTATCAACAAGTTCTTGCATTGCTTGAACTTGTTGAATGTTTGCAATTGTTAGATGGCATGATTATTCAACCCACTTTGGTGTAAGAAATTCCAAGATGAATTTCTCCTAAGGTGCTGGATATTTTGTCAAGGTGGAGATTTGTTAGGTATGGTTGATATACCAAAAATTTGAATCTCTTGGTAAAGAGGAGTGTCACTTGTTGAAGAGGTGTGTCTCTTGGTGAATAAAGTGGGTTGAGGGGAGCGAGGGCGTGTTAGTAATTTATCTGTGAATTTTTTATATTTATATATATGTGTAACCCTATGGGTATGTAACTGACAGGACTCCTCTGAAATAGTGAATTTGCCGCTTTGCTCCCGAGGATGTAGACATCTTTGTCGAACCTCGTTAAATCTCTGTGTTTTTATGGTTTTGTGTTGATTCCTGCTTTTTCTCGCCCTAAATTGCACAACAAAACTGAAATTTATGTGATAGATATGTGAATATATAAGAATTAAGTGATACGTATGCAAATCTTCCAATTTTTTTAGTGATATTTTTTAGTGCTTGTTTTGCTTTTAAGTGATTGCTGCTGGATCAAAGCCAATGGGCTGGATGAAAGGTATAAAGAAAGATTTTTCAGCTTTCTATTTTTTATTGCTCAGCCTTTATCGTTTTGATCGGTACACTATATATATATATATATATGTATATATATATATATATATATATATATATATATATATATATATATATATATATATATAATTATTGATGTCATTGCCAGTATGTCACTGCAAGTTCAGATTATTTAAAACGGTAAAAAAATTATTTACAGACAAAATCAAATATGAATAAAAATCATAAATAAATAAAATATTTATTTGCAAACTAAACAATAATTATTAAATCATTTCTTCTGTGGATTACCTAAAGGTCTTACTATAGTAATCCTTATTCTTCAAAATTATAAAAGAAAAAAAAATACAAATGTAAAAAATGAGAGGACATGTTTCTATAGTTTCAGTCTCAGCGGATAGTAACTAAAATCACGAGGTTCGCTTGCAGAATCTGATTATTTCCGCTTTAAATTCTTTCTCGCCACTCCCAAAAGATTTGGGCTTTCTGCCATCAATTCTTTGGGCACAACCTATTTTGATTCATCACAAATAAAAAAGTTAAAATCATTTAGTTCTACTTTTTTCTTTTCCTTTTTTTTGGGGGGAAGATGTACCTACATACCGCACTATTCTTAATTATTTATGTGTCTAACAACTAAATTTTAACATTTTTAAAGTTGAAATAGTAGTTTTTCTACCTAAGATGAATGGTTTGGGTAGTGAATGGATGTAAAAAAGTAAAAGCTAGGTGCTGGATATGTAAATACATATGAAATGGGTGGTATCTATGTAAATGCCACCAATACATATGTTTAAGGGCTTGTAAATGTAGAAAAATAGAGAATAGAAAATAATTGGGGAAAAAAAAAGGAGTTTTTAGTGGTCCATAGCATTAAACTTTGAGAAAATTGGAAACAAAAATGTTTTTAATGCATGATTTAATCAACCCTCCAAAATTTATAATTTCTCTATACAAATAATAAAACTAAATGTTTTTTTTAATTATGTAATTTAGGCAATTTAGTAACCCCTCATATATTTTGTTTGTCCCATACTTTATAAATAAATAGAAATTTAGTAATTTTGTCCGTCCTAAAAAATAATGTTGGTCCCACCCTGTTAGCACATACGTACAAATGTTTAAAATTCGTTAGATTTGGGCAATTTCTAAATTCATTACAAACAGTAGCTTGTTATCATTATCATAATCGTCTATTGTGTTCTGATTGTCACTATATCTTTCAGCTATTTGTCATCGCAACCACCATTGGCCGCTTATTATCATCACTTTTAACCATTCACCCCCATTATCGCCGAACTTATTTTACATTAATTTTATTTTCCTTCGAACCAAACACACAACTAGAAATTTTTGCTTTTACTTTATATAAAATCAATTAACATCAAAATATTCCAAATACACTAAATCTCAATTATATTGTATTTCTTCTTCGAAAATCAAACAATCCCGAAGAGGATAAAGAGTAATAGAGGATCGGGCAGGAAAATAAGGAGCTGGGTCTCCAAAGATATGGAGCATTTACATACATATCACTCAATTCCTATGAATTTACATATCTAGCCCCTAAACTTTTTTATATTTATACCACCCAACTCATTCTTATCACATTAAAAATACAACTATTTTTTTTTACTTTTAAAGCGTGAAATTCACATTTTCATGCATAACAACATAAGTTGGTTTGGCATAAAGGCAGAAATTAAATTTTAGGGGTTAGATATATAAATACATAAACATTAGGTGGTATGTATGTAAATCTTCCAATCTTATCTTGTTCCATCTATTAAAAATATTATATATATATATATATATATATATATATATATATATATATATATATATATATATATATATATATATATATATATATATATTGTGTGTGTGTTAGAGAGAGAGAGAGAGAGAGAGAGAGAGAGAGAGAGAAAGAGAGAGAGCAAAAAATAAAATAAAATCATTGATGTCATTTCCATACTGCCACTACAGGTTCAGATTATTCAAAACGGCAAAAATTTTATTTGCAGACTAATCAAATATGAATAAAATCATAAATAAGTAAAACATTTATTTACAAACTAAACAATAATTATTAAATTATTTCTTATATGGATTACCTGAAGGTCTTACTATAGTAATCCTTATTCTTCAAAACGGCAAAATAAAAAAGATAATAAAACTGTAGAAAAATGCGAGAACAGATTACAGTTTCAGCCTCAGCATATAGTAACAAAAATCACGAGGCTCACAAGCAGAATCTGGTTCTTTCCTCTTTAAATTCTTCCTCTCTTCTCCCAAAAGATTTCTGCTTTCCTTGATCAGTGCGGGCACCAGACTTCCCCCCTCTTCATTGTCGCCATTCTCCATCAGTCCGGAAATCAAATTCAAATCAAAATTTGGCTCCCAATTTGACTTGCAGGAGTGCTTTGCTCCATTCCCATTATCAATGTTGGTGTTGATAATTCATCTCTTCGATCAGAAATCATTTTCGAATCCAAGAAGGCAAAAGCTGGACCATAATTGAACGCAGAAGGTTCATCATTCAAGTTGAAATTTTTGATCGAAGGCTGCGTTGAAGATGATGACTTTGCTATGGTTAGGGCTTTTTCCTTCTCTTCAAAACAGGTGAGACCCAACTGTCTCGTTTCAACTCTTTCTAAACCACGTTCTATGAATGTGCTCATAAATGGAGGAACAAATTCCAAATTCAAATTTATTTCTCTAAAATTTTCTTTGTGTTTTGAATATAGTAGGGCATTAGCACCTGCTACAGCAGAAATTCTTGAACTTACTTCGCATTCCTGTTTTGACGAAAATAATTCAAATTCAGAAGCTCCATTTGATGCAGAAAGTGCTACAGGTGCAGATTAATTTAGTGGATTGGATTGGGGGAGACTTAACTCACAATCGAGACCTTCTGAACTAGGATAAATATCCAAATCCAACAAAAATTTACTTTTTCTTAATCTTTTTACAGCTGAATAACTCTCCAGAAGTGAACCTTGGGAAAGAGTTGCAGGCTCTTCCAATGTAATCAACAACCTCCATTTCAACTCCAACTTGCTGGGAAGGTTCCGCCACGTCTAATTCGTCCGATTCAAGTGCTGGATCTTCATTCTCATCCAATCCATTTGATATGCTCGAAAAATCTCGCAGTTCTTCGCTGACATTTTCACCTAATTTGAACTCCAAATATGGCTCGGATGGCTCATACGGGGAGCCTTCTCCTCCATTCTTTTATGCATGGATGATGATCATCAGGAGAAGGTTTCTCTTGCACATTCAGAGTGCCAGCAGCCAGAGGTCGATATCCATATCGAACATATCCTTTCAGGCCTTCATCTGTATCATCTAATCGAAGAATGTTGGCATCGTTCGCTGCATTTTCTTCATTGCAGCTCAATTCTACTTTGCAGCGCTCCTCTCCAACTGCTGTTTGGGTTGCTAATCTATCAGAATTTCGTTCAGCCCATATGTTAAAAAATGCTTGTATCCTTTGTTTGATCTGAACAAGTTTATGATCAAACAATTCCCAGATGGTTACTAGAATTCCCGAAGAGTTCCACTTATCCTGACATAGCGAGACATTCTCTAGTGCTTGTAAAGATGCATTAATCACTTGTTCGTTAATTGCATCATTGTCGCCAGATTTTGCAGCCTCATGGAGTCATTGATTGAGAAAGCAAACCATGTTTAACTGAGAAAGATGATCAAGACAGTTCACGCTCTAAATGTTTACCCGTTGTCTCGTGGCACCTTCAGCATCGGTCGTTGCAAAATTCTTCAGCTTTTGAATCATACCCCAGCTTATCAGTTATGGATGATTTGTATGGAATTGTAGGGCCACTCTTCGGTTGAGCAGGTTTAATGAAATTCTGAAGCTTCATACTGCTCATAATGGAAGCAAATCTTTGACAATCTTGTAAGTTTACTTCTTTTGTGCACACTATTATCTCAAGTCGAGTAATCTGGTTGGTAAACATATAAGTATGAGATGTTTTAAAGAATGTATAAACAAAAAATGAGAAATTTATATGAGAACAACATAATTCTTTCGTATTTACATATCAACATATCAAACACAAAAAGTTTAAAGTTTACATTTGCACAATTCAAACTCAAGAACTCACGCCAGTTAATTATATATTTAACCACTATGTCACGAGTAATTGCGCAATTTTATGAATTTATCACAGAAAAGTTTTATATTTATTAACACATCATTTAATCCAAAATAATTTCTATTTTTTATTCTATTTTAAGTCCCTATTAATATTGAATTCTACTTATTTGATTCTAACCAAATAGTGTATTTTATTAGTTTAAGGAAATAATTTATTTACTATCTTTGTTGAGTAAAAAATTCATTTCAAAATTTTAGGTATTTCTCATTCTATCTAAGATGAAAAATAAACTAATTTAGCTGAAATGTTAAGTATTTATCAGCACAACTAATTTTTAGATAAATTAATTTCAAATTGAGATGAAAATTAAGAAAATAAAATAAAATAGAAGTTATTTTTAAAAATGTCATTAACATATAATTGATTAATAACATTTAAATTAACATAAAAAACTATTCTCTTTACATAACTTTTTTTTTTCAATTACAAATTAAACAAATAAAAATTTAATCGGAAGTGCACATCTCCAAAAAGTTTGAATTTTGAAAACGACCTAAAGAACTCAATCGAAACAAATAATGCAAACCAGTCCACACAGAGCGGAAGCAAATTAAGAAGAAAAAAATAATATTCCGCAGAAGAAACAAAAATAAGAGGGAATCATGGCAATACCTAAAACGATCAGAAAACAAATATTCCCGAATGACGAACAACTCTTAGTTTCTTTCACCTTTGTCACCATCCCCTTCTTCCCATTGCTCTATCCTTATATAAATCTCTAAAATCTGATCCATTCAAAGCTCCCACCCCTTCGTGTCACCATGGTCGCGCTTCTCTCACATTTTTGTGGTTTTGTTCCGTTCATAACTTTTAAGCACGTGATGTCTGACTCTTTCTGTGGTGAACCGGACAGCTCATCGCTCCCAAAATATGGAAAAATTTTTACGTACGACCGAACTCCAAGCTTTCCCTTAAAAAATTACAAACTTTGTTAAAATGCAAACAATATTTTAAATTTAATACAGGTGGCGGTATTGTATTAGTGTGCCAATGCAAAGCTCACCGATCTTCATATAAGAATTTCACCATATATGCGGGGCATTTATATAAATACCACACAACTTTTATATATCTACATATATGTAATCTAAACTTCTATATTCACATTCATACCACATCATTCTACAGTTTCAGCCTCAGCGGATAGTAACCAAAATCACGAGGCTCCCAATCAAAATCTGGCTCGTTCCGCTTTAAATTCTTCATCTCCTCTCCCAAAAGATTTCTACTTTCCGCCATCAATTCTTTGGACACGAGCTATTTTGATTCACCACAAATAAAAAAGTTAAAATCATTTATATTTTTCTTTTCTTTTTCTTTTTTCAGAAAGATATACTTACATACCAATCTATTCTTAATTATTTATATGTCAAACTTTAATTTATATATATATATATATATATATATATATATAATATCATTGTACCTATGCATGAAAATGCTTATTTAACATTTTTAAAGTTTAAATAGTTGTTTTTCTACATAAGATGAATGATTTGGGTAGTGAATAGATGTAAAAGGTAAAAGTTAGGTGTTGGATATGTAAATACATACGAAATGGGTGGTATCTATGTAAATGCCACCAATACACATGTTTATGGGGGAAAGAAAAGAGGTTTTAGTGATCCATAGCAATAAACATTGAGAAAATTGGAAACAAAAATGTTTTCAAAGTATGCTTAATCACCCCTTCAAAATTTATAATTTCTCTATACAAATAATAAAACTATTTTTTTTTAATTATGTAATTTAGGCAATTTAGTAACCCCTCGTATATTTTGTTTGCATCATACTATAAAAATAAATAGAAATTCAGTAATTTTGTTCGTCCTAAATAATAATGTTGGTCTCACCCTGATAGCACATACCTACAAATGTTTAATTGGGCAATTTCTAAATACATATCAAACAGTAGCTTGTCATCATTGTCATAATCGTTTGTTGCGTTCTGACTGTGTCACTGTATCTTGCAGTTGTCGCCACCACACTTGACCGCCTATCATCTTCACTCTTAATCATTCACCCCCATTATCGCTGAACTTATTTTACATTAATTTTATTTTCCTTCGAACCAAACACACAACTAGAAATTTCTGCTTTTATTTTATATAAAATCAATTAACATCAAAATATATAAAATCAATTAACATCAAAATATTCCAAATACACTAAATCTCAATTATATTGTTTTCTTCTTCGAAAATCAAACAATCCCGAAGAGGATAAACGATCGGGCAGCAAAATAAGGAGCTAGGTCTGAAAGATATGAAGCATATACATACAGACCACTCAATTCCTATGAATTTACATATCTAGCCCCTAAATTTTTTAATATTTATACCACCTAACTCATTCCTATCACTTTAAAAATACAAATATTTTTTTACTTTTAAATCATGAAATTCACATTTTCATGCATAACAGCATAGGTTAGTTTGGCGTAAAGGCTGAAATTAAATTTTGGGGGTTAGATATATAAATACATAAGAATTAGGTAGTATGTATGTAAATCTTCCAATCTTATGTTATTCCATCAATTAAAAATAATATATATAGATATATATAAAGTGCCAGAGAGAGAGAGAGAGAGCAGAGGAAAAAAATAAAATCATTGATGCCATGACCATTATGCCACGGCAGGTTCAGATTATTTAAAATGATAAATAATTTATTTGCAGACTACTTAAATATGAATAAAAATCATAAATAAATAAAGGATTTATTTGCAAACTAAACAATAATTATTAAATCTTTTCTTTTATGGATTACCTGAAAATCTTACTATAGTAATCCTTATTCTTCAAAAAAGATAAAAAAAAAAGAAAATAAAACTGTAAAAAACTGCGAGGACAGATTTATACAGTTTTAGCCTCAGCGGACAGTAACAAAAATCACGAGGCTCCCAACCAAAATCTAGCTCTTTCCTCTTTAAATTCTTTATCTCTTCTCCCAAAAGATTTCTGTTTTCCGCCATTAACGTGGGCACAAGACTTCCCCCCTCTTCATTATCGTCGTTCTCCATCAGTACGGGAAATCAAATTCAAATCCAAATTTAGCTCCCAATGTGAACTTTAAGGAGTGCTTTGCTCCATTCCCATCATCAATGTTGGTGTTGATAATTCATCTCTTTAATCAAAAAATCATTCCTGAAACCAAGAAGACGTCAGCTGGACCAGAATTAAACGCAGAAGGTTCATCATTCAAGTCAAAGTTTTTGATCGAAGGCTACGTTGAAGATAATGACTTTGGTATGGTTAGAGCTTTTTCCTTCTCTTCAAAACAGGTGAAACCCAACTTTTTCGTTTCAGCTCTTTCTAAACCCTGTTCTACGAATGTGCTCATAAATGGAGGAACAAATTCCAAATTCAAATTAATTTTTCCAAATTTTTCTGTGTTCTGGATCTAGCAGGGCATTAATACCTGTTGCAGCAGAATTTCTCGAACTTACTTTGCATTCCTATTTTGACGAAAATAATTGAAGTTCAGAAGCTCCATTTGATGCAGAAAGTGCTACAGTTGCAGATAGATTGAGTGGATTGGATGGGGGAGACTCAACTCACAATCGAGACCTTCCGACCCGGGATAGATATTCAGATCCAACAAAAATTTACCCTTTCTTGATCATTCACAGCTAAATAACTCTCCTGAAATGAACCTTGGGAAAGAGTTGCAGGCTCTTCCAGTGTAATCAAGAACCTCCCTTTCAACTCCAACTTGTTGGGATGGTTCTGCCACGTCTCACTCGTCTGATTCAAGTGTTGGATCTTCATTCTTGTCCAATCCATTTGATGTGCTCGATAAATCTGGCAGTCCTTCACTAACATTTTCACTTAATTTGAACTCCTTCAAATATGGCTCGGATGGCTCATACGTGGAGCCTTCCCCTCCATTCTCTTCTGTGTAGATGTGATCATCAGGAGAAGGTTTCTCTTGCTCATTCAGAGTGTCAGCAACCAGAGGTCCATATCCATATCGAACATATCCTTTCAGACCTTCATCTGTATCATCTAATCGAAGAATTTTGGCTTCTCTCGCTGCATTTTCTTCATCACAATACAATTCTACTCTGCAGCGCTCCTCCCCAACTGTTCTTTGGGTTACAAATTTGTTAAAACTTCTTTCAGCCCATCTGTCAAAAAATGCTTGTATACTTTGTTTGATATGACCAAACAATTCCCTGATGGTTACTAGAATTCCCGAAGAGTTCCACTTATCCTGACATAGAGGGACATTCTCTAGTGATTGTAAAGATGCATTAATCACTTGTTCGTTAATTGCGTCATTGTCGCCAGATTTTGTAGCTGGAGTCATTGATTGAGAAAGTAAACCATGTTTAACTGAAAAAGATGATCAAGACTGTCCGCGCTCTCTGTGGAAGTTGAGATGTTTGCTCGTTGTCTCGTGGCACCTTCAGCATCGGTCATTGCAGAATTCTTCAACTTTTGAATCATACTTCTCAGCTTGTCAGCTCTGGATGGTTTGGATGGAATTGTAGGGCCATTCTTCGGTTGAGCATGATTGATGAAATCCTGAAGCTTCATATTGCTCATAATGGAAGCAAGTCTTTGGCAATCTTGTAAGTTTGCTTCTTTTGTGCATGTGATTTTCTCAAATCAAGTAAGTTGATTGGTGAACATAAGGGAATCACATAAATTTATGAGATGTTTTAGAGAATGTATAAACAAAAAATGAGAAATTTATATGAGAACAACATAATTCTTTCGTATTTACATATCAAACACAAAAAGTTTAAAGTTTACATTTGCACAATTCAAACTCAAGAACTCACGACAGTTAATTATATATTTAACCACTATGTCACGAGTAATTGCGCAATTTTATGAATTTATCATCAGGAATTTTTTATATTTATTAACACATCATTTAATTCAAAATAATTTTTATTTCTTATCCTATTTTAAGTCCTTATTAATATTGAATTCTACTTATTTGATTCTAACCAAATAGTGCATTTTATTAATTTAAAGAAATATTTTATTTAGTATCTTTGCTGAGTAAAAAATTCATTTCAAAATTTTAGGTATTTCCCACTCTATCTAAGATGAAATGTTAAGTATTTATCATCACGAATTTTTCAGCCGAAAAATAAACTAGTTTTCAGATAAATTAATTTCGAGATGAAATGAAAATTAAGAAAATAAAATAAAATAGAAGTTACTTTTTAAAATGTTAGTAACATATAATTGAGTAATAACATTTAAGCTAACATAAAAAAGTATTCTCTTTACATAGTTTTTTTTTCAATTACAAATTAAACAAACAAAAATTTAATCGAAAAAACACATCTCCAAAAGATTTGAATTTTGAAAGCAACATAAAGAACTGAATCGAAACAGATAATGCAAACTAGTCCACACAGAGCAGAAGCAAATTAAAAAGAAATAACAAGATTCTGCAGAAGAAACAAAAATAAGAGGGAATCATGGCAGTACCTAAAGCGATCAGAAAACAAATGTTGCCGAATGACGAACAACTCTTAGTTTCTTTCACCTTTATCACCATCCCCTTCTTCCTATTACTCTATCCTTATATAGATCTCTAAAATGTGATCCATTCAAAGCTCATACCCCTTCATGTCACCATGGCCGCGCTTCTCTCACATTTTTGTGGTTCCGTTCATAACTTTCAAGCACGTGATGTCTGACCATTTCTATGGTGAACCGGACAACTCATTACCCCCCAAATATGAAAAAAGTTTTACATATGGCAGGATTCCAAGTTTTTTCTTAAAAAATTATAAATTTAGTTAAAATGCAAATAATATTTTAAATTTTATTCACGTGACGCTATTGTATTAGAGTGCTGACGCAAAGCCCACCGTTCTCCATATATGCGGGGCATTTACAAAAATACCACACAGCTTTTACATATATCTACATATCTGCAATCTTATATATATAGATATATATATATATATATATATATATATATATATATATATATATATATATATATGTATATGTGTGTGTGTGTGTGTGTGTGTGTGTGTGTGTGTGTGTGTGTGTGTGTGTGTGTGTGTGTGTGTGTGTGTGTGTGTGTGTGTGTGTGTTTGTGTGTGCGCGCGCACGTGTGCGGGTTCCGTCACCTTTTGGTAGAGCAACCTCTTAGAAAGTTGTAAGTCCCTTTAGGTCACGTGTTCGCATCCATTGGTGGCGCAGTGTCGCCATAAGCCAGTTGATATTCGAATTATTTGCACGCCGAGTCGCCCCCAGTCCAAGCAGGAGTTCAGCCAATACAGTGGGTTTGGGACCTCACACCCCAGCCCATTCTCTTAATATATATATATATATATATATATATGTGTGTGTGTGTGTGTGTGTGTGTGTGTGTGTGTGTGTGTGTGTGTGGATTTTATAGGTGAGTGTCTCAGTCTTATTTTAATATTTTTTTACCAATTAGGGCTTGAGCCAATGCATAGAGAAAATCCATATAGGTTGACACATATTCCTTTATTAATACATAAGAAATATAAGAAATCATTAATCCTCACAGTCTCTGCACAATCATTCATACCCTAAAGTTAGACCAATCATGCTACCGACCTTGTCAATGGTAGCTTCTGAATCTTCGTGGCCTGCTCGAAAGCGTAAGCTATCTTAATCAACTTCGACTCGAAGCCTTTCGTTCGATTGAAGCAGATGCCCAATGGAACAACTTGGGTTGTATAACCAGCAGGAACAACAATTCATGGGTAGCCACCAATGGACAAGATCGAAATGGCTAAGCTATTCGGAGTTACGAAACCATTCAGCTTCTTCTCCCCTTCTATAATCCATTTGCAGAAAACTCGGCCAATCTCTTCAGAATCTCTTTCTCTACTTTACCCCATCTGTTTGTGTTTTGGGCATCCAAGAAAACATACTGACCATACTTCGCTATCTTTTCTTGTATCCACTAAGCCAAAACTGAATCATAGCTTGGTATGTAATTTAACTTTTTTTAAAAAGTTGGCTATAAAAATATGCTTAGTACTGGAGTTGAATTCAAGCAAGTTTGGAAAACATATAGAACAAATGGGGAGTGCTTTACTTCAATGTTGTGTTTGTTGTTGACCTCTATGGCATCTGTGAAGGGATCTGATATGGGAGACATTAAGTTCTGAGAGATAAGCATTGATGGAGAGCTTAAACTCAGCATGGAGAGCTGTTTTTTCTCCACTTTTGAACATGTCCACTATAATGCTTGCATTCGCAATCTCCAAATTGTCCAACAAAATTGCTCCTTTTTCCCTGAAATCATGAGCTTTCTTTAGTCAATTTTGAGGAGAAAAATAAGATTTACACACACAATGCGCAATTTTAATGTATTTAAATATCCACACCTAAACTTCAATATTTACGTTCATGCTGGAGAAGTGTATTTCACTTATAATACTGTATAGGCTGAACTTAGTCAATCTACCTAAATAGTTGAATTTGTCTCTTCCACCTACAAGGGTAGTCTAGCCCAACTTAGGGAGAGACGATTGATGGAGACAGTCATCATTATCGACAAGGAGGGGAGAAAAGAAGGCGAAGATTCTGGTGATAAGAAGAATACAACCTACACTTAAACATTTTGAGGATTAGGTTTTAATAAAAACGTTTTATGTTTGTGTGAAACTTGTATTGAATCTATTTTAATACAAAAGTGTGCTTATGGAGATATGAAGAATATAAGGAGAAGATATACGTATTAAAACAATTTAGGGTGGATTAAACAATTTAGGGTTGAATATAAGGAGAAGATAAGAAGAATGTGTATTTAACGAAAAAAAATCAAATTTACAGAATTCGCGGGTAAGCACCGAGACCCCTCACTTACGTGCCAGTGCCTCACAGCTAAGCGTTAAACTTTCGCGCTTAGGCGTCAGATCGCGAAAATTAGTTTTCATGTTTTAAAACCCCGAAAATTGTCATTTTTCTTCTCCTCGTCATCTTCTTCGTTCGGAGTTCGTGACCTAGGGAGTTAGGGCATTTCAATTTTGTGATTTTTGAGCCATTTCAAGCCAAATTTGCTAGATTTGATCTTCTTAAGGTAAGAGCACTACTCCTATGTAAAATTTTTTTATTGTCACCATGTATTTGAGGAACATTGTGGAGAATCCGAAAATAACTATTCAAGGTGAAAATTTGAGAAAAAGCTTTGGAAATTATTTGTATTTAGTATTTTAAGACTTTAGAAGTTGTGTTTAGTGATTTTAGCTTAATTTTAGAAATTATGGTAATTTTTATGCAAATTTTAGAAATGGCACCAAAAAGAAGTAAGGGGAGAAGCACATTTGATTCACACATGTTTGTAAGTTCAAGAGCTCAGGATTGATATGTGCAAGCTCTATAATAACATAAATTTCTTCATGAGCGAGGCTTTGATAAGCCCGGTGGAGAAACTACATGATTATTAGAAGACTTTGGGACAGATTATGGTGTTTTTCTGTCGTAGCTGTTATTTATATTGTGCGCGAGTTTTATGCAAATTTCCCTAAGTCAGAAAAAAATTTTGTAAGGGTTTGAGGATAGTTGGTTCATTTCACGCCCGAGGTAATTAACGAGTTTTACTTATTACCACATACTACATTTTGTTTTTATTCAAACTATAATCCTACGGAGGAATAATTGGATGAAATCATTCCTGCTTTGACTAATGGAAAAAGATTATGGAAAATGACTAATGAGAGAAGAGTTAACTTCCCTTCTTCAAAGTTAAATGCCACTCTAAAGCTTAGCATTATTTTATATCATCCAAGTTGATCCCTACCAATCATCTGAGCGAGGTCACGACAGAAAGAGCTACATTGAATTACTGTATTCAGCAGGGGAAGGCGATAGATATTGGGAAGATTATTTATGATTGTATTTGGAGTTCTGCCAAAGCTGCTACTACTGCATGTATGAGATTTGCTTCTCTTATACATTCATTATGTTAGTGGGTTGGTGTAAGATCTGAAAATTGGGAAGAGGTCCTTCAGCCTCTTAAGCCTATTTCTAGTGTAAATGTGAAGACATATGCCGAGCATTCTCTTATTGGTTGGAGAGGAGGATTCTCTAGAGCTTCTAGTGCATCTACTTCTGCTGCTTCTACATCTTGTGCTTCCACATCTCAGGCGTCATCAGGTCAGTTTTCTGATTCACAATTAGAATCGTTCAATAAAATGAAAGATAATATCAATTATACTCCGGATAGAGTTCATGATTTTGAAGGAAAGGTAGATCATATTAAGGATTATCTTCATAGACATATTGAGTATGAGGTGAATTATCACAGTTATGTGGATAGATTGATCAGAGGAGATTATAGTGTTGTGTTACCTCCACATCCACACTTTACCCCAAATGAGCCTACTCATGCTTGGAATGAAGGAGATAATGATGAGGAAGAAGATAAGGATTAGGATTTATGTTTTGTATGTGTTGTGAACTGTTATGTTATGTTGTATGTTTGGACTTTTTTTCTGTATGAGTTGTTAACTTTCTATTTATGTTTGGATTTTATTGATTGATGTATTAGATGGTGAGAGACTTTAGTTTATTTTCATGTTATTTTTGATGTTGTTTGTTTGTGTTATGTGGTGTGAATGTTTAGAGTCTTTGTGGTAGTAAATGTGTTAGTGAATTTGTAGTGTACTTTTTTTGTTAGTGTATAACTTATTCCTGAAACTATTAGGAAAGTTTAAAACACTATTAAAATTCACTATTTAAATTTCATGCTTAACTTTTCAATTTACTACCATATATTTTAGTTGTGGATTTATGTTTAAGTGTGTGTGAATTTGCTTTTATTTCCTCCACTACTTTAGAAGTCTTTTGAATTTCTTTTATAAATGAAAAGTTAAAATTTGATCTAGTTGTTTTTAATCCTGTTTTTAATTGTTATACTTGCATATTTAGGATATAAAAATTCCTGCAAGCATGATACTTATAGTTTTTAAATCCTACCCATGTATCTTATTACTATGCTTAAATGTTTTATCATAACAAAAACTTTAAAGTTTGGGAGGGGATGAAAACAATTTTCAAAAACTTAAAATTCATTTGTTCTCAAATGCGCTATAAATAAAATTTGGATTTTGATTGAAAAATAAATATTTATATGAAGTTATATTAGGGAAGTAAATTTTTGAATATAGAAGTGAGTAAAAGAATTTGGTTAAAATTTATAGTAATGATGAAAAATTTTAAGTTAAAAATTTCTTAGTGAAGAAATGATAAATATTTTGTAACTATCTTTAGTAGAAAAAGTTGTATTTTTGGAAAAATAGAAGGATTAGATTTTTATTTTTAATATTTAAATTTGTTTTATTGAAAAAATTTTTCAAAACTTTTATTATATTTCTAAGTAAAAGATATATATCTACCTTATGCTTTAGAAAAGGAATGGTGGAATTCAAAATTATTAAAGGTCTGTCCAGATATAGTAATCCTTGCCTAAAAAAAAAGAAAAGAAAAAGAAAAAGTGAAAAAAAAATGTGAAAAGGAAGGAGAAACTTGAGGATTAGTGCCTAATCAAAAATTAGTTCCACACCTGATCTTTCTAGAGTATAAGACTTGAGAAAATCTTGAAGCTTATGAATATAATATAGTTATTATAATTATTTTTAGTAAAGATCTTTAAGTAAAGAATAAAATGTCTGAGCCCTATATTTTAAAAAATCTATAAGTATTTCTGAATAAGATAGAAACTCATATTTTTCATTAACCTTTACCTAAGAGATTTCTAAACTTTAAATTGGTCTCATTTACTATATTTTTTTAAATTGGACTGCAACATTTCTAGAACAAAATTTTAAAAACTCCTAAAGAAACTCATCTCATAATTTTCTTGTTTGATTTTATGTGATTATAGTGTAACTTAAGGAGAAGTAACATTTCAATTTTGGAGGATTTTGATGCACCTTAAATATATAGTATTTTCATATACATTTGTATACATATTTTTGATAATATTGTACTTTAATGGAAGGTATTTTGTGTATTTTTCTTGCAGGCATGATTAAATTGATGATTGCGATGAAAAGAGTGAAAAATGACCAAATTTGAAGCAAAAATGAAGAAAGGTGCAACATTAATCTGCGACGGCTAAGTGCCTGGACTTGCGCTTACATGCCAAAGCCCTGCGGCTATGCATCCAGATCTGAAGCTTACATGCCAGAAGACTTGCGGCTAAGCGCCGAGACCTCGCGCTTAAGCGCAATAGTTATTTTAGAGGATTTATTTAATTTTAGGTGTCATTTTGAAGGGGTGTTTGAGGGATCTCTTGGAACAAACATGGGTAACTTCCTATTGGCACCAAAATTAATTTAAATTTCCTTTGAATGGATGCATCTCTTGGAGGATTCATTGAATCTGGACACAATTTGAAGAGATACGAAAGCACCTATTGTAAAATTATAAAAAGAAGACTTGAAGATTAAAAGTTGTTGTTGGAGAGTGTCGTTTATGTTTATTGTGTAGGAGAGTTCTTTTACTAACACATCACTCCACTTCACCATTTCTATTTATTTAAAATAATTTGTATTAGAATTAGAAGAGAGAAATGAAGTCCTTAGAGTTGGGCGCCAATCTCTAAGGAGTATTGCAAGGAAAAACAAGGTTTTCAAAGAAACTTCAAAGTTTGGTGGAGAGGATTTTCAGTTAAGTATTTATCTTTGTTATTACATTTGGTTTTTAATTAAAACTTCTTGTGTTTTCACTATGATTTTTAATTTTAAAACAAGTTAAGATGGTATTTTCTCCATGAATTCTGAGTAGTTTTCTTTATCTTTTTCCTTAAAATGATGAAGTAATTAAGTTGTGAATGGATGTTGTGTGAAGTATAAATAATCAATGTTGGAAGAAGTCGTAATGATTCAAAATTTGCACTTCATTTACTTCTTTATTTGGCCAATTAAGATGTTAATATATTTTTTAAGAACATGTAAGAACCAGTATGGTATTGTCTCAGTCAACTATTGGAAAGAATCGCATGAGATTATATGAGTGAGAATGTAATTTATATGGTTAAGTGCAAAAAAATAGGGAGATATACTTTGATGGGTGTAAAATTAAAGAACTTTAGAGTGACAGGCTAAAGCCCCCAATTTGATTTATTGCTTTATGTCTTGCTATGTGATGTTAGCTCCCAAGTGGAGAGAAAGAGGAAACTCTAGAGTGCAAGCTAATATCTTTCCTGCCTAGCCCGTTTTCAAGATTACTAAAACACTAGATTAACCCACGTTCTTTATAGCATCTCTAGTAAGGGTAAAGAATATAATTGCTTATATTTGGCACAAGAAACTTTATATACTTCCACAACATAATTCCTTGACTTGTTACTGATTCATAATAAGGAAAAATATATTTTATTTGCATTTGCTTTCATCTTACAAGATCTAGTTAAAGTAGTTGTTTACTTTCATTTCAAATTATAAAAATTAACAAAAAATTGAACTTTCTTTCCTAGAATATTGTCTTTAGTTTGAGTAAGATCTTTTTTAAATAGTAAAAAAATATTTTTCTATTTTCTTTGTTAAAACTATTTAACATTTTTCTATGGGTTCGATATCTCGAGGCTTAATCAGAAAGTCTTATATTACTTGATAACGATACGTATACTTGTGTAGTATCCCATTTCTTAATATCAATTAAAACTCTTATTTACATTGGCATCAAGTTTTTGGCGTCGTTGTAAAGAAAGAGATATCATTAAATAGAAGTATCAATTCAAATATAAAACATAATCATAAATATTTGGGATCAAGTACTACCAATAGCGTCTTGTTCTAAGGAACAAGATACTCAGGTGCAACAGACCCTCAGCTGCATTAAACTATATATGGTGCAACATAACATATTGTCTTATCGAAAGGAACAAGACCCTCTGGTGCATTGACATACACACCACCAAAAAAGCATGATCATGCAAAAATGATACACCTTGAGAACAAAATCCCAAAAGTACTAACACAAGGTCAAAACTCCATAATGGAGGAAATCAAGATATGCACACAAGATTCTTAATCTATAAATTTGGGGGAAATGCCCCCAAAAGCTCGAACTCAAAGTATAATTTCAAGGAAATGATGAAATATTCCAAACACATGTAAATGCAAGTAGAACATGTGAGACCACAAGCAATACTAATCCTCCTTTTGGAAAAAATGGGTAAATAAAACATGCAAAACACACAAATATGCATGAAAGAAAAAACTCCTCTCCCATCATTATAAGGAGGGAGTTATGGCGGCATGGATATGATGAAATTAAACAATCCTTATAATGTGGAAAAAAAGGAGTGGCACCATGACACTGATGAACGATGCCTTAGAAGCAGTCCCATTTACTCCCCAAATAATTGAGAGATGTCAACATCCTAAATGTCAGATGCAACATATACTAAGATAGTTGCATGACACAAATACTATTGTATACGCCTCATGTAGCTGGTCAACAAAAGGATAAAATAGAAGAATGAATGGTGTACTAATAGTTCAGAATAATAATCCCAAAACCCATGAATTATAAAGCTTGGGGATTTATCTGTTTAGAAAAACCAAACCTGACTAACAGAGCAAAGTCAGAATGAGGGACGCTACCCATGAAGAAACATCTACCAACAACCCATTGATAAAAACTCCGCAGTTCATCTGGTCTATAAAGAATAAGGGACTCGTTCGGTTTGGTAGAAGCCAAATCCAATTAATAAGCAAAAATTCCCCACATTTGTTGCACTAAACAAGCTAGTGCATCGACTACATGGCCTGAACAAATGGCTCGGCAAGCTCATAGTGTTACAATGCTAAAGGTATGTATTGAAGCTCTAAAAGAAAAATGATATTATCATTTTGATAAAAGAACCATGTTGTCAGGTCAACGCAAAAGGGGTTTTGGCCATGTCACTTGAACTGGTGTCATGGCCTTAGCTTAGATAGATACAAGGTCCATTCAAGGTTAATACATTAATAGAAACAACGTGATTGGTCCTGAAAAACTAGCATCATGGTGCTGGGAGACAGAACCATGGTTTTAGGGAAAACTGAGTTAGGCAGTCTCTCATCATTCTATAGGTAATGACATGTGACTACCAAGGGCTTGAACCAACGACAAAGCACCAATAAATAGTGCCAAGGTATTTTACACCAGACAAGAAAAAGGGGAAATGATGTTGTGGTGTCCAAAGAATGACACAAATATAAAAAGGCAAATCTAAAGCCATAGGACTCGGAAATGAGGTAAAATATTGGGAAATATAGGATCCTAACTTTGGTTTTCTCTAAAAGTGGCACATCCTAGCTTCTCTAACACAGAGAGCTAAGGCTTCTCAGGATATGCATTCACTTACACAAAGGTTAATGATGTCCTTAAGATTTGAACACTCTAATGGACTCCTCGCGCAAGCTCCTCCATCTACAAAAACACAATGGCTTCAATATCGAACACTAGAATCAAACACGGGAAATAGATGGAAATTGGGGGGAGAAAAAACTTTTAGATCACTTCCACAAAAATTGGATTATAAATCTCCAAGCTTCCAACTTTCTAACTTTGAGGTGAGGAGGAAACCTCATCACGACTCCCTAGAATCTCTCTGAAAAGATAAATTTGACTTGGTATGGCACTTGATGCCGTAACTTGGCACTATGGCGCTGCCATGTGGGTTTATGGCTGAAACAAATGGAAAATAAATTGGAATTGATGGATAAGTGCTAGGACCAATTTTGGGGGACATCATGAACAAGTTTTCAAGAGCCAGTGGTTAGGTATTGGGGTGTTTCACGAAGCATTAGCATTAAAATGAGCCAAAAATGACACTAACATACGAGACTTATACTCTATAATTCAGTGAAGAGAGAAGCCCATTGGGAGGCCTTGGATCATAAGAATTAGGACATTATAGACTATGAAAGAAACCTTAGGGTTAGGGATTAAAACATGACCAAAAAATAGATTATGAAGTCCCAAAATGTTGGATGTATACTTGACATTTTAGAAATTTCACTAACCCACCTAGTCATATGTGCATGTGATATGCTAGTTTAGCTGAGATTAAATAAAGGCTAACTCACCTTAGAGCTAGCTAAATGTAGAAGAGATGTGTGTGAAGTGTACGTATCTTGGTATATTATAAATAATTAATTCAAAATTATATTTAGTCGTGATGTCATGATATGGTGTGCATCAACAAGTTAGAAGCTAATATATCACCTATCTATATATGATAAACAAAATGTCGAATCATTATTTTAATCAGAACTATAGGCTAGGGTATTTTCATTTTTACACAGCTCTAATATATGAGTAGGTGATGTATAGTCCTAGAATTTTAGTCGTCATCATAGATAATTCAAGTATAACAATTATAAAACATCATGGAGTAACTAATATAGAATAATTAAAGCATTGTAAAACAGTAAAAGACAAGTAAAAATTGAATGTAAATTTCACTCGACATTCTAAGTTTTGCTAACCTAGAATTTTCTGTAAAACAGACAGAGTAATCGCACGAAAATACAACTCTAATTATATCACAACTCTAAACCAATATTTATAAAAAATAAAAAAATAGAAAAATTTTAAACCAATATTGACACAAGATTATTACATTAAGGTAGGTGTGTTATGAAAGCCTGGTTAATAAATACAGTTAAAATAAGGCAAACATATAGCAAAGTATATATAATATAGGTGCATAGATCTTGTAGTGTATAACAACATCAATTAAATTGTATAACCAAGAACTTTCATTTTTTATGCATTATAATAATAATTATTATTCTATTTCAAACAATGATAGTATTTCTCCAATTGAGGTCTATTATACACGATAAATAAAGAGTCAACAATTAACTCAGTCAACATAATTAGTGTCAGAAAGATTGAAATGAGGACATGCTAGAATCAGTCAATGTATGGGATTCTGGCTTACAACTCACAAAAAAAGATATGAAATAATAGAGTTTCTGTTCAAAACCACAAACGTCCTACAGCTCACAAAACCATAAGATAAAACAACTTCCCAGACAATCTTCCAACAATGCTTTGGCTGTGTCTTCAGCAATTCAAATCCACATGGTTAAAATATGTAGTACTAAATACTATTTCCTCCTGCAAATGCTAACTTCGACCCAAAAGCTTAGGGAAAATTATTAAGTCCGGACTCTGGACGTAGAGAAACGTCCGTTCATAGTCCAATAAAATCGCACCGCGTTGCTTGATTGTGTAGCCCACAGTCAAACTGCAGAATAACACGGGAGAATATTCCGCTCGTGGTATTCTGTATTATTCAAGTGTTGTTGTGTTATTATAACACCGTTGGGAGTTCAGAACATCACGAAATAAAACTGGAGAATATTCTTCTGTGTTACTTTGTGTTATTCTGTCACAATAACACTTAAATAACACATAATACATGGGAGAAATATTCTTCTGTATTATTCTGCAGTTTGGAGGTGGGTTGCGCGACGGGCAACTCAGCGTGATTTCATTGGACTCGGGAGTCCGGACGTAATAATTTTCCAAACTATTTTAAATTCTCAAACTCCTTTAGTTCAAAATATAATTTCAAAAGCCTGGAATATTATCTGATAAAAAACTTAAAAAATATTTTAAGAACAGGCAATTGAATATCTTCTATGTAATATGCCTTAACACTAATTTTTTCCAAAAAATATAAATAAAAATAAAAGCGTCGAAAGCCTTGTTAGCGTCATTATATATGCGGATAAATAATTCCCAAATAAATTAAAGGCAAAAATTTTAATACGAGAAAAAATTTTGAAGTGATATTAATACTATATTTATGTAATATTAAAGATTTAAATGCTATGTGTGTAAATATAAAAATTTTGGTGTTAGATATATAAATATATTAAAATTGTGTGCTACGCACGTAAATTTGAGCAAAATATCCAGAGCGACAGTTTGGTCTCTAATAGTTTTTTCTTTTGTAATTTTGAAATAGAATAGATAATATTCATGAAATATTATCTATTTAGTATTATTTATTTTTATAGAAATTATATATAATTTTATTAATAAGTATAATAAATTATAAATTAATAATAATATTATGTTTATCATTATTTTCCATTCGGATTAGAACATATATAAAGAATAATTATAGGAAGTAAAATATTGATCAAACGCATTAAAAAGTTACTGTGATTATTAAAAAATCATTATGATGACAATTTGATGTCCACTTGTCCATACACCAAACAAGCGAAACTCGAGAAATTTAAATACTCGCTAATCATTTTGTAATCTCACTGTTGATTAACAATTAAAACTCAGTTTATTTGGTGTGGTGACGTTTTGAAAAAACACCAGTCTATTTTGGTAAACTGCATTTTGGCAGCTGATGCATTTTCAAAACACTGAAAAAAAAAAAACGTTTTCAGACCGCATCTATCTCAGCTTTCTGTTTGCGATCTGACTTTTAAAATAAAAATAAAAATTTATAATAGCCACCACACCTAATTTATAAACATATTATTTTTAATCAGCTTATCAGCAGCAGATTATTCAATAAACTGCAGTTTTACTTCAAAAATTATTGCAAAAAATCTACATAAATACCACAACTCTCATGTATTTACATTTATAATATTTGTGTCATAGCATGAAAAGGCATACTTCATTTTTAAAACATAAATAAAGATGTAATGATAAGGATAAAGCTACGCACGCAAATATGAAATCTCGCTTGGTATTGGTGAGAGAATTGTATTTTATGTATGTATACAGTTATTAATGAGTTAGGTGGGGAGCTACCGAATACAAGCCTGGAGGGAAATAAAGAAGAGATGGGACCCCGCTCTATAGAACTGCTCTTCGCTTTTGACTTTTCCAAGAAAATCACTGGCTCCTAGCCTTTGGATGGATTCAAAGAAGCAATTTTGTTGTAATTAAAATCTCAATTTTTTAATTTTTCCGCCGCCCTTGATTTTCTGCAGCCGGCTTCAAAGTATCAGAAGCGTTGGAACAGCCAATTGGTGAGATGCCTATTTTGGCTCCAAATTGAAGATTAATCCTTCTTGAGAAGAATCGAATGAGAGGAAAGAGGCTTACTTTGAAGGTAGGAGTTTTTGGGTTAGTAAGCATTAATCCTTTCTTCCTAATCTCCTTCTTCATGTTTGAATACTTGATCGAGGAAGCTGATGATGGGTGACAAGTTCATCTCTTTTCTGCAGTTTTACGCCTCTTCTTCTGCAACTAGAAAATCTGCTTCTAGCATTCAGGAAGAAGACGGAATTCACCATCAGAAAGGGTTACGGATGTTCTCCAGATTCTTTCTGCTGTTTGTTGTATTTGCTGCTGGACTTCAGGGTGGTCATGGAGATACCAATCCTCAAGAAGGTGACTCTCTTGCTCTTCTTATCTCCTTTCGTTTTTTAATTGAGATGAACATCTGTATTGTGATGAAACAGTGATTGACTGATAAAAAAGCGAGTTTGTCTTGTTAACTCGCTGAAATTATGGAGATTTAAAAATCAGAACGTTCAAGAATTCATCTCCTCGTTTGTTTGTTATACCTTTGAGAATTTCTTGTGCAGCTGCGGCTCTTAGATCTCTGATGAGCCAATGGCAGAATACACCTCCGAGCTGGGGAAATAATGATCCCTGCAGTACGCCATGGGAAGGAATTGAGTGCAGTGACTCCAGGGTAACCATGCTGTACGTCTCTATCACCTCCATTTGTTGTCATAATTTTTCTCCACTTTTTACCGAGGCTTTGATTTTTTTCCAGTACCCTAAACACGATGGGAATCAAGGGCACGTTGAGTAGCGATATATCCCAACTAACCCAATTGCAATCACTGTAAGTAATTCCTCCCAGAACCAAAGATTTTGAGTCAGATTGAATCACAGTTAGAACATTTAACGTGTGAAATCTTCTTCCAGATTGTGTTTCAGAATTAGCTGAATATTAACTGTATGAATTTGCAGGGATTTGTCTTTAAACAGTGATCTCGGTGGCCCGATCCCTCCAAGCATTGAAAATCTGAAGCAGCTCACCACCCTGTGAGCAGAAATCTTGTTGTTTATTTCTATAGTTCATATTCTTTCTTAGAAGAGCCTCATTGAGTACCGTAGAATTAACTAGAGTTTGTTTATAGGATCTTGGCTGGTTGCAGTTTCACCGGGAACATTCCACAGGAGCTCGGCAACATGGCTAAGCTCTCATTCTTGTAAGAATCATCTCAGTGATCCTACCATCCTGCCTCACTTTTTTCTATGGGGATTTCAAGTCTATGATGATCTTTTTGTTAAAGAATTAGAATACAACAACAACAACAACAACAACAAAGCCTTAATCCCACTAAGTGGGGTCGGCTACATGAATCCTTTTTCTCCATTGCGTCCTATTTAGTGTCAAATTTTCGTTTAATTCTAATAAATTAAGATCATTTTTTATGCAATAAGCCCAAATTTTCCTAGGTCTGCCTCTGCCTTTCTTAACATAAGTTGTATTTAAAACATCTACTCTCCTAATCGGATCATCAGGTGGTCAACGTTTAATGTGACCAAACCATCTAAGGCGACTCTCTCTAATTTTATCCGTCACTGGTGCAACTCCAACCCTTTTACGGATATATTTGCATTTTGTCTCTAAGTGTAAAGTCACTCATCCACCTAATCATTCTCATCTCGGCAACACTTAACTTAACATTATGCTTCTCTTTTAAAGGCCAACATTCAGCACCATAGAGCATTGAAGGTCTCACCACCATCTTATAAAATTTTCCTTTCAGTCTAAGCGGTACTTTTCTATCACACAATAGGCCGGACGCATTCCTCCACTTCAACCAACCAACCTGAATTCTACTATTAACATCCCCATCTATATCACCATCGCTTTGAACAATGGACCCAAGATATCTAAATCGTTCACACCTTTTAATAATTTGATCACCCAACGTTACACTGCTGTCACTAGACCTACTATTACTAAAATTACATTCCATGTATTCAGTTTTAGTTCTACTCAAACGAAGACCTTTAGACTCCAATGTAGACCTCCATAATTCAAGTTTTTCCTGGACTTTTTCTCTTGTCTTATCCACAAGGAGGATATCATCAGCAAAAAGCATACACCAAGGTACATCCTCTTGTAAATGCCCAATAAGACATCCATAAATAAAGCAAAAAGATATGGGCTTAAAGTCGATCCTTGATGTAAACCAACAGAAATAGTAAAATACTTGGTCAATCCTCCTTCAGTTCAAACACATGTAACAGCTCTAGCATACATATCTTTAATGACTTGAATATAAGTCATATCAACACCTTTCTTCTCAAGGACTCTCCAAAGAACATCTCTAGGAACCTTATCGTAAGCTTTTTCTAAATCAATAAAAATCAAATGTAGATCCTCCTTATTATGCCTGTACTTCTCCATCAAACCTCTCAATAAATGTATAACTTCCATGGTAGACCTGCCCGGCATAAATCCAAATTGATTATGAGAAATCTTCGTAATACGTCTTAACCTATGTTCAATTACCCTCTCCCATAATTTTAAAGTATGACACGGCAATTTAATTCCTCTATAATTTGCACACTCTTGTGCATCTCCTTTAGTAGAATAGAATAGAATATGAGGTTTTAATTCTATATTGTTTTTCATTTCAAGGGCTCTCAACTCAAATAAGCTCACTGGAAGGATACCGTCTTCATTGGGACTGCTCTCTAATCTATACTGGTTTGACCTAGGAGATAACCAGCTCACCGGAGTTATCCCAGTCTCCTCAAACAGCTCCCCTGGCTTGGACCAGCTTGTCAACACAAAGCATTTGTTTGTAACTCCATCCCTATTTAAATCATCCATTCAGCAAATTTTGATTATGCTTTCATACAAATAATTCTCTTCAATTTAATGGACAGCCATTTCAACAAGAACCAGTTATCAGGCGCAATACCGGAAAGTCTCTTCAGTTCCAAGATGACGCTTATCCATTTGTAAGCCGTCTATCATTCTGTAAACGTGGCTGCCCCTTTCAGTTCAACATTCCAAGATCTTTTTAAGAAACAAATTACACCGAATGTTTTGCAGGCTCTTCGATTCAAACAAATTTATAGGCCAGATTCCAGAATCCCTAGGACTTGTAAAATCACTAGAGGTTCTGTGAGTATACTAGCCTGGTACCCATGCTGTTCATATCTTCTTCTCATGTCGTAGTTGAAAAAGTAGATTAATCTTCACTATTGGTGCAGACGACTTGATAGGAATTCCCTAGGTGGTGCAGTTCCTTCTAACATAAACAATCTAGTCAGACTCAACGAGCTGTAAGTAAAAATTCGACAGTTACAGAAGATATAGCATATAAACACATAAATAAACTGCAAAGTTATCTCATCTGATGCATCGTACTAATCATTTCTTCAGGAGTTTGGCTAATAATCAACTAACTGGATCAATTCCTGATCTGACGGGGATGAGCTTTCTCAACTATGTGTAAGGACTTGTTAAGAATCTACTATATCCATAATCTAGTTTTTATACTGTGTAATCTTTTCTTAGTAACTCGTGATGCTGCAAAATAATTGGTAGGGATCTGAGCAACAATTCTTTTGATCCTAGTCCAGCTCCAAACTGGTTCTCAACACTTGAATCCCTAACAACTCTGTGAGTTCCTTGATTGCATGAAAATGCTAGATGTTATGTTGATATTAGGGATCACCGATCATCTCATGATATCCATTAATTTGGTCACAGGGTGCTGGAATCTGGAGGGCTCTATGGGAACATTCCAACACGAATGTTCAGTTTTCCCCAAATGCAACAAGTGTATGTAACCCTAATTTATTTTCATAGTTGAAAGATGTTGTCCTCTCATACAACAAATCACGAGAACCATTATTTTACAGGTTACTAAGTAACAATGCATTCAATGGTTCCCTAGATTTGGATAAAACCAGCTCAGAGTTACAGCTTGCAGATTTCAAAAACAACGCCATTTCTGATTTCAAATCATCTCCAGGATTCAGTGAAAACCTGATGTGAGTTTCTGATTAAAACAGGTTTTATGAATTTTTTAATTGCCTCCATTAATTCATGTTGAATTACACCTAACTGGCTAATTACAGACTTTACGGGAATCCAGTGTGCACCACACAGCTAGTAAATTCCATTTACTGCAGCCTTCAACAAGAGCTGCAACAGCCTTATTCCACAAACCTATCCCATTGTAACTCTCCTTCATGTCCCATCGATCAAAGTGTTAACCCTAATAACTGTGAGTGTGCTTACCCATACGAGGGTTTGTTAGTATTCCGAGCACCTTTCTTTCGGGATCTGTCAAACAGTTCAAGATTCCAGGAACTAGAAAGCAGTCTTTGGACTCAGTTAAACCTTCCTCCCCATTCTGTATCTCTCTCAAACCTCCTCCACAACCATGACAACTATCTGCAAGTAGATACAAAACTCTTTCCACCTTCTGAAATGTATTTCAACCGATTGGAAGTTATCAAAATTGGGTTTGCTCTGAGCAACCAGAGCTTCGATCCTCCAAGCATTTTTGGACCATACTATTTCATCGCCTCTGCTTACCCTTTCACATCAGGTGAAGTATCTGCTCTGTAAATTTTAAGCGAGAAGATCTGACAACCTGTGGTTAAATCACATTAACATTTTTGCAGGCAACAATGGCGGAGGAAGCTCAATGAGTACAGGAGTAATCGCTGGAATTGCGATTGGTTGTGTCCTTCTACTTATTGTACTCGTCGTTGTTGGAATGTATGCCTTAAGACAGAAAAGGAGGGCCCAGAGAGCCGTTGAACAAAGCAAGCCTTATGGTAAAGTTCCAAATATAACAGAATTCATAGGAATTGTTTATTTTGATGATTTTTCCAGTAGATGAGGAAGAAAAATACGTTCATATAAAAAAAATTGTTTCATAGTCCTAGCTAACAATCTATTTTCCTTTATAGCCCATCATGTTTAGCACAATCTTAATCTAGAAAAAATTTTTCAATCCCTGAAAATTTAAATTAACCGAAGTACTAATCCTCACTTCTTCATCTACGTTCACTATTTTTAAGCATCATGGCTATCCGCTGGAAAAGAAAGCGATGGTGCACCGCAACTAAAAGGAGCAAGATTTTTTTCCTATGAAGAACTCAGAAAGAGCACTAATAATTTTGCAGAAGCTAATGAAATCGGATCTGGAGGCTATGGCAAGGTATTTCCCTGAGATGTTAAGTAAAGCTTCTGAGTAGTATACATACCGCCCAATTGTTATGAATTTACACATCTAAAACCTATATTTTGTTTTTTTACATTTATACCATCCAAAAATTTCAAATCACATCAAAAATACCACTATTTTTATTTTTAAAAGCTGAAATACACCTTTTCATGCACAGATAAGGTGTTAAGTAAAATTGAAGTTCATGTGTTAGATATGTAAATACATAGGAAGTGAGTGGTTGTATGCCAATCTTCCAAAAAATAATGAATGAAAAATACTAAGCAAGTCAGTTTACATGGATTGAAGGTCTACAAAGGATATCTTTCAAGTGGGGAAGTAGTAGCAGTCAAGAGAGCACAACAAGGATCCATGCAGGGTGGCCATGAATTCAAGACTGAGATTGAATTACTTTCAAGGGTTCATCACAAAAACCTCGTAGGTCTAGTAGGTTTTTGCTTTGAGCAAGGAGAGCAAATGCTGGTATATGAGTACATTCCAAATGGAACCCTAAGAGAAAGCTTAATTGGTCTGCTGAGTCAAAAACTTTTCAAACTTCTCCTACTCCAGATATTTTCTACCTTTACTAGAAGTTAACAAGTATATCAAAATTCTTCTCTGCAGGTAAAAATGGCATAATACTGGACTGGCCCAGGAGACTTAAAGTTGCTCTAGGTTCAGCAAGAGGGTTAGCTTATCTCCACGAACTAGCAGACCCACCAATAATCCACAGAGATATCAAATCTACCAATATTCTTCTGGATGAGAATTTGATTGCAAAGGTTGCAGATTTTGGGCTTTCAAAGCTTGTACAGGACAGTCAAAAGGGGCATATTTCCACCCAAGTTAAGGGAACTTTGGTAGGTTCCTTATTGATCATTGGTCTTTTTTTTCTTTTATTTGAAAATAGTCTGACTCTTTGCAGTGGGTCCATTTAATCCCAGAGTCTATAGAAGTGCCAATTTGATCCCCATTTTCTTTTAACATGAGGGAAGTAGTCCCCATAATGTACAATTTCAGTTCAATTTAAAGAGTGGGGACTAATTTGACACTTATAAATTCTAGGACTAAAATTGCCCCATATAAATAGTAAAAGGATTATTTTAACACTTCATTCTCTTATTTATTTGGGGCATTTACATGACACACAATTCTTTTATATTTGCATATCTCACACCTAAACTTTCATATTTACACACACAGCACTCAATTTTTTAACATCACATAAAAAATAACATTATTACGAGTATTTAAAAGTCGAATACACATTTTCGTGCATCGGTTTAAAATGCCAATATTTTCATGCATCGGTTTAAAACGCCAATATTTTCGTGCATCGGTTTAAAAGCTGTGTAAATATGAAAGTTTAGGTATAAGATATTTAAATACATAATAATTATGTGCTACATATGTAAATTTCCGCCTTTTTTCTCCTGATTACATATCTTTTAATGAGAAGCATATTTTATGCTGATTTGCATCTTAATCTACATTTACAGGGCTATTTAGATCCAGAATATTATATGACCCAACAGTTGACAGAAAAGAGTGATGTTTACAGTTTTGGAGTGGTTATGTTGGAATTGATAATTGCGAAGCAACCAATAGAGAAGGGGAAGTATATTGTTAGGGAGGTGAGAATGACCTTAAATGAGAAGGACAATGAGTACTATGGTCTGAGGGAGATGATGGATCCTGCATTACGCAGCACAGCAAATCTTGTAGGATTCAGGAGATTTGTAGAGCTGGCCATGCAGTGTGTTGAGGAATCAGCTGCACAGCGTCCGACGATGAATCAATTGGTTAAGGAAATCGAGACTTTGTTGCAGAATGCGGGGCTGAGCTCGAATGCGAATTCAACGCCTTCATCTGCGACAGACTTTGGGAGCACAACGAATGCTCATCATCCTTACAATGAACCGCTGCCTATGAAGGAGCTGCATAGTAATTCTTCCTTTGATTATACTGGTGGTTACTCATTTGCCTCCAGAATTGAACCCAAATAGTATTATTTTTATAATTTTTTTAATAGATTTGTTTGGTAAATATTTAAATGTTTTTGAAAAATATGAAGGATTGTAGTTTTATATAGCAAGGTGGAGAAAATCAGGTATTGTAAGTGTCCAGTGGTTTGGAGGTGGAAAATGCAATAATCAAGAAGCAGAACTGAGATTTAATGTCAATAGAGTCTACTTATTCAAAGCAACAGGAGGGATTCTTTCTTTTTCTTCTTTTCTTATTTTTCCTTCTTTATAGACTGATGCCTTCAATTTTTTAATATAGTATTTGTTGTGCAATTTTTGCGAAGAATTAATGAACATGTTTTGCTGAATATACATTTCCATTAGATTGTTGGCTTCCTGCATTCGTTGCATAAGAAAAAAATAAGAAGGGAAAAGTCATTTTTTTCTCAAAAATAAACCTAAAAAAAGATTCTGATAGTAAAACAGCAATAGCACAGTTGTTTTAGGATTCGGAATTTTTAACTTATTTTTTTGTCAAATTGTGGATCCTAATTTTTTACATAGGGATTAATGTACTGTGAAGATTTAATCACAGTTATTTATTATTTTTAGTTATTTCATTAGGGGTGTTTTGAATATTTTGTTATATTATTTTGGCTGTATTAGGTTTTTGATGATAGAGAGAGAGAGAGAGAGAGAGAGAGAGAGAGAGAGAGAGAGAGTTGTCTTATGTTGTAAGAGAAACCTGCAGTTGACTGAATTTTTATATATAATGCTTGTGAATTTTTTATGCTAAGCTTTTCTTTTTCTAGGTATTACAAGGACTTAACCTATTTTCCATCAGATTTAAAACGCAATCTAGATTTAGATTCAACAACATAATACAACAAACAATTTTGAGTGACAATCTTTCAATCTTAAAAATATTAAACTATCTTTTGATAAAACAAATAAAAACAATGATAAAATTCAATTCAGATGAAAGACATTCAGTCAGCTAATATAAATTACTTACATGAATGTAGGGGGAAAAATAACAATTGAAATTTTATATGAAAGAAGAAAATTAGAATGCAGAAAATTTAATACAATATGATACGGATTCAAGCACACTGCTAAAAAGGTTTTTTTTCGTACAAATGAGCACTCAAACTCGATACGTTTAGCCAATTTGGTCCCAAGGCAAAGAATAACCAGTTACGCCAAAAGATGCGATCAATACAGCCAGAACTACCCCGATAACCCAAGTTAATTCGCGGGAAATTCTTCATTTTATTTACAATCAATATACTACGCATTCGAGCACACTGCCGCAAGGACCCATGAGTAAGAACAATAAATTAAATCTCAAGTCTCTTCAAACTCAGAGGAAGGGATGAAAATAATTGAAGTTAAATCCAAAAATAGAAAAAAACTTGCTAGAAGAGGAATCTGTCGCAAAAGAGCTTCATTTATTGTCCCCGGCTTGGATATTGTGGGCTCTAAAGAACTATTCAAGAGAGATTATTTAAGTATTTAAGTGTGTAATTGTAAGATTCGTATAAAGTTATCCAATGATCATCATATATGATAGCTGCAGGTAAACGAAGGTTGACTGACAACATAGACATTTACAGATGATGTACTGAAAGTTAAAACCAAAAAGAAATGTTAAAAAAAGAAAGCGTTACTTAATAGTTCAATGTTAACAACCAAGTCAAATACTATAAAAATTCATATGATTTTTTACTTGTGTGCATTCATACAACTCTGTATTAGTTTTTTTGTAATAACTTGGCCAACCGCATGAAAGGCATGTCTTTTTTTTGTTTTGTCCTAGCATGTCCCATATAGGATAAGAAAATTATTTTATATAGTTTCTCAAGAAGTCCAATTCTCAATAAACACCTTTTTCATCAACAATTGCATCATATATTTGATCTATTGAATATTGAATGTGCGTGATATTGATTGCAAGTAAAATGAAAAATTCGAAGAGGTCATATTTTTTTATCTACCACTTCATGCATCTAGCCTAGTGCCCTTTCCACCCTTTCTGATGACAGAACAATGCAGTAAAACCATATAAAGAATCATTCATCGTCTGAGCCTCATACTCGCCAATCACTTACAACCCACTTATTTTCCTCTTGAAAGAGCTTTAAAGGTTTATAAAGTTGCATAGATGTTAATTTATTTTTTATCTATATTTAAGAGGTCATTTAGTCTGATAATATTGATTTTGTTTCATATCCAACTTTAATTGTTTTCTAGAGACATTTTTTAGATTTATATGTTAGGAGTTGCGCTATAAACTTTGTTAAAATGCCCATGAGAGGTTGTTAAATGAGTATCACATTGATTAAAAACAAAATAAAAAATCCTACTGCTTAGATTCAAAAGTTCACCCTACCCAAATAAAAAACAAACACGAGAGAATTGTACGCATTTCACATGAAAGGGCCTGTTTGACGCATTTACGAACTTCTCGAACTTTCGGATGTAATCACATTTGTCTCGAAAGCTCTGTCATGGAAAATTTATTTATCTGTTTGGTTCATAGTAATGTGAGAACAATTTGCGGAGTAATTGTTTCAGGAGAAATGACTCAGCTACCCTTGTTTGGTAAAACTGTTAAAAAAATTAATGCGTAATAATATTAAAATGTATAATATGTAAAAATACGGAAAAAAAATTAAAAGCTACTCATCTATACAAAACTTCATTACTCTTAATGCAATTATCAGACAGACCTTTCAATTTAAAGCCAAGCAAATAATACAAATCCGTAACTCTTATTCCAATTAATCAAGGGAAATTTGGAGTGAACAACACACCCATTAAAAAAAAGCAAGAACACAAAACTCAATATTTCAAGAATCTCATATGCCATTTTTTATCCATTAGGTAAATTGCAATTTCATCTTTCTAATCCAATTATAAAGATGCACAAGAAACGAATTAGTGAAAGGAGAATTTGGAAAGAGGAACCAATCTTGATAATGAAAACTTAAGGGAATTCGGAAAGAGGAACCAAATCCTTCATGCTTGCACTAATAAATGAAGCAAGACAAACATTAATTGATTTTATTTAAGAATCCGGGAACAACATGTAATTTACGCATTAAAATACATAAGGATTTCTTGCGGTAAGAGTTGCAGCTCTCGGTAATACTCAAATAAAAAATAATGTATTAAACAATGCATATGTCACTAATAAATGAAGCAAGACAACTAATTGCAGCTCTCGGTAATACTCAACAATTAATATGCACTCAAATAAGAATTTTAGTCCATCAAATAGGGATTTCTTGCAGTAAGAAAAGATCAAAGGAAGGAGGAAGAAGATCATTCTTACATGAGGCAACCACAGAGAATAACCCCTTGTGTTTTGGTAATAACCGAACAACAAAATATAAACATATCTATCAAGTTAAAAATCATCCAAGAAATGAAAATCACCTCAAATGACTTCAACTGATCTATAAGAAAATCAATTCATCTTACTTGATTAAAGAAATAATCAAGTGAGATGAAACTATGCACAAAATTCAACCAACATCAAAAGACGCAGATCCAAATGGGAAATGTACAGATCCGATTAAAGGACCTTCCCAAAAACGCAGATCCGAATGGGAAATGTACAGGGGAGAAGAGAGTTTCGTGCAGGGGAGAAGAGAGATTAGTGCACGGGAGAAGACAGAAATGTCTCCCCTTTATAATCATTTACCAAGAAGAAGAGAAGAGAGATTCACCAACACAAGCGAGGAAGAAGAGGGGTTTTATCTTTAAAGAATCGTGCTCATCAAGAAAGGCGCAGGGGGCTCGCGAGAGAAGTTCTGGGGCGGAAAAGGAGAAGAGGAGTTCGGGCGTGCAGAAGAACGAGGGCAAGCAAAGGGAAATTTGGAGTAAAAAGCGGAGTGAAAGTTGGGGCTGCGGGGTTTATCCCGCAACCCGCTTTCACCAAACTTCGCGACAGGTTGCCGCGAAGTCGAGCCCCCGAACATCGCTGAGGGAGGAAATTCGCGGTATATCGCCGCGCCGCACCCGAATAATCTCAACCAAACACGCCCGAAATAATAATATAAATTTATAAATTTTAATGTTTGAGATTTCAAATGAATCATCCATCTGTTCTAAATTTCTAATCTCTCCATTCACATAGTAATCACATGAATTTTATGATTAACACATGTCAACTGAAAATTATTTATCATCAATTTTCTAGATTTTCAGGTAATCATTCTTTGCCACGAACATAACTGTTCGATATTTCTGCTATCACATATTGCACCTAATAGAGATAATTCTAAGGCAAAAAAAAAAATTGGTTTACTTCACAGTAAAAATGAGAGAATAAATATTCATTTGAAGTGAAGTGCATGAAAACAACTTCCCCATGAAAGTGATAAGTACTTAGAGCTGGAAAAAGGATTTTTTTTTCCTTTCATAAAATAAGAGAATAAAAATCAAACTAACATATTAACTTTATTCATAAACAATAAGTTTATAGAAAAAAATAAAATTAACTGCAGTTTAAAAACTAATGACATCGAATTCACACGAATTTCAGAAGGCATCCTTTTTTTGTCTACAATTTGGATGAGTGCATGCATAAGTTACAATAGAAATTAATGAACACTAACATGTAAAATAGAAAAGAAAACTTCATTATTTTAATTGTCCAAATTATGATTTCACGCACATAGAGCACGTTTAATACTTCCTAAAGAATCAATAAGCAGTTTCAGCCTAAAGCTAAGACAGAATAAACCAAAAAAGGCTGGCATAAACATAATACAAGACATTATTCCTAAACATAATATTGGCTGATTGTTCACAAGGATGCCTACTTTATTGTGCGTGTCTCTTCCTTGAGAGGGTCTTAACCAAACCCTTGAAGATTTTCAAGAACCAGTAGGCATTCATCACTGCGATCAAGGGAGGAACTGACAGAATACTGTAGAATCCCAAAGGAAATATTGTCCGCACCTAAACAAGGAAAAATCCAAAGTTAAAGATGATGTAAAGAATGTGAAGATTAGAATAATCATTCAAACACAATGGCGTATGTGAAGATAGATTTCGAAAACCGCAATTTATTAGTTAAAGGACGATAAGTTTGGGGAGGTTTTTTGTTCTTAGAATCTGCTGAAATAGGGTGTTTGTAAGCCATTTTTTTCCAGTCCTGCAGGCTCAAGCATTGTCTGTTCATGCATGGCTAAATACTATCTAGCAAGACAGCAATGTAATGCGGCAACCAATCCTTTTTGCAATCAGAAATAAGGCTAATCCAACTATAAGTTGATTCCCAAATATTTAAAATGTCCAGTACATTCCAATTATGAGAGATTCTAAGCTCCAATGTCCAACATTTTGGATTAGTGAATGCATACAACGGCACTAGTTATATAATACATGAGTGATTATGTACATCACGAAATAAGAAAAGCAAAATTTTATAGATATTCCTAGCACAATTATAGAAAAATGCCATAGAAAGTAGTAATGCTGATGTGGCTTCACGGAGCAAATGAGAGGAATCATTTCAAAGTTGCTTATAGTAACTGAAATGACGGGCTGTTAGGTAATCTGCCAAAGAGGTTTAAATTAAAAATAAATAAATAAAAAACATGAAAGACGGCGTTTTTTGTGAGAGTTTCTGCATAAGAATTCACTTCAAATGAAAGGTATTGTTTAGTGATGCAACAGATTTGCTTCTTTTATACGTAAATAGCGTTTAAAAGAAAATGCCGTCGTGGTTCATTTGGTTAATTTGCCTTGAAAGCATGTATTAAGATGACTGCTTCTTTAAGCTGAAATAATGATGAAGTCCTTCAAACATGCTAGTCACAAAACTTGAATACCGCATCAAAAAATGAGGATCCAATTTAGAAATAGATTAATTCCCTTGATAGGAGATCCGGTTTAGGAATACAATAAATCCCTTTATATATGGATGTAATTTAGGAAGGGAATATTTTAGTTTTATTATTTACTTTTATAGTTTCTATAAATTCATTGTAATATATATATATATATATATATATATATATATTAATTGGTGCTTAGAAAAGATAGATCTGAGTTTCATTCCACGTTTTTGTTAAGGCATCAAAGCCCTAGGATTTCATGAATCTAGGATTTTTTCAGGCCTTCATTGTCAACGTATTATTGACCTTCCTTGGTAAAATTCTTTCTCTTTCTTCTTTGTGTTATGACAGCCTTTACAGTCGTTATTTTTTCATTAATCTGTGATGTCTGAGGCTGTTAAAATCAATCTGATGTAGGAGCGCAAAAACTCATCTTTCCCTAGTGAACTGCATAATAAACACAACTATTTTAGACTCAACAATCAAAACTACTTAAAATGGTCTTAGCTAGTTTGTTATCTAGAAGGCAAAAGAAAAAATTTGACATCTTCTCGGCATAGGACCGAAACAGGATCATCCAAGTTTTGATACATGAGATGAGAAGGACCCATTCATATGGAGTTCAATGAGGCCTAAAATTAGTGATACGTGTATGTTTCACCTCTGCAAAAGACATTTGGAATGCCCTTCACAAAATGTACTCAAGGCTCAAAGATGTTGCCCGTGTGAATGAAGTAAGGACTGTTGCTCTGAAACGGGGCAACAAAATATGTGAATATGCCGCACAATCAGTGGCAAGAGCTCGGCTATTATATGTTTCTTGAGACTGTCCTAAGGATGTCGTGATCTCGAACTGTTGCTCTGAAACGGGGCAACAAAATAGTAACAAAATATGTGAATATGCTGCACAATCTGTGGCAAGAGCTCGGCTATTATATGTTTCTTGAGACTGTCCTAAGGATGTCGTGATCTCGAAAAAATTTATTGAGAAAGATCGAGTGTATGATTTTCTAATTGGCCTAAATGCAAAATTTGATCCAAGTCCAGATTCAAAGTTATTGGAAAGAAAGATGTCTCTTTACTTAAAAAAGGTTATGGCCTTGATTGATGGTTGAGAAGAGGTGATGGGCATTATGCTTGAACCAGTGACAACTGAAGGATCTGTCATGGTTGTACAACGGAACACCAAACAAAATAAAGCTAAGGGGATCTGTCATGGTTGTCGTCGCCATGGTTGCTGCTGCCACAAGAAAAGCAGCCTCTTTACAGTTTTCCCGCAGCCGGTCCTTGCTCCCAGCCACCACCTTGCTGTCAGTCCTTCCGCCCGCCTCCAGCTTGTTGTCGGCCCTCCAACCACCTAGCAACTTGTCGCCTCCCCCTTCAAGCCACCTCCAACTTGCTGCAGCCCTATTTCAGCCACCTCCAACTTGCTATTGCCCCTTCCAGTCACCTCCCACTTACTACCATGGCCTTCCTGCTGCCTCCACCATCCCAAGGCCATGCTGTCATCCACCACCCAACTTGCTTTAATTACTATTTCTTCTTAAACTGCAGCACCACCGCCTTCAAACTCAGCACTAGTTGAGCTTGTATTGAGTCCTTGTTATTTCCTAGTTACAAGTGTCTATGATTGTAAATTATATAGTCTTTCAGTAATATAATTGCTTTTCCTATTATATTTGGGTTCAACTCCAGTATCAGCAGCACTTGACATCAGCACTGTACTGGAAGATGAAGGGTGTAAAGTCACTCATGCGGCCCACTTTTTCCACTTTTTATTCTCGCTGCTAACGTCCCTACCTGCAACAGCTTTGCAGCCTTGCTTACTGCTGCTTGGCACAGGCATCGTGAAGATAATGGAATCCTTATACCTCGGGGACATTCAACCTGCACTCTCCAGAACTCCTAACTGCCTTCTGTTATTTAGCTGCTCATGCTTTTCTAAGAGTTCCAAGAGTTTCCTTAACCATACCAAAGAGGAGTTCATTGTCTTGTTGTTTACAGAAAGCAGGAGTTAGAAAAACAACTGGTTTGCCATCCAGAAGCATAAAACAACGGCTTTGTTGTTTGTCCAGTCCAAAACAACAAACTTATGAATCTAGGCTTCCAAACAAAAATTAGAGCGGACCAGTTAATAACTTCGTATTTACTTTTTAATTGAAACTCTTTTATTTAAATTAGGAAGGAGTCTTCCCTTTAGATAATCATGTTTTGAATTTGAATTAGACGAAAACACTCAATTTAAATTAAAATCTGTAAAATCTACCTCTATCAATACGATTGGGACAAATATTATTTGCATCAATTATAATAAATTCAAATCATGTTACTTTGCAAAATCTAATTTTTTCGCTTCTCTACCCTCCATTTTCTCTCTCAGTAATACAAGATTATACTCTCTTCCCAATATGCACGAATCCCAGAGCCTCACTTTCCAGCTTCAAAAGGACATTCAATAAATCAGAAAGTGCATCCATCAAAATGGTGTTTTCTTGTCTCAACTTCTTTGACCTATGGAAAATCCAATAACCAAAAATTTATTCTCAGAGTTTCCTGAAGAAACTATGAGAATTTTTCAATCATCTTGCATCCATCTAAAATAAGAAGTCAAACAAATGTGAAGAGAATGAAACAGAAGAAAAAAAAAATTCAATGACACATTATTCTCCTATTTTTGCATATAAGACATAAACTTCAGGTTTAAATATGATCAATACCCTTACTCACTCAGTCCCCACATATGCATGGCATACATTCTAGGACCCTTTCAATTCAGTAATATAAAGCCATGACTTGTTAAAGGTCTAGTAATACAGTGTAATCTCAACTCATTTAAATCAAAATAAACACTATGCCAATGATTTACTTTAAACCATAAGAAGCAAATGTGAAGAGAATGTCATAATGCACTATAACATAATCTTTACCATCAATCAACAACTTGTCCTCATGTAATTCAATATGTTTCATGGCAAGGAACAAAATCCAAATGAAATGCAACATACCTGCTCAAAATGCAGATACGTGTGGGCGAAAAAGAAGATGAAGAGGAGGATTCGTACAGCCTGCAAAGTAAATAAATAAATCAGAAATTAAACATCCTTTTTTGATGCATATGATTTCTTAAAATAAATCGCTTGAAATCAAGCATTGCTTCAAAATATTTTTCCATCGTTTTTTTTTCCTATCAAAATCACGTCGATATCAAGAATTGACACTATGGAGACATTTTTACGTTAAAATATAGCCAATGCCAATGTTAAGAGTTTGATAATGGAGTATAACTTTACAAAGTTTGAGGACGCAACAAAGCCAAACCAAAATGCAACATATCAACACAATTACACCAAATACGTAGTATGTTATGTGAAGAAATTGAGTTCATACTGAAAGGTTGGTCATCAAAAGTTTAATTGTACGCTTACATAACTGTGCAGAAGATCAAACTAACCTAAGTGCAAATCTAAACTTCTAAAAGCATACTATCTTAATTAAAATAAACATAATTGCTAAATTCCGATTCCTATTTTAGATTTATGCTCATTTATTCTTTTCTTATTATGTTGTAATTCTTTCCGATTTGTTTTTTGTTATTTGTTGTGTCTTTGGTATATTGTAATGGTAGGAATAGGTTTTGCCCTAGCCTTTACTTATTATATAAGAAGAAGAGTTGTAATTTAATAATCAAGAAATAAGAAAATACATTCTTCTCACACCTTTCTTCATGGTATAAGAGCAATGAATGAAACCCTAGCTCTCTTCAGTTTGCAAGCCCTCCTCAGCTCACTCCTACACACGTCTGAACCTCTCCAATAGTGTCAAGCCTATCAAGCAGTCTGAATCACAATTGTATCCGCTCATGCCGTTGGCTTCCCAACGAATGTGAATCAAAACTGCATCACGTAACTGTAAGATGCGATCTTATCGCCTGTATCCAAACCATAGTCTACGTCAAAATCTTTGGATTAAGCACACTATATCAAGTCACTATAGGTCATGATACCATGATCTACATCCAAATCCTCTGATTTATGTGTGTCATCCCTCTTCGTAGGTGTGATACCTACAAGCACACTTTCCCTGCAGATGTTTTCTTCCATCGAATCCAAACCTCCAAAGGCAAGCAGCCACATCCTAGCCATTTGGACTACCTCCTCTACATCTTCTCCATGAATTCTCCCAAGTTTTTTGGTTGCAGAAGCAACAATCACCTTCATCTTCCTCCTAACAACAGTCGGTTCAACACCGTAGCAACAACAATCTCAGTACCGTACCAAGTATATAGGACGAAGATGTCTAGTCTACTCTAAAGGTTAGTTCTAAATCAGAGACTAGGAATTTTACCCAAATAACCCGGTAACACTCTCACTTTATCACAAATTCTAAACTCAATGGTCTTCCTTCAAAGGTCGCAACATGTGTTTATGTTCATTTATGAAAAGAAAAAAAGGAACATCTCGAAGGAGATGACAAAGTTCCTGAGATCACTTATCCTAATCATCGCTCAGAAGATCTAGGATCACATGATCATGCAGATCGCAGAAATCGGAGAAAATATATTGTTCTATAAGACAGCAAAGGAGACTTGAGAGGCAACACGTAAGACTTGTTCAAGTACCGAAAACACTACATAATTATTTAAGACAGACAAATGTGTATGAGATTTGACAGGAAGAGTCAAGTGTGGCTCAATACTTCAACACGCTCATAAAATATTAGTTATAATTAGGATACATGAAATTAATGTATGAAGGAACCCTCAAGGTGCTATGTTATATAAAACAATAGTGGAGAGAAAGAGATTGATCAAATCCTTTTTGGATCTAAATACAAACTTAGATGACGTTAGAGGAAGAATCATCGGGATGAAATCTCTCCCTACCATCAGGGAAGACTTTGCTGAAGTCACAAAAGAAGAAAGTAGGGAGAGGTCCTTGATGGCAGGAAGTGTGGATTCAACTAAAACACTGAAAAGAGCCCTCAATATGCTATTTTATATAAAACAATAATGGAGAAAAAGAGGATGATCAAGTCCTTTTTGGGCCTAAATAAGAACATAGATGAGGTTAGAGAAAGAATCATGGGGATAAAGCCTCTTCCTACCACCAAGGAAGGCTTTGTTGAAGTCGGAAAAGAAAAAAATAGAAAGAGACTCTTGATGGCAAGAAGTGTGGATTCATCTAACACTGAAAGCTCTGCCATGTACGCACACAACTCTCTTGAGAAAGTCAAAGAAGAATCGTCCCTTGTGTGAACTGATGTTCAAAAGTACTGCAAGGTAAATTGGTCAATCACATAAATATACTTGTAGATCAAGTAATATACAAATAAAGAGCCCCCGTACCGATCCCACGAGAATACAGTCAAAATATTCCTAAAACAGGGTGTTCTAGTGTACATCGCTGAATCTAGTTTGAAGTGTTTTAAATGCGAGGAAGAAAATCCTAAAATCCTAGTAAACATAACTAGCAGTAGCAGAACAGACTGGTTACAATTTGAGTCCTTCAGAGGTGATGAAACTCGTGCTACTGTGATACTAGTATAGTTTTTCTCTATTTTTTCTATGAGTTCCCTTAAGTAATAGTTGACAACTAGAGACACAATCCCCCTTATAGCCTATGTCTAGATCACATGAAATGCTGGAAATCATATTACAATTAAAAGGGACTTAACCATGAATCATTTCCCATGAATCATCGGATCGCCTATCAAGGTTACAATTTTCTATTGGTAATATGTCTATTCCACTATGCTATTATGTGTTAATCTACTTGTTCCACTAGACGATAATTAAAAGTCCTAGATCACAAAAAGTTTTAGCATCTTAATTGATCAAGTTTGAAGTAAATGACGACCAAAAAGTTAACACGTCAATATGCAAAATTCAACGCACAAAAAATGCATACAAGAAAAACTTGATGAAAATAACAAGAAAAGGTTTATTCTTACATCACAGAAGTATGAAAGCAGGTTTAGCTATCAGACAAGAAGCAGTAAAATATGAAGTATTTCATTGATAACATGGAACAAAATAGGTGCAAGAAAGTACCAACTCACAACAAAGACAATTACTTTGAAAAATACACCACGTCCTCACCATACAATGATGAATTCTCCATGATCTTCCTTGCATAATAGTGCTCAACCTTTCTCTCAAACACAAACTATCAAAACTCAAACAAAAAGTAGACCTAGGAATTTCTCCCACAAAAAAAGGAAAAGAAACCCTAAAGCTTGATGTAGAATCCCTAAAACTCTCTCCAAACCGTCGAAAATTAGCTAATCCTATGTCAGAAGTTGCCCTAAGTCTACTTTATTTTCCTATATATACTTAAGGCCAAATTTGTCAAATTACAAGCCGAGCGCGATCACACTAGGAAGTGGCACAGGCACACCCTAGGCTCTGGAAGTAGGCAAAGTCGAACTGTTTTCTGTCCCAAGAACACTGCGTTTCGATATGTGCATGCCTTCCTGGAGTGGCTGGCGCGAGGACAATGTTTCTAGCGCAGGCACAAAGTTTCTAGTGCAGGACGGTGTGGTTACTTGGCCAGGTTGCCTCATTTCACTCCCTGAATTGCGCTCTACCTGTATCCTGTAAACATGATAAATATTTTTCACAAGCATAAAATCATAATAAATAAGGAAGAAAACATGAGGTTTAAAGTAAGAAAATAATGTAAATTTGAGTCGTATAAATTCCCTCAAACTTTTCGATTGCTCGCGCTCATGTAATCTCAAACCTTACAAGGGCTCTAAAACGTTTGTAGCTCTCATGTGGGACTTCCTATTTTACTAAATTATATAAATATATGAAACTAGAGTAAATTTTATTTCGGGGATAGATTATTATTGATGTCTAACAACTGAGCCAATTTCTTTAACTCTCCTTTTTTCTGAGCCAAGACAAATCTCAACAGTCATAATCAACTGTGATTGTTGTACTTTCATTTCCCAATGATATTTCAAGTCAATTTTTAATCAAATATTTCTTAAATCCCTTAACTTTTCCTAAAGATAATATTTCACACTTCCAAAAAATCTTTAAATTTATGAATTAGGAGATGTTTTATACACCAATTATTTACATTTCATGCCCAATCTCAAAGCTTCTTCTAAAAAAGTTACAGTGCATTTATTTTTCTATTGATTTTTGTTTTTAGTTTAAAACCTTGCACGTTCGTTTACGTTTTCTTCTTTTCTGACCCACAATTATATTTAATTTCACTGAGTATACTATATCTAGTTAAGCATGAATCTTCTAAAAATTTTGAATATTAAATCTCTCTCTTACTAATCCTCAAAGACTTCTCATCATGAATTCCAGAATATTAAAACTCATTCAAAGTTAAGATCATTAAATTGTATGAGTTGAAAATTAAAAGACTTGATTGTCCCTAGTTAGTTACTTTTATTAAAACACATCATTTTAATTGTTCTAAGACTTTTAGGGTTCAAATAGAAGTTATTAAAGAGAAAGGCTCAATAACAATCCCTTCAATGAATTTATATCTCTTTTAATAAAAATTTTATATAATCGAGTTGCATTACCAGGGTTCCTATCATGAATTACTATAATGAAAGGCAGTCCTCACTTAGATATGTGAATCACTTTCAGACAAATGTATAGAAACTTGTTTTCTATCTTATACATTTCATAGGAGACAATACAATAGAAAGAAGATAGCACGTAGCAACAGATGGCAAAACAAGTGAGCATGGTTCACAAATATAAATGTGAAACACAGCACCATAAAACATATCACAAAAAATTCCATGGAATGGAGATCAAACCTTAAAAAGCGGGTAAGGACTCTCACCATCACAACATTTATTCTAACACGAAAACATATTTAAAGAAAATTCAAAGCAAAATGCAATGGAAAAATATACAAAACATACACAAATCACAAGATAACGCTTTGTTGCCTCCTAAGATAGCATTTGGATTAAAGCCCTCATCTAGACCATGCTAGATCAGATCCAACCTAAAAGGATTCTCCAGGATCAAATTATCTGCTTATTAACTTTGATTTATCGTTCTAAATTTTAACTATCCTGGAGGGTTTCCAAATTATAAAATGTCATTTCTACTCTAGGTACTTCTGAAAAATAGATGTTCTTACTCATCCCATGTTCAAACTTTTCAGTAAGTTCTCAAGCTTATTTATGTAGTAATCTTTCGAAGGGTATGTTGGGGTCAAATCGTATGGTAAACCTGAAAAAAGCTCACTTAATCTAAATCTCTCGGCAACTCCTCTTGTAATTCCCTCAACTCTACAAAACTTATGAGGGGTTCAACGGAGTATTTCCTTAAAACGTGATAATCTCGCTGCTCGAGAAAATTTTTTAATCATATCACATGAGCTCTTTCTATTGGTGTTCGTACGGGCATACATGTGAAGAGGAGTCCATAGCTCAACTATCTCCCTTGCAACTCCCGAGTTCACCACAATAAGAGAAAATATATCATAGAGTAATTTTCCCAAAAAAATTCGTCTATCACAGCTTGCTCTTTGGGGTTCAATCCTAAAGATTTAGAAAATTAACTATCAACTACCCCTACCGCAACATCTATACTATGGCTCTGAACATTCCTAGAGTCTTTGAGAAACTTAATCGATCACAAAGTACCATAAGTCACTTCATGATCATTCATTCTCTTTCATATGGCACAAGGATGGTTAATCTACCTGCGTCTTTCAATTTTTTTGACAACTTCTTATGCAAGCTTGAACTACACTCCTTGACCAAGGCAGATATCTCATCAGCTCCTAATTTCCTCTTCTTCGCTAAGACAACATTCATAAACCCCAGATAACTCAACATCCATTCTAGGGCTTTAGTATAAAGATTACTAATTGTGAGTTTATTGATGGCCTCTAGAACCTCAGACATCTGTTGGCCCCTCCTATACTTCTGAAGTCTCTGGGGAAATAGTGGTGATGGTCTCTCTTGTCTTATATGAGGGGTAGAGGTAGGTTTTCCCAAATCTGCGGTCAATTTTTCAAGAAGGCATGCAGCCTCAAACTCTAAATCTAAAGGTTCGCATTTTTTTCTAGGGGTATCTTCTTCCTCCATCTCAGTCCTCACTCTGATGGCTTGACACTGCTCCACCTTCTAATCTATTTGATTCACCTCTATCTTACTGGGGAGAATCCATGTGGTACATTATTCATTGAATTTGCCAACTATCCAAGTTGATTTTCAATGTTCTTTATGGCTACAACTTGACTCTGTAACTAATTCCCCATCTATAACATTCCATTGGAGACTTATTATCCTTAGGCTGGAAATTTGAGGTAAATCCATGTGGGTAGGTCATCTCTGCTTACTATTGTCTTGATGGATCCAATTTCCTATAGGGTTTATTCGGGTGCTCCCCCACTACTAGTTTCTTGCCACTGGGTTGTTATTACTCCAACCGAAATTGGGGGGATTTTTCCAGCCTAGGTTGTAAGAGTTAGAATATGGATTGTTGAATTGGTTACATAAGGCATTCACAATCTCGAAAGTAGTAGTGCTCGGATCTCCTATAGGTCCATAAATCATCCCCACTTGATAGGGATCCTTGCACTAAATTCAACCCAAAGTTGTTTATTTTCCTAAACATGGCAGTTACTTGCCATGCTAGCATAGTCAAAACATTGGTCTCATGCACATTAACTACCTTTTTCGGGGTGGTTCTTTCAGATTGTCATTGAAAATTGTTAGTGGTACTTTCCTTAATCAATTCATAAGCCCAATCAAATGGTTTAGACATTAGAAAACCCCAGCAATAGCATCTATGACAAACCATAAGAATTTTACCATCCTGTTGTAAAAAATTTGGATAATTAATCAATCGGTAGAGTGTTATTGGGGCATTTCTTAAACAATTCCTTGAACCTCTCCCAAACTTCATAAATCAACTCTTCGACTAATTAGGTAAAGGGTGTGATGTTATTCCTAACTTCAACAATCTTAGAAGAACTGAAGTGCTTTCTCAGGAATCTTTGGGATACGTCGGTCCATGTGGTGATGGATTTTGGTGCTAAGGATGTGAAGCGCATCTTGGCTTTATCCCTAAGTGAAAAGGAAAAAAATCTTAGTCCAATGGCATTGCTGGAATACCGTTATACTTGAAAGTGATATAAAGTCCTAGAAATTTAGTGAGATACAGGTTTGGAATTTTAGTGAGTGCTCCCTCAAACTGGTTGTTTTTAACCATTTGAATTATGACAGTTGTCAACTCAAATGAGTTAGCTTCCATGACAGGATAATGGATATTCGTGTGGATCCCCTCTACTGGTAGATTGACCATCTCCAAGTATTTATTGGTTTTAAGGTTTCAAATTTTTTACATTGTTTTTTTCAATTTCAGAGTCAAATGGCAACAATTCACCTAAAGTAATACACCTGCAATGATAGGTATGCAAAGGGCAAGTCCAACCTAAAGCAGGAAATACGAAAAACAAAAAAAAAATAGAAAAGGAAAAATACAGAGATAGCAGAATACCTGAATAGGAAATATGAAATCACGGAAACAGAGATAAAGATGCAAATAAATTTTTGGATTTTTTTGTTTTTCAAAACAATGACATAATAGAAAGATAACAAAAAAAATACAGATATTAGGAAAATAGGATACAGTTCAAGCATAAACTCAGCGTTTCAACTAAAATTCCCCTTAATTAAGAAAATATGACTCTTAGTCCAAAGAACATTGACCAAATTTTGATGTATGGAATTATTATGCAATAAGTCAGTCAATCACGTAAGTATACATGTCGATCAAGTAACATATCGATAAATAGTTTGTGCATCGATCTCATGAGGATAGAGTCAAAATATTCTTAACAGAGAAAGTGCAAGTGTACTACACCGCTGAATCTAACTTGAAGTGATATAAGTGTAAGAAGAAAAATCCTAACAATCCTAAAATAGTAGTAAACACAACTGGCAGTAGCTAAACAAAAATATCACAATTTTTTGAGTCCTTCAAAAGTGGTTAGGCTCATGTTTTTGCGATAAATGTATAGTGTTTTATCTATGCTTTTCCTATGAGTTCCCCTACGTGATAATTGAAAACAAAGGATACAATCCTCCTTAACTTATGTTATATATATTACAATTAAAAAGAACATAACCCTATAATATTTTAGGATTTCTCGAATTCCTGGTTTATGTTGCAATTTCCTAATTACAATATATCTATTGCACAAGTCTATCGTGAGTTCAACTGTTTGTTTCACTAGTCAACAGTATGAAGTTGATCACAAGACATTTTAAAATCCTAATTGATCAGGTTATATTTAAATAATGAAAAAAAAGTTAACACATCAATATACAGAATTCAACACACAAAAAACATTTACAGGAAAAACTCGCATTGAAAACAACGAGAAAACCTCTATCCTTACAACATAGGACCATGAAAGAGGATTTAGATACGAGACATGAGATAGAAAAATATGAAGTATTTCATTGAAAACATGGAAGAAAATAGGTGCAAGAAAATACCAACTCACAACCAAGTCAAGTTTCACCATGTCCTCGATGTACAATGATGAATCTTCACAATTTTCGTCACACTATGCTCAATCTCTCCCAGACACAATCTCTCAAAACTCAAAAGAAAAGTAACCTTGGAAATTTCTCTCCCAAATAAAAAGCAAGAGAAACCCTAGAGCTTGATGTAGAATCCTTAAAATTCCCTCCAAACCTTCGAAAAAAAGTTAATCCTCTACCAGAAGTTACCCTAAGTCTTACTTATCTTCCTGTGTGTGTGTGTGTGTGTGTGCATACAAATACATATATATACACACAGATATATTTGTACTCATATATATGTACACACAAACACATGTGCTAGTGTGTTCTTAGGGCACCAAAATAGCAAATCATGCCAAATTTGCTAAACTATGGGTCGGAGCGCAGGCGGGTTGGGAAGAGACACGAGCTTAGCGTAGGCTTTGGAAGTAGGCGCAGGCGCACAGTATTTTAGTGTGTGCGTGCCACTCTAGAGTGGCGCGAGCATGCTGTTTTGGATATGGGCACGCTGCTTCTAATGAGGGGTTGTCGTTGTTACTTCTTCTAATTGGTTACTTTTGCTCCCCAAATTGTGCTCCACACTTGTATCCTGTAAACATGAGAAATACCTTTTGCAACCATAGCATCATAATAAATAATGAAAAGAACCAGAGGGTTTAAATAAAAAAAAAAGAACGTAATTTTGAGTTGTATCATGAATATTGCAAGAAACTTTGTCATACAAAGGATGTGTTGAAAACTCAATGAAAAACACCCTGATTGAAAACTTAAACGATGTAGGAAAAACCGGCATCAAGAATGACCTTCCCAAAACAATTTTGAGAGATGTGCTCATAGCCACCTATCTCATTAATAGAATGCCAAATAGGGTCCTTCGATTCAAAGCCCTTCTCGATATCGTGTTAGAAAATACCGTCATATTCTCATTCAATTTTTCTAAAAATATTTGATTGTATCTCTTTTATTCAAACTCATTAACCAAACAAAGACAAAGTTTGACCCAAAATTCATCAAATATATCTTCCTTAAATATGCTTCTAACAAAAAAGGGTACAAGTGTTATTCTCTCATTACCAAAAAAAAAAAAAAAATCAACTCGATGGATGTTACCTGCTTTGAAAACCAATCCTACTATCTCAAATCTGATATTCACGAGGAGAGTACTAGTGAATATCAGACTTGGAACACTACTCCAGATACCCACACTGATCTAGAGTCATTACAACTTACTCTCCTTCCCTTTAACCATCTTGTCTCCAAAGTTCACCCAGTTGAAAAAATCCAACCTGAGACTGACAACAAGAAACTTTGTGTATAAACGAGGAGAAAGAAATCCACTAAGCAGAATCAAGACATCAAGCATCCACGGGACTGTTCCCAACCAAACCTGTTCACATAAGGGGGGTATTTAATATAGAAGACGCAAAAAGTTGCACAAATTATCCTATTCAAGGTTATGTTGCCTATAGAGAGTTATTATCAACTTATAAAGCATCTGTAGCTAATCTTGATAGTGTGTGAACGCCCAAATTTATTCACGAAGCATTTCATAGTTCAAAATGAAAAAAGGTTGTTAAGGAAGAAATCCAACCACTTGAATTAAATGGCACTTGGACCCTTACAAAGCTTTCTCCAGATAAAAGACTCGTTGGATGCAAACGAGTGTTTAGTGTCAAGTGCAAGCATAATATAGGAGTATTTAGAGGTTCAATGCTAGGCCGAGGTCAAAGGTTTCACTCATTCTTACTGGATAGACTATCAAGTGACATTTGCTCTAATGGCCAAGTTAAACACTGAGTTCTTTTCTTAGCAGTGAACAATGAGTGGGAACTACATCAACTTGATATCAAAAATGTGTTTCTGAATTGAGACCTTGAGAAATAAGTGTATATGGAGATCCTAACAGGACTGGAAAATGACTCAAATAAGCATCAAATTTGGAAAATCACTTTATGGACTTAAATAATCTCCAAAATCTTGGTTCAACAAGTTTAACATGACTATAAAATCTAACGGGTACATTCAATGTCAAACAGATCATACTCCATTCATAAAATAATACACATATAGGTAAGAAGTCTATGTAGAGAATATGATCCTAACAGGTGATGGTGAAAAATAAATTGTAAAGATTAAAGACGTTTACTACTGAATTCAAAATTAAGAATCAAAGAGTAATAAGATACATTTTGGGCATGGAAGTTGTCAGGTCTAAGATGGGTATCGTGATATCCGAAAGAAAGAACACCCTAAACTTATTAAAGTTAACAAAAATGCTGGGGTGCAAACATGATGAGACTCTTATGGATTTCAACAAAAAATTACAGTCATGAGAAAAAACGCCAACAAAAAAAGACAAATACAAAAGATTGGTGGGTAAGCTTATCTACTTATGACACTAGGTCTAATATCGCTTGCTCTGCCGGCATAATGAGTCAACCTATGAATAGTTCAAATTATGAATATTTGATGATGGTTGCAGAAGATTAAGATTTCTTAAAAAGACCCCACATAGAGTTATTGTTTAAGAAATCTGTCAATATTGAGACATAATTTTACACTGATGCAAGCTGAGCAGGAGAACTCACGAACAAAAGATTCACCTCTGGATATATGGGGAAATCTTGGCAAATGAAGAAGCAAGAAACAAATAGTGGTTTCTAGAAATAGTGCAGAATTTGAGTATCGGGCACTCGCTTTTGGAATTTGTGAAGGAATGTGAATACAAATGTTACTAAATGAAGTGTGATACTCCACGATCAATCCCATAATAATGTTCTGTGAAAGTCAAGCTATCATTCGTATTGTAAAAAAATTATAAATCATGATAGGGCCAAGCATATTGAGATTGATAGACATTTTATCTCTGAGAAGGTCAATGGAAGCATTATTCACTTGCTCTACATTCTAACTCATCTTCAAATTGTTGATGTCTTCACTAAACCTCTACTTCCATGCAGCTTCAATGATTAGAATACCAGGCTTGATCTTTACATCATCTATGACCCAATTCAAGGGGAAGTATGGAATTCTAAGTTTCCTATTTAAATTTATTCTCATTTATCCCTTTCTTATTATGTTGTAATTCTTTTCTTTTGTTGTTTGTTCTGCCTTTGGTACGATGTAATGGTAGGAATAAGTTTGTCCTAATCTTTTGTAATTTGATAATCAAGAAATACATTTTTTTCTCCACTTCTCTTCAATAATATTAACAAATTAAATACAATAAACTTAAATATAAATCAAAAAATAATATATACTATTTGAATATTCTAAAAATACTTTATTGTACATCATTAATGCTCTCCTTAGGACCAAAAAAAAAAGAATCATAATGGCCGAGATACAATTAAAAAGAAAAAAAAAAAAACATAACGGGACACCTATAAGTTTGCCCTAATCTTTTGTAATTTGATAATCAAGAAATACATTTTTTTCTCCACCTTTCTACAATAATATTAAGAAAAATACAATAAACTTAAAAATAAATCAAAAAATAAATTATAATATTTAAATATTCTAAAAATACTTTATTGTACATCACTAATGCTCTCCTTATGACCCAAAAAAAAAAAGAATCATAATGGATACAATTAAAAATAATAATAAAAAAAAAAACTATCGGGACACCTATTCATGTAGAATATAATTCAAAACTTCCATTACCCTAGCCATCATCCATTCCATTTAAGCAACGAAGTTTGCCTTTATTAATCCATATTCAACTATCCCTCCATAACAAACAAACATGAAAGCAACAATTTCAGGTATAAAGTTTTCTAAAAGAAAAAAATTCTCATACCAGCCAGCCAAGAAACAAAGCTACACCGTTGCAAATGTAAAGCATAGAACTTTTCTTTCCATAGACATCCAAGTACCTACATCCATTAACTGTTCAGTAGGACAAACCAAAAAAAAAAAAATGGCAACGAACTTCCAAAACCATACCATCTTAGATTCACAAAAGGAGTCGTTATTTCTGAAAACAGAATCATAAGAATGTAATATTGTGCTTGCCCGCTTATCAAAGATAGAATTATTGCATACATGGATAGCACGTGATGTAAGACCTGCGGAAGAAGATTACAGATATATTATGACGGGAGAAAACAAGAATTAATTTAGAGTCCAATTTAGGAATCAACAAAGATACTTACATATTCCATGCCACCTAAAGCAGGGAAATACCACAGGATCATCCCAAAGTCGGTAAGAAAATAACCAATGGAAATCTAAGATGAGTCATAAAAAAGAAGACAGGACAAATAGCATTAGTAGAATAAAGTAGAAAGTAGCCCATTTCAGAGAAGTTATCCAATTAGCAGATTTCTTACAAGATAAGTAACAAATTCAAAATTAAGATCCAGCAAGCACTCTAAAAAATGAGAAAGTGGAGAAAAATTTGTATAAGGAGCTCCTAATTGATTTTTAGGTCTGAATTTCAAATAGTGATCTAAAGTCTAAACCAAGGACAGATATAGACAACACAGTTTTTATCCGAGGCAAATAATGAGTTGAATATCATTCAATGTTGGAAAATTTGTTGGAAATGTGATTTGAAATAAAAATACCATTGGAAAATTTGGGAAAAACTTTGTTAGGACAAGCCAAAATTAAAAGTCTTTTTTTTATAAATAAAAATAAATTATTTATTTCAAGATTAAAATGTGATTTGAAAGCTCATTAGGATAATTTGTGATTATGCATAATTTTTTGTTCAAATTTTAACATGATTTTAAATTAAAACCACCACCATCAATCTCTATATCTAGGCCTTATTAGCATGAAGATACCCAAGAGAATATTCTTCAGTCAAATGCAAGTCTGAGATAAATGTACGCATGACCTCGAGATAGAAAACTTGCCCACTATAAAGAAAGAAAATGGAGTAGTTAGCTAAGAAATATCATAATCAATCAAAAAAATGTTTAACCTGAAAAGTAGAGGGCTGAGCAGGTTGAGGAGGATCTGATACTTGATAAAAGAATAAAGGGTACTAGACAGACAATGCCGGCTAAGATCGTGATGCCAACAACCCCGAACAACATAAGTGAAGGATCATTGAGTGCCTTTAGGAGGAGAACAAACAGCAATGGGTGCTCTAACAATAGGTGGAAGAGTTACTGGTGATTAAAGGCTACCGGAATTGGCGGAGGATAAAAAATTATCCAAAGCAAAAGTGACAAAATCATTAAAATAAACTGCCTAAAGAGCAGTCAACAAAAAGTTAGCACGAATACTGAGATATGATTTGAAGCCAAAGGAGGTGCAAAAGCACATCAGACACAATTTTGAAAAAGAAATTAGAAGTCTACAAGTCAGGCCGAAACAATAAAAAGAAAATTCAAGGCACCAAAGTCTAACAAAGCATGAGCACAAATGCATCAATAGGTCTGACGTCTTGAAAAAGGGGCAAGGCACAAGAGCAACAGAGAGCAAGCACACGTCAAAAGGTACAAGAAGCAAGCAACAAAGAGCAATTAAATCACTAAAGCAGATAAGAATACCGAGTGCACAACATATGAAGCTAAGACAAGAGGAAGGGTTGAAAGGCAAAGACTATATGCCAGGGCACGAGAGCAAGGATCACAAGGGACCACACACATAGGTGCAGGTGTCAAATATTGACCCATAGTCCAACCCTACCCAAACATATCTCAAAAAATTTAGGTTTGGGTTGACCCGATTATTTTTTAGGTCAGATTAAAGTCTCCAATCCTAACTTGTTTAATTTTTGAGTCGGGTTCAAAATGACTTTTCAACCCAAATTGACCTAAAAATTAAAATTGACTTGAATAACTGTTATGCCTTGTGTTAAAAAGATGGTACGGGCAGGTTTAGGCTGGTCAAATTAAAGGTGGATCAAGTTAGACTTTCTAACTCATTTAATAATGGATTGTGTTTAGATCAGACTGTTTTGAGTTGGGTTAATTTTAAGTTAGACCCAAACATGACCTACAAACCCAATTTGATACCCATACTCCCAAGAGTCAAGCCATTAGGTTAATTTTAAGTTAGAACCTTTCAAAATAGTTCAAACTTCCTTATTTGAGACATATATCTTAATCATTGATCTATTCTAATAAGGCATCAAATTAGTAATTTACACACAAGTAGCACACTAAAGTTTATTTCATCAAAAAAGATTTGGTTCGACCCTTATCAAAAGCAATGTTTGATAGAGTTCCATTCAATGACAAAGATGCAATATTAAAACAAGTGTGGTTGATCAATGTTTGGATTGAAATTTTAATCAGCAAGTGAATTTCAAGTTGCTCATCTGTCTCCAATATTTACTACCAGTTTGGCAAGGTGGTGAGGCAGCGGTAAAGAGTGGAGATGCAATTTTGGCATTGATCTATTCTAATAAGGCATCAAATTAGTAATTTACACACAAGTAGCACACTAAAGTTTATTTCATCAAAAAAGATTTGGTTCGACCCTTATCAAAAGCAATGTTTGATAGAGTTCCATTCAATGACAAAGATGCAATATTAAAACAGTGTGGTTGATCAATGTTTGGATTGAAATTTTAATCAGCAAGTGAATTTCAAGTTGCTCATCTGTCTCCAATATTTACTACCAGTTTGGCAAGGTGGTGAGGCAGCGGTAAAGAGTGGAGATGCAATTTTGGCATTTGTATAACGTGTTTCATCCGTGTTTAATAGGATGTGGTGCAGTTTATTACTCATTTCACGCCACGACTCCCCACCTGTGTTCTGCGTTTTGTTGTTGGGTTTTTACTTCTGTAGCCCCTATCATCCGCACCCCAACATTCCGCGATTGCCCTACTGTGAGCTTCTCTGCCCTCTCATCTTTGATAGCTTGACGAATCCCACAAGAGGTATCTTTGATCTTCGTTCTTTTTATCTGCCTCTCTTCTTTGATCTCCCGAAAGATATATTCGATCTATACCCTATCTGTGGATTGTTTTATTTGCCTTTTTTTTCTTTTTTTGATGAGCTTTGCTTCTGGATTTCGGGTATATTGGTCGATCTCTGCCAATTTGTGGAGTAGTTTTCAATCGTTGCCTCTGCGTTGGTTTGCAGATCTACCCTAAATTTTTCTTATTTTTTCTTTCTTGGTTTCAGTTAGCCATGTTAGCCATGTTGCTGCATCTTTGTTGGTTTCCATTTTATGTGTGCATGTGTTTAGAATATTTATACAGTTGCTTTGCATTTGGGAGAGAGATTCTCTGTGGTGGCTTTGTTGCATTGACACCATTTTTGGTGTTTGACATTGGGAGTGTGGAGAAGTAAATGAGATGCCTTATGCTTTTACTGTGGTTCACAGTTATGAATTATATATCTCTATTATGCTTCTATTGTGGTGGCCTGATGTTGTGAGGGTGGTGCAATTTGTCCATCCTCTTTTGAAACTAGCGTTTAGAATTTGGGGCATTCTTAAAAAAGCATAAGTGCTCGTCTTTACACAAAGCATTGGACCTCAAAGCTTCAAGTTGTAGTTTTCATAGTTATGAATTCTATACCTTTTTGTTATGCTTTTTTTGTGATGACTAGATGTTAGGAATGTGGTGCATTGTGTCCACCCTCTTCTGAAATCATTTTTTTATGATTTGGGGCTTTCTTAAGAAAGCAGAATTGCTATTGTAATTATATAGAGCATTGGACAGTGCTTCATTTTTTGGTTTTCACAATTATAAATTCTATACCTCTGTTATGCTTTTATTGTTCTGACTTGACGTTGGAAGGGTAGTGTCCATCATTTTCTTAAATCAGTGTTTAGAATTTGCACTTAATTTTATTTTGCTTTCTTCAAAATTTAAGGTTCAAATGGGCAACACAAGAGAAAGTAGTGTATCTGTCATGTGGGAAAGTGATACAAAGATGATATATTGTGACTCATGTTTCAAAGAAGTTGAGTTGAGTAATAAATCCATGATGTTCTTCAACAAATAGGAGTGGCAGAGCATCATAAAAAATTTATAAAAAAAAGTTTAAACAAGAGTATGATATGATACAACTAAAGAACAAGTGGGATAAATTAAATTATGGAAAGAGTTAAAACAAGTAGCTGATAATCTTGGTTGGGACCACATAAAACGTACTATTGATGCATCAGACAATGGTCGAAAGGAAAGTTGAAGGTTAAATTATGTTTTTCAATAAGACAATTCCACATTTTTATGTTAAAAAAACCTATAAATCAATATTTATTATCTTCTGTCATTTATAGGTCGTGCCAAATGCGAAAAAAAAATTTAAATTTAGTGGCATTGATGCAAAGTTGGAAGAAAAGTTGGACAAAATGTTCGAGATGAGGCCATTTCCGCCAAGAATCATGCATGGTTACCGAGTCAAAGGCTAAGCATTGATGTATCTGAACTTCTTGGTTCCAAGCACAGAGCTAACTCAAGTGAAGGATTAATACGAACTATCACCGAACATGTTGGATCTAATTATACAAAACAACGGTTATCTACCCGCCCTAGGGGGAGAGGAAGAAAAAAGATGGCACGTTATTCCTACAAAATAAGATTTATGATCTAGCATCTGCATGCATTAGTATTCCCACCGCACATAGCACTTCAGTTGCACCTCTAACATTTGTTCTCATAAGTTATGAAAATACTATGAGAAACTCTAGAAATTAAATAAAACATTTTTCTCTATTTTTATGTTATAAAGTTGTTGGAAGATCCAACAAAGAAAGAATTTTTTATGTGTTTGGACCCAACCATCTTTGGGCCCTAAGAGCGAGAAGAAGAAGAAAGATGGCACAGTACTCCTACAAAATAAGATTTTTGCATGCAGTAGCATTTCCACTGAGCCTAGAACTTCAATTGTACCACCACTATCTGTTCTAGAAATTATGAAAATACCGTGAGAAACACCATAAATTATTAAAAAGATTCTCTATATTTGAGTTTCATGAAGTTGTTGGAAATCCATCAAAGAGAGTTTTCTATGTTTGGACCCTGAGCGTAGGCCAGATAATATAAGTTTTTCAGCTTTGATGTATTCTTTGCATGTACTCATTGTTATATATTTATATTGTCAGATATGTTTGTTTGATGTGATTTCCTCATTTTATTGATATTGAATTATTTTTTTAGATAAATCAAGAATAACAATGAAAAATTGCATTAGAAAACAATAATCACGACATTCATATGCATGATATAGATGTACTATAACTCATATATTGTGCGTACTCGCATTCAATCATCATACATAGGGGACAAATGAATTGGAGAGTTACCTGCAGGTCACCCAATTAAATTTCACATATTATGCATGACCCAAGAAGTTTTCCTAAATCAACTAGAGAAGCTGCATCAAAATCATGGCTTCTATGAATTCTTCAAAATTACTTTAAGAGATGTGCTAGCAATAACCCTCTATATTCACGGAATGAGTCAGTCAAGTCTCCCATTGAGCAATACCAGCATTCATCGGAAAAAATTAGTAGATATTTCTCAATTGACTTGGATGGTTTGATCAGTTTGTCTTCCAAAAACAATACACCAAAAGATCCTACATTTCAGAGCATACCCAAGAAATTTTGAATGATCCCATATACATGTCATACTTTATTCTATGTTGTTTATAATGTATGTTAAATATACTCAATCAATGTAAATATCTTATAGGATTGCATTGGTAATATTAACGAAACACATATTGATGTACAGGTACAATGAAATAAAACAATTGTGTATATCAAGAGGTGTGGCTCACCTACACAAAATATTATGGTTGTATATGATTTCAGTGTGTTTTTTTATGTTAGTAATGGCTAGATATGAAGGCAGTGCACATAGTCGAATTTTGACTTTGTTATGTGAAATTGTTAATATAATTTTCCTATGCTACCTCAAGATTAGAAATCATGAACATAGAAATATCATAGTTTATATGCTAACGTGTATCACGGTATTTTTTTTATACTTTAGGAAAATATTATCTGGTAGATGTTGGTTATCTCCTACATGGATTACTCAAGTCATATCTGGACACAAGATATCACCTCCCTTATTTTGAACGGGCAAGCCACATTGTTCAGAGAAAAAATGAAATATTTAACAAGTGACACTCTCCTCAATGGAGTGTCATTGAGAGAATAATTAGAGCGTGAAAAAAGAAATGGGTAACTCTTCTAGACATGTCTGCATATACATTCAAAAAGCAAGTGAAGATAATGGCTGCAATAATGGCTCTCACAGTTATATTCGTCGGCATCTTACAATATAAAATAGTGATATTGATAGTGCTGACAACTAATTCTCTAGAAGCGTGTGAGTACCGTTTGAGAGAGTCAACAACAACAATAACAACAACAAAACCTTTATCCCACTAAGTGGGGTCGGCTACATGAATCTTTTTTCTCCATTGCGTCTCATTTAGTGGAGGAATGCTTCAAGCCTACTATGTGATAGAAAAGTACCGCTTAGACTAAAAAGAAAATTTTATAAGACGGTGGTGAGACTTGCAATGCTCTATGGCACTGAACGATGGCCTTTAAAAGAGAAGCATAAGACTAAGTTAAGTGTTGCCGAGATGAGAAAGATTAGGTGGATGATTGGCTTTACACTTAGAGACAAAATGTGAAATAAATATATCTGTGATAGGGTTGGTGTAGCTCCAGTGACGGACAAAATTAGAGAGAGTCGTCTTAGATGGTTTGGTCACATTAAACGTCAACCATCTGATGATCCAATTAAGAGAGTAGAGTTCTAGATTCGACTTATGTTAAGAAAGGCAGAGGCAGACATAGGAAGATTTAGGCATATTGTATAAAAAATGATCTTAATTTATTAGAATTAAATTAAAATATGTTTGAGAGAGTCAATACTACCCAATAATTATGAGCTGAGTGATGCTTGAACGCAAAATGGCAAAGGTATTGAAGATATAATTATGATGCAATAGCAAATTACATATGCATTAGTTAATGTAAACAATAATGTACAAGGAGATACAATTAATCTCCTAATATTGACTTTTTCTACAATGATATTTATGTGGAATATTGTGTGATTTGTCGTCGTTTTTTTTTTTCACTCTATCATCTTGTATTTTATCTCACTTAGATGTTCTCCTAGGCAACTATGTGTGTGATACAAGTTTTTGTGCATGTTTTTTTTGGTTTGGAGGTCAATGATGAGATATATTACCTTACGGATTCTTTTGGATAGCATTTATGTTGCTATGGATTTCAAAATATATGAGATCGATATCAAAGAAACCAGGATCCCCTTCGTTTCCAGTCATATGCTTATTGGGATTCTTCTAGAAGGCTTTTGTACCAATATGCTTCTGAGAAATACATGTTTGAAGGCAACCAAGTCACCCTTCTATTTTAATCATAAGACTGTATCTTTGAAGGCAACCAAGTCACCCTTGTATTTTAATCATAAGACTGTAAGAGTTCTTTTGGAGGGTCTTTGTGCTGCTATGCTTCTGCGACATATACAAGCTCGGTATTTTGTGGTTTAGAAACAACCAAGATCTCTTTTTTAAGGTTTTCTATCATTTTATAATGACATATTGTTCGTTATTTTATATTTACTCTAAGATCTCACAATTTTATAAATATTTATTTATATATTTATGTTACTCTTATCAATAAATTTTTCATATAACTTTATCATTGTATTATTAATAAAAGCTCAATTTATGTTTGTGATTTTCATTTTCAAGGAAATATGAGCTAGTGCTTCTGATGCTTCTAGAGTCTTGTACTGCAATAATGGATTGCAGTGTTGTCTACCTACATTACGAAGAGAAAATAGTTATGAGCGAAAATTTCACAGGTGTCAAAGGAATAGATTTGGAGAGGTCTATGACTTTTCTAGGCGTGCCAATCAGTTAGATGATTCTACCTTAGATAGTGACCACGCGTGGAGAGAATTGATCGCCCGGATTTCAAAATTAATATTTTGAAAATATTACTTGTTGTTCTTTTGCTTTTAGTTTTTATTTTGATTGTTGTATAATTTACTCTTAAGTGAGATGTCACTTTTTCAAGTACTATTTGAACGTGTGAGTTTTCTAAGATTCTAAATGCAATTTTTTTTTTATGTACGAGTTATTAAGCCTAAAATTGCTATATTATAGACAACACAGCAATACAAGGATGACATTGCTTCTTTTCATAAACAGATGCAGCATAGCTGATGCATAAATGAATTAAACAAACAGACACACAGCTTCCCCGTAGCAGCTTCAAATAGTTGTAGCTGCCCCAAACAAACGCTTAATATATCTTTATTCATTTTATTCATAATGACTCTCTTTTACCTTGACCTTTAAATTTTGAACTCAAAACCTTGTGAAAGTAAGTGAAATTAGTCGTTGAGGCAATGTTGTGAAAACAAAATTTACATGGAACAAATTTAATATTTCAAGCAGCACTCATCGTGAACGAAGAAAGAACTAAGATGCACAATAACCCCACACCAAATAGTTATCACAAGGAAAAATGATGACAGTTCATGAATAGGGAGCCTAGCATGAACAGATTTTAAAGAACAAGACAAAGGCCTGGTTATTTTTGTGTAGCTTAAAAATTGAATTGAGTGCCTGCTTTGGTGGTTTGCCATGGCTACTAAAATTCCATAACAATTGATAATGATGCTTTGAAGCAAAATGCACAGCAAGGCTGAAAATCTAATGCAAACCATGTAGCAATCGAAACTTCATGAGAAAAAATCATGATAAATCTCTGAAAAAATTCACTTTCTACAGATAAAAAATTTTATCTCTGATAGATAGGGTTGGTGTAGCTCCAGTGATGGACAAAAGTAGAGTCGCTTTAGATGGTTTGGTCACAGTAAACGTCGACCATCCGATGATCCGATTAGGAGAGTAGATGTTTTAGATTCAACTTATGTTAAGAAAGACAGAGGTAGACCCCGGAACACTTGGGCTTATTGCGTAAAAATGATCTTAATTTATTAGAATTAAATGAAAATATGACACTAAATAGGATGCAATGGAGAAAAATGATTCATGCAGCCGACCCTGCTTAGTGTGATAAAGGTTTATTTGTTGTTGCTGCTGCTGCTGCTGCTGTAAATAAAAATTAATGTTGACATTCAGAAGATAATTCATCAAATGAGACTAGACATTTCCGGTAGAATTTCAGAAATAATAAAAAAGATCAATGGTAAAAGAAACCAGTACCAAAAAGTAGATGAAAAATCTACTTTATCCAAATATTTCAACTATATTATGAAAGCAGATATTTCAAATATATTATGAAAGCAGATAATAAAAATAAATGAAAGAATTACAAGTTTATTGCGAATGGAAACCATAAAATTTGGTGCAAGCATATATCAATAGAAGCATTCACTGTAAGAAAATTACAAATATCTCTGTTGACTTTATGAATCAAATTCCTGTTAATTCGAAAAAATACAGTTTTTCAAATAAAAATGATAATTCATCAGTTAAGATCGAGAAATTTCAAGTTTAAAAAAAATGATCAATGGTGAGGTTGTAAGAAACAATAAGAAGTAGATCATAAGCCTTCATTAACCAATATATTTCCATCATATTTTGAAGGAGGTTGATCATATAACATGTTTATTGTGAGGGGAAAACAATATTTAGTAATTTCTTTCTTCAGAGATAGAAATCTTTCCGATGAAGACTTCATGGGAAGATGAGGGCAATGGTAAGATGAGGGCAAAGCGTTGGTGCTATAACGGATTGGTCGTATCCAAAGGTTCATCCATCAGATATCCCCACAAGCTCACAAATGCAACTGCCTTCTTCATATTCCTCCTCATCTTATTTTTTCTTCATTTAATGGTGCTTCTAGGCATGTGGGAAGGTAGTGCATTTTTGCATTTTCCCTAGGGAGATCCAAACTCTCATCCTGTCCATATATAGCTTCAATACATTCCAACTAATGTACAAATTTTTTAAATTGGTAAGAACCAAAACAAGCCTATCTTAGGAATGACATCTAGCGTTCATTGACAAAATCAATATAAAATTGAAAGAAAAATAGAAAATTTGTAAAAAAAAATTAATAGAAAAAGACCATTTTTCTGCAACGTGTAAAAATATATATATAAAAATAAATAAATAAATAAAAACCAAACGACCAAAAGACCTGCCAAAATAATATATATAATGATATTGATAAAGATATATCGATGTTTCTTTGTTGCACTAAAAAAAAAAAACTGTGTCAATATATGCACCAACCCACATAACCACAACTCGTCAATGGCATCTGTAAAGACAACTTACCCCAAGTAAGGAATCTGACAATAATGACTTTCTATGTACTATAGAACCAAGTGTAGTCTCATCAAAGAGATCCGATAAAACTAGTAGGTAGAAGGAAATGGCTGCAACAAGGATAGCATGGAATGTTGAAAAACCCCTGCATAAACGTTATTCAAACAATCCCCTATGGAGAAGAAACTATATCATCAAAATAAACAAAAGTACAAACATATGAATACCTACCGATTATTCCACTCAATTTTAGTTGACTGACTTAGGCTATTATAACCCTTGAAAAATTCTCTACTGATGACACCTGTGATTTCATATACCTGCAAAAAGAAAACAAAATGCAAAGTTTGAAAAAAGTACAAAAATGTAAGCCTAGAATGTTAGTTTGAAATTAAATCATTTGCCTTTTTCAAGTTCTAAGTGTTCATTAAATATGGAGCAGAGAAAATGTGATGAATCAGTACCAGTCATCTTTACCACTTTTTTGCCAATTAAATATTGCAATGCCAAAGAGAGAACTCTTAGCCCTTTTTCTAATCGACATGGTATAACGGCCAACGCCGTTGAAAGCAGATATAACACCCCCTTGCATAAATGAGAGTATGTTTGGGGCAGCTGCAACTGTTTGAACAAGCAGCTGTTAAGTTGTTGTTCAAAAGCTATGGTGGCTGATACAATTTTTTTTTTTTTTTAAGCCAGAACACAACTTTCTAATAGCCATCGCAGGTAGTCAAGTTTGGTGGGAAAACGCAGCTTTTAGTTACAGTTTTTTGAAAACGCAGGTAATACACAGCTTTGTCAAACAGAAAAAACTGCAGTGCGACACCACATCGTCACCGCACCGCCACCCAAAACACACCCTGAATTGCGAGAAGGTACAAGCGCCATTTGTACTAATTCCATTGCAACCAATATGGAAAATGAATACTAAAATACCATTCCTGTCCCAATGACCACACTATTTCTCACTGCTTTTCAATATAGCTTGTTGCTACTTCTGCATGGTATCTGAGCAACAATCAGATGGTACATCCTTCAGAGAAAGGCCAGTCATCCCTACCTCAAGCTACTACTACCCTAGCCGATCTTAAAACTAAACAACCAACTGTGAATGCTTCACCACAGTTACCAGCAACAACTCCTCATAACTGAATCCCCTCACCAAGCTGAGCATCAATCTCATTCCCTCCTAACTCAGATTTCATATGGCTATGATGATGGTGCAACGATTCGCGGGACCGGGATTTCCAAGATACCATGGAAACGAGGCCTCTCGCAATCTCAGAATTGAACGGGCAAGTTCCCATCCAGTTGACAATTTTCTTTATTAATTTCCTATTTTCTTATTTCTATTTTAAGTTATTTTCTATTAAGAGCTTATTTGAGTGTGTATTCTGGCTGATTTTGGGGATTTTTTATTTGTTTTGAGTTTATAAAAATTATAATCTTTTATTTCCTGCTTTAGGAGTGTTCTATCATTTTCCTTTTGCAATCGGTGTGTCTACATCTCCTCAGGAACATGTCATAGAACCTCCTCGCCACCCGAACATCGATGATTTGGAGTTTTCTTCGTTGTTTTAAACTGGGACATACACCAATTGATGCCTATCCCAGTCAAAATCACATATTTCATTCCCTCGCTGTTCCACAACTACTTCCCCGCTAAATCCCCTTCGTAATGCCTTTTAAGAGCCCCAAATGATGTCATCTGGCATCAGAGAACGACAAACCCATTGTTTTCAAGTTTTTGACTTTCCAGACCCAATCAAAAATTCCAAAAAAAAATAATAATAATAACATCACACCCAAAACATTCATATTGAAATTCCTAGCTCCAAACCTAAATTTTTAAAAATCCAGCATTCCTACCTCCACCAAAATTTTACCCCAACACCTACCGCCAAAAACTCAACCCCCGACCAACCTTGATTTGCAATCCTACACTCAACGAAAACCAAATTTGAAGGAAAAGACGTCGTGCTGCCAAGAAGAAATCCACAACAATACGTCCAAGAACTTACTATAACAGATATGCATCAGGTAATCCTTCAACTGCAACAGACACTTGCTTTTTTCAGATGAGACAATCCAGTGAAGTCACCCATAGCCACATCAGTAACTCGCTATATCGGGAAGCTTCTAGTGACAAAAGAACCAATAACATGATGATTTGGAATGGAATATAAGACAAGTTAGGATCTTAGAGTAAAGGTATACTTGTTGGATTTTAACGGTCGCATGGGCCCAACAGAATTTATCAAGTGGCTCCAAACAGTATAATGGATCTTCGAATATAACGACTATCAACCTACCATAAGAGTACAGCTAGCGGCCATCAAGCTCGGGAAGAACACTTATAGTGAAATTCTTTTAAAACGTTAGCATGAGTGATACCAAAGTTTAACAAACATCAAAGAGAAAACAAACATTATTACTAAATTCAAGGTTTGAAATTACAACTAACAGCAAGGGAATATGAAATTGCAATAAAACAACACAACTAGAACTAGGGTTGGATCTTGGGTGTAAGTGGTATCGGAGGGAGAGGTGTTTGTTTAACAATAAAGTGATTCGGCAAGGTGGGAGCAAGCTGGAAAACGGCGAGGGCGAAGGGAATTGATGCAAGAGAGAATAAGGGAAGAGTAGAAGGGGATACACCACCTCAAGAATGAGATACAGTCGGAGTACCACTCAGGATCCTTAGATACAGCTCTAGAAAGGAAAAAGAAGAGTCTAAGGCTCTACAAACTCGAATTGATCAAAAACAAAACGCTAAACATCTAAAGAACACTCAAATAGCCCTCCAATTGGGTGGCAACCCTAGACCTAGAGATGCTCGACCGGCCCTCCCTCAACATGGACTGCACTAGTCCAAGGTTACGTCCTTCGCCCTCATTTATTGAAGCTTCTGACTCTCATTATATGGTGTCGGGTCGGCCATGTTGATGGTGGTGGAACAGTCATAACCTCCGATCAGGATGTCACTTCAGGTCAGCGGGTCGGTTTGGGTCCGACTCCGAAAATGACCTGACTTGAATCGGGTCAACCTGACCCGAATAATAAACCGGTCGAAAAACTCGACCTGAACACGACTCCAAAAATATTCTAGTCAACCCTAACATGAATTCTTCGAGTTGAGTTTAAGTCTTCTTGTTGGCATGTCGGGTCAATTTTTGACACCTAGGGATGTCAATTAAGGTCGCAGGTCAGGTATGGATCTAACCCGAATTGGGTCAACCCGAACTCGAACTGAATAATAAACGAGTCAAAAAACTCAACCCAAACTGAACCGAAAAATATTTGGGTCAATTCTAACCTAAGTTTTTATATAAGCAACCAAAGGATCATATATTATTACTGAATTCAAAGTTTGAAATTCCAACAAGCAGCAGAGGAATCTGAAATTGTAACAAAACAACAACATAACACTAGAACTAGGGTTGCATCTAGCATGCAGGTGGTGCGAGTGGTAACAACAGGAGAAGGGATTCGGCAAGGTGACAGCAAGCTGGAAAGTGGAGAGTGTGAAGGGAATTGACAGGACAGAGTGAGGGAAGGATATAAGGGGATACACACAACATTAAAAAAGAGATATAGACAAAGCACCACTTGAAACCCTTGGATATAGCCCTAGAAAGGGAAAAGGAAGAGCCCACGGCTCTATAAACTCAATTTACTTAAAAACTAAACCTTATACATCAAAGTAACACTTAAATAGGCCTACTACTATTAGTAGTGGGACTCACTCCAATTGGGCGATAACCCCAGTACTAGAGAGGGTTGATGAGCCCTCCCACTACTAGACCAAACTGGTCTAGGGTCCCATCTAACGCCCACGTCAATGAGTGAAAAAAAAATTACTGCCTGGTCTGAAATAAAACAAGAGATGCACCACAAGTACGTGCCAACAAATTACAGACAGGTTATATGATTTTTTTTCCTCTTCAAACTCATGAACTTACTGCAAATTATCTAAAAATCATTACACCTCAGTCTCATTACTACAAAACTCTTAAATTAGTTCATTCTTGCGTGGGACCTTCCCATAACTATTCTGCAACATGGATATAAATGTTGTATTTCCTTCATTGACAATTATTCATGAAGTTTTCAGTGTTTCTTGTGTAGTAAATATCTGAGACAACCCCACCCTCACTCATTTACATAATATGGTTACATATCTCCAATCCAATTACAATACTTGAAACGCGTGATGGCGGCAAAGCACCAACTCTCAACTCAAACATCTACTACTGACCTAGGGCATTCATCACCAATATAGTTGTCCGTACACCCTGGAACAACATGGGATTGCCTAAAAACCAACATAGTATAGAAGTATTTGTACTCTCCTAGTTCAATCTCATTTGTCCCATCCATTTTGGTTAAATCGCTTCTAAATGTCACCAATCTTATAAATAACTACTATCTCTGATCATCAATAAGAAGTCACCAAGTTAACTTCTATAGAACCAAAAGCTTAACCATGCACAACTCAAAATATTTAAATGTAAGTGCTTTCAATGGCTGCATCCCTACTCCCCTAACCTGAACCACAAAAGGAAAGCTAATATTAAGCAAATAGGCGATTACAATCTCCCACACTTGAAAAGGAAATACAATAGCAAACATAAAAGTGACCGACGAGGGTTGTATCCAAAAGGAGTTTTGGTTGAGTGTTAGCAGTTGGAAGGGTCGTGGTTGAGCAACAGGCGCAATGACAGCAGGATCTAGACTGCATGTGGATCTAAGGGGGGCTGCGGTGGAACTAGTAGGAAGAACAGAGACTGCAAGCTGGGTGGGTTGCAGCAGCAAGTAGCAGGGACAGCTGGGTATTAGTCTCGACAAACTGGAGACAGCCAGGTTGAAAAGGCATACTAGTTTGAAGCTGGATGGGGAAACTGGGTGACGACAAGGAAGGGGGATATCGCTGGGGAATTTAGGAAGGATATGATAAAAAAACACCACATCAGGAGAAATTACAGTCGGAGCACATCTCACCTTTGGATACAAACATTGATGGGAAAAACTGGACGTTGACGGCTGTCTTGACATAAAATTGAATTAAAGAACAACCCAAAAATATGATAACAATATATTATAGAATTAGCGCAAATAAGAGTGGATCCCACTTCAAATAGAAAAAAAGCCACGAAAAGAAAGTACAGGCTAGCCCTCCTGGACCAGTTTGAGCCACGATCTTCCACAGCAATGTACCAGGGGTCGCGAATGGCACCCCAGTAGGATGATTCTCGCGTCGATCTCCTGAGGTTGAGAGAGCTTCAACCTTATTTGTCGAAGCTTTTGTGTCCTCATAGTATGGAGTCAAGTCTACTATGTTGAAGGTAGCAGAGTTGTTGTTATCCTCGGTTTGAAGGCTCTTGAACTACGGCCCGAGAAGCACATGCATGAATCACGCTGGCGACTGCACTATCCCCAAAAAAACTGAGGAGCCCCGTCCACTTGCGAACATACATCTATGTCAATCCAACCTTCTATGGGTACACTAATGAAATGAGTTGAAAATTCATGTTACATTTATTATGTTGAATCCTCTCAAAGTAACCTAAGGTTAGCTCAACCTGATCTAAAGTGAGGATAGCTTGAACCTTCTCGAATGGTGATATGCATAGTGTTAAGGTATAGATCATGATGTCTTGAAATGCTCTTTGCAATGATTGTCACGTGTTTGGAATCATCTTCTCAATCCCATCATCCTCTATCATCACCAACACTAATCTGGTTGGCGCTTCTCCGTTGGCCACAGCAGTTGTAATCTCAGACTCTGCCTTGGTGAATGATTGTTCATGTACCCATCATGTTGAGTCCTACGATCATACCGCCACGGTCTCCTAAGGAGGTAGGCATTCATGGGCACCACACCGCACCAAACCTGATCCTACAGCTAGCTCCCAAAAAAAAATCCACATGTCACATATCAATGCTGACCCTATTCTCATTCTTTAACCATGTCAAGAAATACGGTTGAGAATGTCTCTAAGCCATGAGGCTCAATTTATCCACCATCTATGTGGATGTCACATTCTTCTTGCTCTCTTCACCAACGATGAGACTGCATATCGTTCCTTTCACAGTGTAGAGGGTGTAGAATATGTTATGGCAAAGGCATTGCTACTTTCTTATATCCTCAGCGTATAAGATCTAGACCTGGGCAATGGGCAGGAAGCCCGACGGGCTTGCTATAAGCCCACATAAAATGAGTGGGCTTGGCTATGAAAAAATAGATATCTAACGAGTACGCCCAGCTCGAGCCCACTTTGACTTAGTCAAAGACCACATGAACTTGACCCGCTCCAAGCCTGGCCCGCCCAATGGCCCGATCAGACCATATAGACATATTTCATGATTGCAAGCTTTCAAGGTGGTTAAATTCATCCTCCATTATCTAGCCATAAATTTTGATTTTACATTAAAACCAACCAAATCTTTCATATCATTTAAAAATTATCACTTTTTAACTTTCTTAAAAAATGATATACAACATTCATGCATAGTATTAAGATGGCAAATATGTAAAAATTGAAGTCCAAGTGTTAGATATGTAATTAAATAAAAATTGACAGAGTGGTATGTATGTAAATCTTTTTTGTTATGGTATTTTACTCAACTCCTTTTCATTTACATATTGAGATGTTCTCAGTTTAAAATTTTCATATTCCATATGTAAATATTTGCTGTTAAATTCACCTAAATATATTAAAAAATTTTATATAAATAAAATCAATTTAAAACTCTTCGCAAATCCTTTCAACCATTCATAATACATTATTTTTTAATAATTAAAATCAAGAACGCATTTTGAGGAAAATTGTTAGATTTTATTAATTTTTTATTTTTTAAATAGTAGTAATAATACATAAGCAATTAATTAAAATTTTAAACTTGTTCTCATTAAGAAAATAATAATTTAGAGACACATTCAAGTTTAATCTAAGACAAATTATCTCGGCTTCAATTTTTTTTCCAATTAAGGAAAATGAGAATGAGTTTTGGTATGAAAAATCGCTTCACTTTTAATGTTGTAGCATCCCGCGGGCCTAGCTATGAAATTGTAAATAACCAAGCTCAAGTCTCCGCTTTGACTTTCAAAGCACGAATAAGTCTGGCACACGCCTGGACCGATCTGTCAAATGCCTAGGTTTAATAGGATCCTACGAACCACCAGCATCTCACCCTTATCTGATAGGAGCTAATACTCATCACCATATTATTCAGCTGCCTCTTGGTCGCTCATTTTCTCCACTACCCCCTGCTCGATGAAAAACACATTTTGGCTCATCTGATAACTAGAAGTGATGTGTCCAAAACCAAGTTATTTAAAGCATTTTTTTATTGGAACTGTAATTGGCATGTTACTCTTCTCAGAATTCCATTCACTCATAGTAGCTTTGTCCTATTCCTAACTAGTCCGCTCTACTCTCTGAGACATGCTCCTTCTAAGCTCTCCTATTATGAGTGGCTGCTTGACTAGCGATTTTTGCCTACATGGCTTCTTGTAATCTCCCACACTTGAAAAGAAAATACAATAACAAACATACCATTGCGACGAGGGTTGTATCCTGAAGGTGTTGATGGTGGGTTGGAGGTTGGAATGGTGGTGGGAGGTGGCGGTGGAGCAGACACGGGAGCAGTCGGTAGAGGTAAGGGGACTGTGTTGGGACTGCGGGTAGAAAAAATAATGGACTGCGGGTTGGGTTGCGACAGCAGTTGGCGGGAGAGAGTTCACATAGGAGACGGGAGCCAGGATGGGGCATGGGAGCAGCAGGGACAGCCGGGTAGTACTCCCGACGGACTGGGGACAACTGGAAAGAGGTTTGAGAAAATTGGTTGGCGGCTTGATGGGGAAGCTGGGTGGCAGTTGAGATGGGGAGGTGACTGGGAAAGCTGGGAAGGGTGGGATAGATAAACACCACCTCAGAACGAGTTACAACCGAAGCACATTCTCATCTTCAGATACAGCTCTTTAAGGGAAAAACTAGATGTTAACAACTATCCTGACAAAAAAATAAATAAAAAAGCTGCCCTAAAACACGAAAAAAACACATTTATATACTTAGGGTAAATAGGAGCGGACCTCATTCCAAATAAGAGAGAAATTCATGAAACAAAAGTGTCGACCAACCCTCCTGGACCGGTCTAAGAAACGATATCAAGAGGCATTGTAGCAAGGGTCGTGGATGGCACCCCTACGGGACGGTTCCCGTATCAAACACAATGTGCATTCTACATATTTCTAAGTTATGTTTCTTCCCAAAAAGGTTGTCTGCCATAGTTCAATCTCAGTCAAGACATATTAAATTAAGTATTATGCGATGAGAACTTCCCCTATTAAGACCTCTCACAGCCATCAACAAACTAAACTCATTTATTCCTCTGTCACTAATTATCATCTCAATCTCCAGCATTCTCTTGCCCTTACAATAGACCTTGCCACTAAAACAACTATTAACAACCATTGCACCGCTCAAGATGAACCAACAAATTGACTCACAAGTTCCTCAGCCCAATAATACAAAATCGACCTCATCAATACAATCACCAACAATCCTACCTCTCAATTGTCCACCCATCACAACCAACCCATACAAGCCCCTGTGACAACTCGCTCCTGGGAACTTAAACACAAACTAATCACAAGCTTAATCTACCACCAACATCAATTCAAACACAACCTACCATTCATCCACTATAAACAATCCAAAATGGAAAGTTGGAATGAAACATGTGCTTCAAGCTTTACTTGAATAAGGTGCTTACTCCATCTCCAGCACAAAATTTGCTTGGCCGCAAATGGACATTTTAGACCAATTACAACTCTGATGAAACCATTGCTCGACACAATCTTGCTTTGTTGCCCAGGACTATAGATAGGAACATTTTTTGGACGATAACAAAACATTCAACCCTGTAACAAATATGCACATTATTCACATCCTACTCAGCATTGCTCCCACAAATGGGGTCCATCAAACAACTAGAAATTTCCAACGTCTTTATACACAGCCAACTGCATGAGATAGTCAACATGGCCCAACCACAAGTTTGATCCACAACATCTACATCATATTTGCCTCAAGAAAGTTCTATATGACCCAAAACAGGTCCCCATCAATGGCTTGCTACATTTTTAAGTCAACTTCATCCACTTGGCATTACAAGTAGCACAACCAACCCTCTTTACTCATCTAGAAATGCAAAGTGAACACACCTATTCATCCTCATCTACTTCAACAATATTCTAATCAATGAGAATAATCACGTTGTCATCTCAGATCCCATTCAAAACCTTCACAGCGCATTTTATATGCAAAATCTAGACAACATCTACTATTACCTTGGCATTCGTGCCACCCTAGCAACCTACGGGATCTAGTTAAATCAAACTTGAATAGACATTTCTACTTAAACGCCCTCTAAATCTTCTCCCATTCAAAACTTCTACTTCTCATCCGCAATAATTCGACTTCACTAATCCCTCCCTTTACTATCACCCGGTCGGCTTCCTCTAATTCCTTACTAACGCACGCTGGATATCTCTTTCTTCATGCAGCAAATGTGTTAAAACATGTACAAACCTCTCAACTTCCACTTACAACAGCTTGAAAGATTTTTTTGCTATCTGAACACTCACCTACGGCTTATACATACATTGCAATGACCTACAACTAAACCTATCATGACTATGATTGGTCTGATGACCATCGAGACCAAAAATCAACATCATGCACTTATGCCTCACCTTCATTCCTTGGTCCAGCAAGAAACAGCATATGGTAGCACAATCAAATAGGAAAGCACTTAATAAAGCCCTTCATAGAGCGGCCGCTAATTTTTTTTTGTAAATATTCCCTTACCATCAGCAACGTAATTGTATTGTGGCCATTGGCTTGGCTAATAACTCAACCTTCCATGCTTGCATCAAACACATAGAAATCAACTATCTCTTCATTAATGAGTGCATCAAGACGAATGAGATCACCATTCAACATGTTTCCACACAAGATCAACTTGCCAACATCATTACAAAAATTCTCCCCATTGCTTGTTTTAGCATTCTTCAAGCAAAGTTGATGCTTCCTAAAGAATCATCAAATTGTAAGGACCTGATGACACCCCCTTTCGAAACTAAATGGTTATGAGTTACAAGCACCTCTATACTGCTGCCATCACAACATTAGGTTAGCAACTACCTAAAATCATCGCAGCCGTTTACTCCACAAGGAACTGCTATATGATTCGCTGATTGTTTATGCAAAGCTTTTGTATTCCTATAAGCAACTCAATCAAAAATGAATACTTAAATATCCTTTGTCTGCCCCTTAGCATACTCTGCGTCTTCCTCTTTTACAATGTAGTGTATTGCCGCTGCTTCTTCTAAAGCAACCATCTCTATAAATAACTGAATTAATTTAAGAGTTAATACTAGATATACATATTTAATCAGGAGACACCTAGAAATAGCAACCAGAAACTTGATGAAATCAGCTGTTATTCAGACTCCTTCATTGTTCGAACAATACAAATATAAATAAATAAAATAAATCAAATCAAACACATCACTATTACAGAATTTCGGATGAACGGATTTTGAAACGATTCATTATAACAATATATAAAGATGCAGATTCCAACACACCATGAAAACCAATCAATTAAAATCATATACAGCGTTTAGTTCAGTTCTAATCACCATTCACATTAGAATGCAACAGGCAGGTTTCGGTAACAGATGTATACTTACGACTTTGCACATGATGATGCCCGCGAAAATGGAAACCGGCCACAGAACCTTCTCGGTTGAACCAAAATTTCCATCCATCTCTATAAATCGGTCTCTAGCAACTGCAACGCGTAAGATTCTCATCAACCAAAACAGGTAAAGAGGAGCTAAACAAATTACAACTTTTTCCTCTGTCAATCAACAATGAAACGCTCAATGAACAAAAGGAGTAGCTTCCCGAAAATTCTCAAGAAGCCAACATCGCTACGCCGATAAGTTGTAACATTCAAGGACCAATACAAGAAATCTCAGAACGGTAGATGAAGCAAGAGCACAGATAAAGGGGCAGAAGCCTAAACCCTATTATTGACCCGTAGAAGAGAACAAACCTTCGCGTGGATCCAAAAGGAGTTTCCGCGCAATGAAACTCCCTAGTCAGTCTTCATAGGTTTTAGACTGTAATAGAACGAAGAATACACTGGCGAGACAAACGGATGGCAATAAGGAAACTATGGGACGAAAGCAGGATTGAGACGCTGGAACCGTTCGATCCAATCGAATCGCGAATCTTTGTTAAAGAAATTGTTTCCTATATATATTTATCTTAAAATGCGAATTCCCTTTTCCAAGGGAATGTATGGGAAACTGAGGGCATCCGGCCATTTTATACTGAGGGGAAACCCGTTTTTTTTTTTTTTTTTTTATTGAGCGTATCAAATTTTAAATAATTAAATATAATAAAAATATTAATTAATTAATTAGAATACATAAAATTATTATTTGTAACAAAAAGATAATTCATAAGAAGATATCACTGAATCTATACTAATAAAATATAAATGCAAAAAAAATATTAAAATAATAATTTCTTAAATCAATTAACTAACTAATGTATAAAAAATTTTAATAGGAAATGAGGAAGTTTGAAAAATAAGCATTGGTGAACTAATGGAAAATAATATTTTGTTAAGTGAAAAAATAAAATTGAGTGTGGGCTTATTTCTCTCCTGGGGCATAAGATAATTTCACACGTCTGTATTATAACTTTAGAAAATAATATATAAAAAAAGAGTCATGAAAGGAGTAAATGGTTATGAATGCACTACAGGATATTTGTTGATTAGTGTCGGTCAAATCTGACGCTAAACGGGATTAACATTGGATTTGAGTTGGAATTAATTTATCTTTGAAATTGTGATCAGTAAAAATATTAGCGTCAATAATATCCGACGCAAACATTTTTGCGTCTGACTTAACGTCAGCAAGTGTCATCGTTAATCAATTTCATTGGATCAATGGCTGGCATAAGATCAGCGTGTTTTTATGTCAACATATGTTCAACGCAAAATTGTGTTGACCTACGTCCGACGCAAATTTGCATCGGAATAATATTGGTGAATATCGAACAGAATCATTTCAGATCCTACAAATAGCATATGACGCTATTCTGACACAAACCAGTAACAAAGAAAAAATATATAGAAATGAAAGATTTGATTTTTTTGCAAATCTGCACACAATAAATATGAGTAGCATAATGACTTATCTATCCATTACCACAGCTCAAAAGTTGCATCACTAACAAGTGCCAATAATGATAACTAGTATTATTTAATAAATACGGATAAAACATATGAAAGGCCACCACCATACAGAATAAATGATCACATAATCACAAATGAAAAAGAAAAAAAACAAATCCCTATGGTGGGAGGATATCATCAAAAACCTAATAAAACTACTAATCTCCTCCCCACTGTCTTCTTCATCGCCCACAACATTCATATGTCGCTTGCCCTGATGATCTGCAAGTCTCTCTATATGGCATGCTAGACCATTCATAGCCATTTGTTGGCTTTCACGCACCTGAAGGAACTCTCATTCATGGCATTGAGTTGTCTGGCAAACTCATCATGTTGAGCTAGTAATGAAACTAGGGTCACCCACAACAAGACGAGAACACTCAGCCTCAAAATCAATGTCCTTTGCGCCTTGGTCATACACCCTCCCCTTCTTCTTCCCCACCTTCTATGTCCATAGCTCAAAATCGGGTTGCACAATGGCTGGGTGGCTACCACTACTACTGGCCAATGTCAAGGTGTGGCTCGCCAACTTTCTATGCCTCTCTTGGAGCTGCTCTTATTCCTCTTGCATAATTAAAATTAAAGATTAATTATCATTTTAAATATTAATAATCACAAAAAATACAAAAAAATTATTTTTTTTATTGACCCAACGAGAGTGGCCGGAGCATGTGTCAGGAACTCTACAGTGGAGGGCTCTCGGTCAAGTTGCATTGTTTGTGTACATAAGATAATGGTAAGTATCACATATTTACTTAAATTTTTAGGTTTTTGGATTTTTAAATAATCTTACCAGTATCCAATAATGCCATGTGTGGGGGATCAAAACTCCAATGTGTGCGACCCACTGATGTTATGTTGGTTTTTCTGGCTCTTCTTTTGAAAATTTGGAGAGGCCCATGCTCTAGTCAAATCATCCTTAACATACTCAACTGACCCAGATGGGCCTCTCCTCCTTCTTTGCAGGATATGGTGAACATGTCGCCCAACAATTTTCTGTCATAAACCTCAAAATGTGATAGATCTGTTGGCTATGCTACGACAACTAGTAGAAGGATATCGACAAATTAAAAATTATGCATTTTTATTAGTACAACAAAGTAACTTAAAATTAGTATCATTGCTCAAAGTTCTGGAAACACATGTCATGAGTCGCAATCGTGATCTATTTTCAAAAAAGAAACTCTTGATCATACCTACTTGAGATGTTCTTCATGATGTGTGTACGGGAAGCCTAGAATGGAAGAACCTAAAATAAAAATATTAGTTTCAAAAAATATCGAAACGAACTTCAAACTTATTCTAATGTTAATGATAACTTATGAGTCTCCCTCCAGCATAATACACTCTGTCAAAGGTGACATCTATTGGAGGGCTGTAAGTAGAGGGCATGGCGCCTCACAGGAGAGATCTGGACGGAAAACCAGTGCGGGTGTAGGAGCTGGTGCTTGAGAGGGAGTAGGTGCAGGAGGGGCAGTAGGAGGACTGATCGGAGTGATTGTAGGAGTGTCTTAATTGTCAAAGTGAATCACGACCTTCTTCAGCCTCCTGTACATGTTTCTCTAAAGTGCCTCGAACACGAGGTTGCTCTGAGTGCTAACCACTTGATGCCATCTATAAAAGAAAAAGACATTACAAAAATTAGTACTAAAATTAAAATTAAGTAAGAGCAGTATATAAGTAGGACAGTGTAGAATCAAAACATGTAACATGCCATGACTATGTCTAAAAATTGTAAAAGTAAGCAAAAGTATAGTGTTAGAAGCAAATGTAAACAAAATAAGAAATAAGTAGTAACTACGTCTAAAAAAATTGAAGCCCTAAAACAAAAAAAAACAAATCATCTAAAGAAACATATCAATTTTTTGTCTGTTTCATTAAAAGAGCCAGAAATGATAAATTTAAAATTTCTATGTGAATGTCATCATCATTATCATCCATATTTTGAAGAACTTCTTCATGAATCCCTATGATATCCTCTAGAGAAAATATTTCTTTGTTTTAATCAAGCTGAATATGAAAAGACATACCGATTGCCCCAGCAACAATTAACATTTTAATGATAATTTTATTTAGCTCACAATATCCATCTAAGTTTTAGGGTACATACGCAAGTGAACGTATCGCTTTCGTAAATATAGGGCTCTACTCGAGTCCAGAATGTCGATCCCACAGGGAAGGCGGAAAAAGGCTTTGAAGTAATAACAACCTAAGGGTCAATTCTAGCCTACGACCTTCAGGTCCTAGTTTGAAGGATCGCTAAATATGATTTTTCTAGCAACTACTCCTAAGTATATTTTTACTCCCAAGTTAAACTTGTCTTCGTCAATTAAACAGGTGAGATTCAATACTGATAAAGATACTTTTCACTTATGATTTCCTAGTAGATTAGAGGTGTTATTACTAAGAATTGTAATGTGTAAGTGGCAACAAGAGTATTCTTCTTCTTTATCCTCTGTCAAGTGTATAAAGAAGTTTGGTTACCCTAGTTTTAATTTCATAAACCCCATATTACGTTGGTTACAATTCTAGCATGTCCCCTAGAGTCTCCAATTTATGCTCTCAATTTGGCTAACCTAGCTTTAATTCATTAAACCCTAGATCAAATTGGTTAGGATTTTAGTTTGTCACCCTAGAGTTCCCAATTTACACCCATCAACGCCTATTTTTCGAAGTTGCATTGCCTCATGACTCATCTTTCATAAACAATCACATAATGTGAGTATTTTATGTTGTTTCGCCACCGCTCTGTCGAGTCCTAATGGGTCACAACAAATTTTAACAAGTTATATGGCCAGTACAACAAGTAAATTAAGTCTAGAGATATACTCAACACATGAAAATAAAAATCAATTCAAAGCATTCACAATCCTACAAATCTTACTTAAACATCACAAGAGAAATGTATAAGAATCTACCCACTACATATGATAAACACCAAAGAAAACTTCATTCAATCCAAAAAAATCCAAATATATGTTTACAACAATAATCAGATAAGAGTAAACACAATACTTGGCTTTTACCCTCTCAAAAGAGAAACAAATTCCACCGGATGATATTTTTCACAATGCTACACAATGTGTTGTTGTAAACCCCTTACAGTTTCTCTCAAATTCTCCTCTTTAATCTCTCTAGAACAAGGGTTCCTACTCCTACATACTCTCCTGGAAGGATTCCAAGAGTTCAATTGCCTCCCCTCTTTTTGCCTAGAGAGTCAAACTAAAAAGAGAGTTCAATAGCCTCCTTTAAAACTTATTCAATATCCCCATCTAAACCATCAACAACCATAAAATAACTGGCAAAAAGTTCTCGTCTGAACTACAACACTTAGGCACCTAGTCTGCGGTGCCTGAGCGACGTGCTCTCTGTCTGCTGAAAATGCATGGGGGCCCAGGCACCTGGAAGCTAGCGCCAAGATGTTCATGCAACAGCTTGTTGCCCAAAAATGGGCGCTAGGCTCCAGACTAAAATTAGCAAATTTGCTTCATTTGGTTCTATTTTGCTCTGATTCAGTAAAAATTCATTCCAATGATCCTACCTATTATACATGGATCATAAACATAAAAATAAATTCCATTAAAGTGTAGTATCATTCAAAAATATGTGTAAAATAAAGAAGGAATTAAGTATATTCAAAGACATATCAAATTCTCCCAAACATAAACGTTATTTGCCATTAAGTAACACTACAACTTTAAAAAAAAATTATGTTAATTTGAGATAGTGTGTTTCTTTAGGATTTCCTATAATTTTTCTCCAGGAATGTTGTAGTACAACCTAGAAGAGGCTCTAGTGAATCAGACTAAAAATGGGGTATAAGAATATTTCGTATAACCATAGAAATTCTGATTTTTTATCTAGTTCAAAAACAATTATAATTTGTTAAAGTTAGAATCCCGCGAAAGTATAAAGTTAAAATTTAAGAACTTTGTTTGTAAAAGTTTTACTAATAATTTTTGAAATAAAAATAAGTTTTGGATTGTTTCTAAGTTTTTTTTTTCTTCTAGGAGGGTTCAAGTGAAACCAATTTTTTATTAGATTTCTTCTCAAGTTTCTCCTCGTTTTTTTATGATTTTTTTAATCTTTGCTTTTATGTAAGGATTACTATATCTGGATAGGCCCTAAATAGTTTTGAATTTCACTTTATCCTTCCTCTAAAGTTAAAAACTTATCACTATCCTTTACTTGAAACATGTAGTATTAGTTTGAAAATAAGTTTTAATAGAGTCTCAATCTTTTTAAAAGTGTAAATCTAAGAATCTTTAATTTTTCAAAAATACAATTTGTTTTCTGCTATAAATAGTAAAATCATTTTCCCATAGTCTTCTATTAAATAGCTTAATTCTAGCATAACCTTTTTCACCAAAAATTTCAACTATGTCTTCTATTTTATTCTCAAAATTAAAATTATTGTATTATGAAGATAATACCACATATCATAAATTGTTTTTCAATGAAATCAACTTAATATGTAATCTACTGAGGGTAAACAAAAATTAATTTTTATAAAGATTCCCCCACCCCCCCTCCAACTTGATTTTTGACATGTATAGCAAAAAGTATTGAAAAACATAAGCAAGAATAAAAATCACAAGCTCGAAATACATGCTACCACACAAGAATATCAGAAATATTTACAAGTATTCCACAGGATATAACAGTATGCAGTAGAAAGTAATTCTAAACTATACATGCTAGATGAAAAACTGAACTAGGAGAAAGTCTAAAAACAATGTAGCTATCAGCATAGAAATTTAAAATATCCATAAAGTCATTTGTCCCCAAATATTTCAAATTAAAATAGTGACAAATTAAAATTGTTCAAGACAAAAAATGAAAATAAAATACAACAGCATCCAATAGCACAGTATATAAAATTAAACATAAATAAAGATCAAATATAATTCTACTAACATACAATCAAGCAATCAACACACAAGCCTAATATCCACAATCAACATCAAACAATCGAATCCATACAAGCAACTAACACGACACACCACAAACCGTTACAACTCAAAAACAAACTAACACATATGTACCTTGGGTTGCCTGCCAAGAAGCACTTGGTTTAACGTCGTCAGACTGACAAATAAAGATTGCTCCCAAATAAAGATTTCAATTTAGTAATCGCCGATCAATCGCTCAAT